>JARQOD010000004.1:219992011-220027809 GCA_033576555.1 Oophaga sylvatica
AAACAAAAAAAAAAAGGATTAAAAATCCCATGCTTATGGGGGCCAAGAACCTGGCTTAAATTTAGAGGCACCTCTAGGAAATTTTCTTTAGAAAACCAGCCCCCAATCCCCCATTTTTAAACCAGACCATCGTCCTATCCGGGTTTTTGAAAAACCCCGGGGCCCCCTCCTAGAGAGGAAAAATCTCCACAAAATGTCCCAAATCATTGCATACGCCCACAACAAGCCCCAAAAACCCGACAGACAGAACCCTCCGTCTGCCTAAAAAAACGAGGGGGGAAACCCAGAATTACAAAAAAACGGAGACTCAAAGTAGCAGACAGCCCGTTTTTAAGACAAACCCCAAAAAGGCAAAAAGAGACCCATCATCCTGACACAACACAAGCACTTAATAAGTCTCCAAGTCTGGTTTGTTCTCTCAGTTTGACCATTGGTCTGAGGGGGAAAAAACCGAGGAGAAAAACAATTAACACCCAGTTTAGAACAAAAGTCCTCCAAAAACTGGAACAAACTGGGTCCCCCGTCAGACACAATTTTCAGAAGCCGGGTTTAAACAACCACGGGCTAAGGAACAACGCCCAAATTAGAGGGGGGAAGGCAACTTGGGAAAAGGGACAAGATGTAATCTTGGAAAACCTATCACAAAAACCCAATGGGGGCATTCTTGAAAACGGAATCGGAAAGAAACCCTAGAGATATGGGTCCATGGTCTTTTGGGGGACAGCAATGGCATCAACAAACCACAAAAGCGAGAAAGGTTGAGCGAGAGCAAGCCCCCCCCAGGACGCAAAATTTTCCCCGACATCACGAGCAAGTGGCCCCCAAAAGGACCGCTAACAAGCTTGTCCAAAAAAATTTCCCGGGTGCCCCCCAAGAATTCAACACACACTTTTTTCCACTGGTCCGGGACAAACTTTTCCAACAGGGCAGCACTGGGCCTACCTCCTACCCCCCTCCAGGCAACCAAATTGGGCGAGTGGCGGGGAAAAAACTACACCCCCCTTTCAAAATAACAGAAGGATCAGATAACTAGGAAATCCGCAAGGAAACTCCTCGGAGGGCATCCCTTAACTTTTTATGCCAAAGAAAGGAACCAAAAAATTAAAACTTTGGAAAAACAAAGGCCCCCCGGCCCCGTCAGGGTTGAGTCGTTTTTAATTCCAGATAGACCAGATTCTTGGGCCAAGGCCACACCTGATGTTTGGCCCTCCACCAAAGTCCCCACTCTTCAAAACCCCCCTTCTGGCCAATAAACCCCCCTTACCATCAATTACGTTCAGAAAAGGGGAAAATTTTCGAGAAAAAAGCACAAGGGTTTTTTTTAGAGGTCTCGGTTTTTTGGGACAAAGGCACCTCCCCCCTTTCAGAGGCACAACCTCCACCCGAAATGGCAAGAAACACAGGCTCCCCTAGAACAACGAATGAATCTCTGCTTAATTCCTGAAACCAGAGACCCTCAGGGGCCAATTCACCACATCGAACCCTTTCTGGTCAGATCAGTTATGGTTTAACAATAACCGAGAAATTACCAATAAATTTACGATAAAAATTGGCAAAACCCAAAAATCTCTGAAGAGCCTTTAATGAAGTAGGTTGGACCCGATCACAGATGGCCTGAACCTTGCCCGGGGTCAATTTCAATAACAGATGGGGACAAAATGAACCCCAGAAATGAGATCCTCGTACGCCAAAAAGATACTTTGATCCCTTCACATACAGAGCATTCTCTCTCAAAATCTGGAATACAGTTCGAACATGTTTCACATGAGAGTCCAGTCATTAGAAAAAATCAAGATATCATCCAAATAAACAATCAAAATTTGTCCACAAAATCCCTGAAAATGTCTTTTCATGAAGGACTGGAAGACGGAAGGAGCATTAGTGACCCAAAAGGGCATCACCAGGTACTCAAAATGCCTTCAGGGGTATTGAATGCCGTCTTCCATTCATCCCCGGGGCTTAATGCGAATAAGGTTATACGCCCCCCTGAGGTCAAGCTTGGTAAACCAAGTAGCGTTTTTCCCCCTGGAAAACAGGTCAGAAATCAAGGGTAACGGGTATTGATATTTCACAGTAATATTGTTCAAGAGACGATAATCAATAACGGCCTTAAGAACCATCCTTTTGGCCACAAAGAAAAAACCGGCAACCTAAGGGTGAAGAGGATGGTCTGATATGACCCTTCTCCAATGATTCCTTATATAAAACCGCATAGCGTCATGTTCAGGTACAGACAAGTTAAAAAGGCGACCTTTAGGGAATTTACTACCAGGCACTAATTCAATAGCGCAGTCAATAGCTCCTATGGGAGGCAAGGATGCAGATTTACTTTCGCTAAACACATCAAAAAATCAAAAAGTCAGGAACATCCTGAGCCGGGGGGAGGCAGAAAAAACAGGAGTGTTGGTATTAACACATTGGCAGCCCCAACTGGTTACAGACACAGATTTCCAATCCAAAACAGGATTATGAGACTGTAACCAAGAAAAACCGAGCACGATAATGTCATGCAGATTTTTACAGAACCAAAAATTTGCAGCACTCCTGGTGATCAGGTTCAACCCTCATTATCACCTGAGTAGAAAACTGGGGTTTATTTCAGCCAAAGGGGTAGAATCGATCCCCAGTAGGGAATAGACTTTCTGTAGGGTATCAAGGGAAATCCACAACGTTTAGCAAAATCATAATCCATCAGATTAATAGCTGCTCCAGAATCAACGAAAGCCTGAGCAAAAATGAGGACAGAGAGCATATCAGAGTGACAGTTAATAAAAACTTAGTCTGAACACTACCCAAGACAACTGAGCGGCAAAACGTCTTCCCGCTTAGGGCAGACTGAAATAGCATGAGAGGCATCACCACAGTAGAAACATAAACCTATTGCGCTTTCGAAACTCATGACGCTGTGCCCCAGACACCACTCTATCACACTGCAATGGGTTCAGAAGCTGGTTCACAAGGCAACACCCATTCCACGCATACTTCTCCGCTCACGCAAACGTCTGTCAATTTGAATCGCTAATGACATAGAATCATTGAGACCAGAGGGGGACAGGGAATCCCACCATAACATCCTTTACATTATCTGACAGACCCTTCCGGAAAAGGGCTGCCAAAGCGTCGTCATTCATTTGGTCAGGACTGCCCACCTACGGAATCTCTGACAGTATAACTCAGCGTCATCAAGCCCCTGATTTAATGCCAACAAGGCTTTTTCAGCTTGATCAGTGACATTAGGCTCATCGTACAATAACCCCAAGGCCTGAAAAAATGCATCAACATCACTCAAAACAGGATCCCCAGGTATCAGGGAAAAAGCCCAATCCTGAGGATCGCCGCGCAGGAGAGAGATGATAATTTGAACCTGCTGCGCTGCGTTCCCTGAGGACTTAGATTTTAAGGCAAAAAAACAATTTACAATTATTTTTGAAATTCTGAAACTTAGCTCGATCCACTAAAAACAAATCTGGCATGGGAATCCTAGGTTCCACAACAGGCAACCCAGCAAGATAGATAGCAATACTCCGAACCTCAGTGGCAAGCTGATCCACACGGCCAGACAACTGTGCAAACTCCATTGAGAGAAAAGATCCTCCCCAGCACCCAGAGATACAGAGGGAAAAAAAAAAATGCAACAAACAGAAAAATATTTCTGACAACTTGACAACCTTTTTCTTTCACAATATTTTTTTCCCTTCTGTGAGTACCATACAATTTTCAATTTTTAGGCCGGTGATACTGTTATGTTTCGGTAGCTGAGGAGTGCAGGTAAAAAAGGCAATACACCAGAGCAGTTGGAATCTATGAGATTGCAGTACCCTGACTAACCACCACAACTAGAGGCAGCCGTGGAGCGTTCCTACGTTGGTCCTAGACGCCTCGTCACAGCCTGAGAAACTAACTACACCTAAAGATAGAAATAGGAAAGCTATCTGCCCCGGAGCAGAACCCCAAAGATAATAGAAAGCCCCCAAACATGTAATGGCGGTTAGACAAGATGAAATACTGACACAGAAAGAAAATAGTATGAGCAAACGCTGGGGCCCAAACTAACTAAATAGAAAAGGATAGGAAGGGTACTTACTGCAATCCCAGAAAACCCTGAAAGGCACCAACTCTACTAATTTCAAAAACACCTGAGATCACACGACCTCTTCCACTAAATTAGTTCTCTGGTGTAACAAAATCAAAACAGCAGCCACTGAAAAAACTGGAAAAAGCAAAATACAAACAATCATGGCTGAACAAAACTGAGGGGCAGAAGCCCCCGGAGGGGACCCTGAAGGCCCCCACAGAAGTGCAGGACAAAATGCAAAAATATAGCACAAACACAAAAGAAGAAAATGTCTTATCTGTTAGCAGGAGATGCAGACACGACACAGAAGGCTACAAGGGAAACTGGAATAAAGGATTCAGACCAGAACAATTGATCACCGGCAACCCTGATGGGAAGGTGACTCCCTTATATAAGACCAGTCAGTAACACCTGATTCCCAGTCCTCACAATCTTCACTGGACAGACTAGCACCGCTTGTAACCACCAGAGGGAGCCTCTGCTCAGAACTCATCTCAAACCCATTCACAACAGATAAATTTCTGATTGTTTATTTGGATGATATCTTGATTTTTTCCAATGACTGGGACTCTCATGTGAAACATGTTCGGACTGTGTTCCAGATTTTGAGAGAGAATGCTCTGTATGTGAAGGGATCAAAGTGTCTTTTTGGCGTACAGAGGATCTCATTTATGGGATTTATTTTGTCTCCATCTGTTATTGAAATGGACCCGGTCAAGGTTCAGGCCATCTGTGATTGGGTCCAACCTACTTCATTAAAGGCTCTTCAGAGATTCTTGGGTTTTGCCAATTTTTATCATAAATTTATTGGTAATTTCTCTGTTATTGTTAAACCATTGACTGATTTGACCAAAAGGGTTCTGATGTGGTGAATTGGCCTCCTGAGGCAGTCTCTGCATTTCTGGAACTTAAGCAGAGATTCACTTCTGCTCCTGTTCTACGGCAGCCTGATGTTTCTCTGCCATTTCAGGTGGAGGTTGATGCCTCTGAAATTGGGGCAGGTGCCGTTTTGTCCCAAAGATATCCTGAGACCTCTAAAAGTAACCCTTATGCTTTTTTCTCTCGAAAATTTTCTCCAACTGAACGTAATTATGACGTGGGTAATCGGGAGTTATTGGCCATGAAGTGGGCTTTTGAAGAGTGGAGACATTGGCTGGAGGGAGCCAAACATCAGGTGGTGGTCCTCACGGACCATAAGAATCTGGTTTATCTGGAATCAGCCAAGCGACTTAATCCTAGACAGGCCAGGTGGGCCTTGTTTTTCACACATTTTAATTTTGTGGTTTCCTTTCTTCCTGGCACTAAGAATGTTAAGGCGGATGCCCTCTCGAGGAGTTTCCTTGCTGACTCTCCTGAGTTATCTGATCCTGCTGTTATTTTGAAAGAGGGTGTAGTTCTTTCCGCCATCTCGCCCAATTTGAGACTGGCTCTGGAAGGGTGTCAGGAGGATAAACCTGAGCGCTGCCCTATTGGGAAATTGTTTGTCCCAGACCATTGGAAGAAGAGTGTGATGTCTGAGATTCATTGTTCCGCGTTGGCCGGTCATCCCGGAATTTTTGGTACCAGAGACTTGGTGAGTCAGTCCTTTTGGTGGCCTACTTTGTCTTGTGACATCAGGGAGTTTGTGCAGTCCTGTGGGACTTGCTCTCGCTCCAAGCCTCGCTCTCGCTCTAGTGGTTTGTTGATGCCATTGCCTGTGCCCAAGAGACCATGGACCCATATCTCTATGGATTTTATTTCCGACCTCCCTGTTTCTCAGAGAATGACCGTTATCTGGGTGATTTGTGATAGGTTTTCCAAGATGATACATCTTGTGACATTACCTAAGTTGCCTTCCTCCTCCGAATTGGTGCCTTTGTTCCTTCAGCACGTGGTTTGGTTACACGGCATTCCTGAGAACATTGTGTCTGACAGAGGAGTCCAGTTTGTTTCCAGATTTTGGAGGACTTTTTGTTCTAAACTTGGTGTTCAATTGTCTTTCTCCTCTGCTTTCATCCTCAGACCAATGGCCAAACTGAGAGAACAAACCAGACATTGGAGACTTATCTGAGATGCTTTGTGTCTGCTGATCAAGATGACTGGGTCTCTTTTTTGCCTTTGGCTGAGTTTGCTCTTAATAATAGGGCAAGCTCTGCCACTTTGATGTCTCCATTTTTCTGCAATTTTGGGTTTCACCCTCGATTTTCTTCGGGACAGACGGAGGCTTCTGTCTGTCCGGGTGTTGACTCTGTTGTGGAGCGTATGCAACAGATTTGGGACCAGGTAGTGGAGAGGTTGTCCCTCTCTCAGGAGAAGGCCCAGCGGTTTGCCAACCGGCATAGGACTGATGGTCCTCGGTTTAAAGTGGGGGACTTGGTCTGGTTGTCCTCAAGAAATATCCCTATGAGAGTTGCATCTCCTAAGTTTAAGCCTAGGTTCATTGGACCTTATAAGTTCATGGAGATTCTTAATCCTGTTTCCTTTCGTTTACTTCTTCCAGGGACATTTAAGATCCATAACATGTTCCACAAGTCCTTATTGAAGAGGTTTGTCGAGCCAGTGGTTCCTATGGCTGCTCCTCCTGACCCTGTTTTGGTTGAGGGCAATCTGGAGTATGTGGTTGAGAAAATATTGGATTCTCGTTTTTCTAGACGAAAACTCCAGTATTTGGTTAAGTGGAGAGGTTATGGTCAGGAGGACAATTCTTGGGTGTTTGCTTCGGACATCCATGCTAGGAGACTGATCCGTGCGTATCACAGAGCTCATCCTGACCGACCTGGTTGCACAAATGAGGGTTCGGTGACCCCTCCTCAAGGGGGGTACTATTGTGAATGTTTTAGAAATGGATTCTGAGCAGAAGCTCCCTCTGGTGGTTACAAACAGTACTGAACCATTCAATAAGGATTGGCAATCAGGAATCACAGACTGGCTGGATATAAGGGAGGTTCCCTCCCATCATGGTTGCCGTTGATCAATTGTTCTTGTCTCAACTTTGTTTCTTGGTTCACTTGGAAGCTTGCTGAGTCTTGCCTCTTCTCCTGCTCTCAGATAAGATATTTTGTATTTTGTTTTTGTGTTTACCATTTGCATATTTCTCTGCATTTCTGTGAAGTTAGCCAGGTTCCCCTCCCTGGGGGGCTTGGGCTCCTCTCAGTTCCTCTGGAGCCACTGTTATTTGTTCATTTGCCTTTTCCAGTTTTTTCAGTGGTTGTGGCTTAGTTTTGTTACACCAGAGCACTAATTTAGGTGGTAGAGGTCGTGTGATCTCAGGTGTTTTGCAATTAGTAGCGTTGGCTTTTTTTAGGTTTTTTTTGGATTGCAGTAAGTATCCTTCCTATCCTTTTCTGTCTAGTCAGATTGGGCCCCAACGTTTGCTCATACTATTTTCTGTCTGTGTCTGTATTTCCTCTTGTCTAACCGCCATTACATGTTTGGGGGCTTCCTATGTTCTTTGGGGATCTGCTCCGGGGCAGATAGCTTTCCTCTTTCTATCTTTAGGTGTAGTTAACCTCTCAGGCTGTGACGAGGCGTCTAGGACCAACGTAGGAACGCTCCACGGCTGCCTTTAGTTGTGGTGGTTAGTCAGGGTACTGCAATCCAGTAGATTCCAACCTCTCTGGTGTATTGCCGTTTTTGCCTGCTCTCCTCAGCTACCAAAACATAACAGGGTGATTACACACAGCTCAGCCTCATGTCATCCCAATGTGGATTGTTTGACAATGAGGAAAAGGAGTAGGAAGAACAGGAGCTACTTTCATGTGCTATAGACGGTACTACAAGCACAACTGTCATACCGTCTGTTCAGCGTGGATGGCCTGAGGACAGGGAGGAGGAGGAGGACAGCATGGTCAGTCGTCCTGTTGGTGAGGACACGGAAGTCTTGCCAATTAGCAGATTGGTACGCATGGCAGACTTTATGTTGCGCTGCCTTTCCCGTGACCCTCGCATTATCAAAATTAGTGCTGACATTACTGGTTGGTGACACTTCTAGACCGACGCTACAAGGAGAACTTTCAATCTCTTCTTCCAGAGTCAGTTAGGTGTACTAAAATGTTGCAGTACCAAACGGCCATTGTTGCGGAATTATTAAAAATATTCCCATCTGAAAACACTGGCAGCAGAGGTCACAGTTTGTTGGACAACCAAGGAGTAGAGGCAAGAGAGACACAACTCCAATCCAGCAGAGGCAGGGTAACACTGGCAAAGTTCTGGGACACTATTCTCAGACCCTCCCATCGCCCTGGCCCAGAGTCGTGGGGTACTGTCACAAGGACTGGAAAGTTTGGGAAGATGTTGAAGGAGTACCTTGCTGACCATACCAACATCCTCCGTGATTCCTCTGTGCCTTTTAATTATTGGGTATCCAAGCTGGACATGTGGCATGAACTCGCTCTCTACGCCTTGGAGGTCCTGGCCTGCCCTGCCACTAGCGTTTTTTCAGAGCCAGTTCTTAATGCCGCTGGTGGAATTATAACTGATAAGCATATCCGGTTGTCAACTGAAAATGCTGACAGGCTGACTCTTATAAAAATGAACAAGGGCTGGATTGGGGCAGACTTCTCTACACCACCGAATGATAACAGAGAAACATAACCTCCAATACAGTGTATTTTTTGGGAGGTGTATTACCATGCACTTCTTCACACACACACACATGGGTATACGCTTCCTGACTTTGGTTATTTGGTGTGTTATCCTCCTCCTTCTCCTCATCTTCATCATCCACCACCACTAGATCAAAATTGTGACCGTGGTCCGTGATGCAACAGCCAACTTATTGTGTAAAAGGGTGTTTTTTATGCCCTTTTCATTAAAAAATATTTACACAGTAGGTTGATGTGTACCCCCCAGGGGGAAATGTTTGTCAGCCTATACACTTAGTGTATGGGCATTCCACGTATAGGAGACTCGCTCCTTTAAACTGGGAAGACCTTTTTCGGAGGCCAACCTCCACGTCTCTTCCAAGTGGTATTTGGGTGCGTCCAAATATGAGGCTGTCCACCGCTGGGTCTTTAGCCTCAACACTTCAATTGTACACTGAAGGGTCCTTAGCCTCAACACTGCAATTGTCCACTGCTGGGTTTTTAGTCTCAGCACTACAATTATCCACCGCTGGGTCTTTAGCCTCAACACTGCAATTGTCCAACGCTGGGTCTTTAGCCTCAACACTGCAATTGTCCACCACTGGGTCTTTAGCCTCAGCACTGCAATTGTCCATTGCAGGGTCTTCAGCCTGAACACTGCAATTGTCCACTGCAGGGTCTTTTAGCCTCAACACTGCATTTGTCCACTGCCAGGTCTTCAGCGTCAACACTGTCAACACTGTAATTGTCCACCACTGGGTCTTTAGCCTCAACACTGCAATTGTCCACTGCAGGTTCTTTTGGCTCAACACCACTGCCGTGTGTTCTTCCTCAACTCTGCAATGCTACCATAAAGGTTCTTCAGCCTCAACACTGCAATGCTACACTCCTGGGTCTTCAGCCTCAACTCTGCAATTGTCCACCGCTGGGTCTTTAGCCTCAACACTGCAATTGTCCACTGCCGGGACTTCAGCCTCAACACTGCAATGCTCCACTGCTGGGTCTTTAACCTCAACATTGCAATTGTCCACTGCAGGTTCTTCAGCATCCACACTAAAATTATCTGCTGCAGGTTTTCCAGACTGAACACTGACATTCTCCGCTGCCGGGTCTTCATCCTCAACACTGACATTCTCCAATGCAGGTTCTTCAGGCTCTACAATTCACTGCGTAGCCAAACAATATAGGAATACCAAATTAATAGTAACAATGCTTTCAGGTGGCCATCCAGTATGTGGGTTCAAAGGCTTATTGGGGTGTTTCTTACTTTGGTGCAGGGCAGGCCTTGCATTCAATGCATAGGCACACAGTATGGGAGAAGTAAATGAATAATGTGAACTTGGTTTTCATGTGGACTTCCAGTACGTGGACTCAAAGGCTTATTGGGGTGTGTGTTACTTTGGTGCAAGGCAGGCCTTGCATTCAATGCCTAGGCTAACAGTATGGCAGTACCAAATGGAAAAAATGGGAACTTTGGTTTCATGTGGCCATTCAGGACGTCTGTTCCAAGTGTTATTGTGGTGCATGTTACTTTGGTGCAGGGCAGGCCTTGCATTCAATGCATAGGCAAACAATATGGGAGTACCAAATGAATAATGTGAACTTGGTTTTCATGTGGTCATCCAGTACATGGGTTCAAAGGCTTATTGGGGTGCGTGTTACTTTGGTGCACGGCAGGCCTTGCATTCAATGCCTAGGCTAACAGTATGGCAGTACCAAATAAAAAAAATTGAAACTTTGATTTCATGTGGCCATCCAGGACGTCTGTTCCAAGTGTTATTGTGGTGTATGTTACTTTGGTGCAGGGCAGGCCTTGCATTCAATGCATAAGCAAACAGTATGGCAGTACCAAATGCAAAAAAATGTGAACTTGGTTTTCATGTGGCTATCCAGTATGTGGGTTCAAAGGCTTATTGGGGTGCGTACAGGGCCAGCGTCAGCACCCGGCGTACCCGGGCAAGTGCCGGGGCCCTGAGCAGGCGGGGGGACCCGTTAGCGGATGAGAGTGGTGCCGGTGTCCCACCCCTCCCCCCCGCTTGCTCAGGGCCCCGGCAGCCGGCACAATACTTACCTCTTTCCGTGCCTCCGCAGCTCCGGGCTCCAGGGGGCGCCTGCAGGGCGCCTGCGCTTCCTCTCACAGCAGCGCCGCTGGATGACGACATCATTCAGCGGCCGGCTGTGGCAGAGAGTAAGCACGGGCGCCGGTGATGCTGCGGGACTGCCTGCGGTGCGGACGCCGGACAGGTGACATGTGGTGTGTGTGTGTCAGTTTGTGTGTCAGCCTGCATGTGTGTATGTAGTGCGGTGCTTTGTGTGTGTGTATGTGAGAGAGTGCTGCGGTGCTGTCTGTGTATGGTGCTGTATATGTGATGATGGGGAGGCAGTGATGGTGGTGAGGAGACAATGATGATGATGGGGAGGCAATGATGATGGGGAGGCAATGATGTTAATGATGGGGAGACAATGATGATGATGATGGGGAGGCAATGATGATGATGATGGGGAGGAAATGATGATGATTGGGAGGTGTAGGGATCCGCTCTGGTAGGCAGGTGCCGGGCCGCAGTAATGAGGCAAACACACAGGCTTTCAGTTCAAAAGTTCAGTGGTTTTAATAACGGGTTCAACAGAAAGTCCAGATAACAAACACAGCAGAACATAAATCTCTCCAGTTTGGAGATCCACTGGTCCCAGACTCACCCTTGCTTGGGACGGGCTTAACTAAGCGGCTGCAGGACCGCAGAGACCGCCAGGTGCCATCCCGGGTGGTCGGGTATTCGTTTCCTGGTGCACACAGACACACTGTAACAAAACAAGATTCCAGGCTGACTCCATCCAAACTCCTTTCTTCCACTCTCATCAACTACAATAGCTCCTTATTTTATAGGCCTAGTCCACACCCTCAGGTGAGGTACACACCAGCTGACCTGATCACGTGACTATGACCTCATCACAGGTCCTTGCGATCATGGAAAACCCTGAGCAAACTTCAGTCTGCTAGAAGAAATATATCTCCCATCCAGCAAGATCCCCTTTGGTTTACCACAGAGGCAATGATGATGATAATGGGGAGTCTTTCCACAGCGCCCTTTCCTAAACCGTAACAGTGCAGAACGCAGCAGAGTGCAGAGGAGAGCTCCATATTTTGTATGGAGCATTATATGGGGACCAGTATCCTGTATGGAGCATTATTTGGGGTCCAATATTCTTTATGGAGCATTATATTTGGCCCATAATAATATTGTATGGAGGACTGTACTGTCCAGTCTGTATTGTGCGCTGTGAGGATTTGGCAGTTTCTGAGCTATTGTAGAATTTACAATAGAAATCACTCATGAAATGTAAGAAGTGAAGTATTTGTCATTGTACTATACCTATATTTTTCTGCAGCATCGGAGCATCATGAATCGTGGTCTGTGTTAAAGGGGCCCACTGAGACTCTTTCGTCCAGGGCCCATAAAAACCTGGAGCCGGCCCTGGGTGCGTATTACTTTGGTGCAGGGAAATTCAATGCATAGGCTAACACTATGGGAGACCCATTTTCTTATAATTGGAACACTTTTTCATAAGGCCCTCCTGTATGTCTCGTCAAAGAGGTATGGGGGTGCGTCCTAATTTTTGGTAGCACAGCCACTCACTGCATAGGCAATAACAGTATAGGAGACCCACAGTTTAATAATGGGAACAAAGCACAGCCAGCTGATGGTCCTTTAAGAAGATTAATGCCGCCTGATGCCCCTATAAAAATAGGCTTTGTAACTTTCAGAGTCCTTCCTTCATAAATTAAACAGGATGTGTCTGATGATGTGTCATACACCACATGTCCAGCTAAGGTTGTGAACTGTTACAATGCCATTTCCCACTGAATGTATTTGTATTGATTGAAAGCAATGCTAAAGTTGAAAAATTCATCAAAAACGCTACATGTGAACATAGCCCTAGTGGTGGAGGTACATTTTTGGGGGGTTATTTATTTTGCCTTACATAAAAATTATTACCCTGGAAAGGATGTTCCTTAAAATATTTTCCTGGAAAATCCATTTTGGTTTTGTTTTTGTATGTTTTACTGTGCGCCTGTAAAAGTGGTGTCACACTCTAACAACATTGGTCACAGCAGTGTCAGAAATGCTTCCAGGGGTCTTCCCCATGATATTCCTGGGTCATTTGAGTACTGTACCCATCGATTTCAGACGTTATTAGACCCTGAAAGGAAAAAATGATCGTTTTTCCCATAGATTTACATTGGGCTCGTTGCTCGGGTCGAGTAACCCGAGTATTCCAATTTGATTGACCCGAACAATGAGCAACCAAGCATTTTAGTGCTCGCTCATCATTACTCAGGAGTAGAGATGAGCGACTTTACCTCCGGGAGGGTCGAGTCGGGTTTCGGACCACCCGATTTTTCCAAAAGTTGAGTCGAACGAAATCGGCCGACTATCGGAAAAAGTCGGAGTTCCGACTGAAACTCGACCCGACCCCAATGCAAGTCAATGGGGAAGAAAAGTCGACAGTGAGTGGAGGACAGTAAACACACCTACAGTGTGTTAGAACCCTCTTGTTAGATTTTGTTTCAGTTTGCTGGTCAAATGACCTTTTTTCCCTATTTAGTCTGGCTCCGCCCTTCTGGCTTTGCTGGACTTCATTGTATTATCTACTCTTAAGCTAGCCAGGTGCTTAGGTGCCTTACTCTGTCAGTTTTGCTTGATCTTAGGATCTCTTAGTATTTGTTTTCTGTTTTATATTCCCTGCTACACTTTCTGTTAGGAGGTGTCCACCTTTTCACCCAGTCCCTAGATCTTGTAGGGATTCCTTCCTCGCAACTATAGGTCTTCGTTCAGACTAGCTGAGGACTTTAGCGGGTCTGGTCGCAGGATCAGGTCCCCCGTTACATCGTAGGGATCCAGCTCAGTCCTATTGTATGGACAGAATTCCCACCTTTCCTTAGTGCTTGTAGCAGATCATAACAGTAAGTCCAGCCCAAAGAAAAAAAAAAAAAAATCTCTAAGGAAAGATTTTTAGTTTCTATTATGGTGTCGGTTCAGGATTTGGCTCAACACCTGCAGCGACTCTCTCTGGAGGTGGCTGAAATCCAGCAACACGTGAGTAGTTGTTCTGGAGCTGATTTCGTGGAGCCAAAGGTACGTTTGCCTGATTTATTTTTTGGTGAACAACAAGATTTTTTTTCTTTTAAAAATGCTTGCTTGTTGTATTTCCGTTTGAGACCCAGATCCTCTGGTGATGAATCACAGCGCATAGGGTTCATAATGTCACTTTTGCGCAAAGAACCTCAGGACTGGGCCTTTTCTCTGCAGCCTAGTGATCCATGCTTTAGATCAGTGGATAGTTTTTTTTCTGCTTTGGGGTTATTGTATGACGATCCGGATCGTGTTTCATCAGCTGAGACAGAATTGAGACGTTTGAGACAGGGATCAGGTAATGTGGAAAAATATTGTACTCACTTCCGAAGGTGGTCCACTCAGGTGGGCTGGAACAATTCAGCTTTGAAAAGTTTATTTCTTGCAGGGTTAAGTGAAAGGGTTAAAGATTTGCTGATTGCTTATCCCATACCTGGTAACTTGCAAGAGGCTATGCAATTAGCCATACGGGTGGATAGGAGACTGCGTGCAAGGGTTAATGAGAGTAAATCTGCCTTGTCAGCTCCAAGTTTGGAGAAGGAATGTACTGACATTGCAGAGCCGATGGAAATTGGAGCAATGACACCTCACTCTCGAGAAAAAGAACGCAGATTTGCTCAAGGTTTGTGTTTCTACTGTGGTAAATCTGAGCATTTCATTAAGAACTGTGCGCTTCGAATGAATAAAGAGAGAAAAAAAATGAGGTCAGTGTCGCCCGCATAGCTTGATTAAACAATAAAGGTGTCTTTCTTTCTGCTACCACTGCTGTTGAGGAGGAATTAATGGAGTTTCGGGTATTTGTGGATTGTGGTTCAACTCTCAATGTGATTGATGGGAAATTTTTGAAAAACTAAAATTAAAACCCAAACTTCTATCTTCTCCTATTAATGTGGTGTCTGTGGATGGTTCTCACTTGAAAAATGTTACCATATCTGTGAATTTCCTCTTACTATTAATGGTGTTCATCAAGAGAATTTGGATTTGGTAGTTTTGAATAATTTACCTTCTCCGGTGATTTTGGGGTTACCCTGGTTAAAATTGCACAATCCGGTACTGGATTGGTCTACCAATGAAATTAAGTCCTGGAGTCCTAAGTGTTATGACAAGTGTTGTAACGGGCGTATTGCTGCTGTAGTTAAGGGGGAGTTACCTGTACCTATTCAGGATTTTTGGAAAGTTTTTTCTGATAAGGAATCGCAGGTATTGCCTCCTCATAGAGATTATGATTGTGCAATTGAATTTGTCCCTGGAGCGACTCTTCCTAAAAGTTGTTTATTTAATTTGACTATTCCTGAGAGAAAGGCTTTGGAGGAATACATACAGACAAGCTTGGCCGCCGGTCACATTAGGCCTTCCAAATCTCCTGTGGCGGTTGGATTTTTTTTGTTAAAAAAAAGGACGGCGGTTTACGGCCTTGTCTAGACTTTCGTGAAATTAATAAGATTACTGTACGCAATCCTTACCCACTGCCATTGATTCCTGATTTGTTTAATCAGTTAGTGGGGGCCAAGTGGTTCTCGAAAATTGATCTTCGAGGGGCATACAATTTGTTGCGCATGAAGGAGGGGGATGAATGGAAGACTGCGTTTAACACTCCACTGGGTCATTTTGAGAATCTGGTCATGCCCTTTGGACTTTCCAGTGCTCCGGCATTTTTTCAGAATCTTATTAATGACATCCTTAGACCTTTGATCGGCAGAAGTGTGGTTGTGTATTTGGATGACATTTTGATTTATTCACCGGATTTGGAGTCTCATTGGAGGAGTGTGCGTGAAGTATTACAGTTACTGAGTGATAATTCACTTTTTGCCAAACTAGAAAAATGTGAGTTCGCTGTACAGAGACTTAGTTTTTTGGGCTACATTGTCTCCAGTGAAGGTTTTGAGATGGACCCGGTGAAAGTGCAAGCTGTGCAGGATTGGCCTAGACCTATTGGTGTGAAATCAATACAGAGGTTTTTGGGGTTCGCCAATTATTATAGAAAATTCATAAAAAAATTTTCTGTGATTGCCAAACCTCTGACCGATGTCACCAGGAAAGGTGCTGATGCGGTTCAGTCGACTACTGAGGCCATTGAGGCTTTTGTGTTGCTAAAGGAGAGGTTCAGCTCTGCTCCCATCCTTACGCAGCCTGATGTGACTAAACCATTTTTGGTTGAGGTTGATGCTTCTTCTGTGGGGGTCGGCGCGGTGTTGTCTCAGGCAAAGACGGATGGAGTACATCCCTGTGCTTTTTTTTTCAAAGAAATTTTCTGAGTCTGAACTAAATTATGATATCGGTAATCGGGAATTGTTGGCAATTAAACTCGCATTTGAACACTGGCGTCATTTTTTGGAGGGAGCGGAATTTCCCGTTCAAGTCTTCACCGATCATAAAAATCTGATCTACCTTGATGCTGCCAAACGCTTGAATGCCCGTCAGGCTAGGTGGGCACTGTTTTTCTCACGGTTTAATTTTACCGTTACTTACATCCCAGGTACTAAAAATGTTAAAGCTGATGCTTTGTCTCGCAGCTTTTCTCCTATGGTGGGTACTGAGGAGGAGGAGGAAAACATCTTGCAAGAGGGGGTTGTTATTGCTGTTTTGGACTCCGTGTTGGAAGATGAGGTTCTTAAAGCACAGGAGAATGCCCCATCTAACACACCGCATGGGAGGTTGTTTGTGCCTGGTACCCTGAGGAGAGATTTGTTTGATGAATGTCATGACTCTCGGTTGGCAGGTCATCCTGGAATCTCTGAGACCAAGAAACTTGTGGGTCGCAGTTTTTGGTGGCCAGGATGGCAGAAGGAAGTCACTAAGTGGGTGCGCCAATGCACTGTGTGTGCTAGATCTAAGTCTTCTCATTCTCCTGCTGCGGGGTTGCTTTGCCCTTTGGAGGTCCCTAGTGCACCTTGGACACATTTGGCTATGGACTTTATTACTGACCTTCCCCCTCTGAGGGTTTCACTGTCATCTGGGTGGTCGTGGACCGTTTTAGCAAGATGTGTCACTTGGTTCCTTTCATCAAACTGCCCTGCGCTAAGACTCTCGCTAAGGCCTTTGTCAAGGAAATAGTCAGACTACATGGTGTTCCTACTGACATTGTTTCTGATAGGGGACCTCAGTTTGTGGCTCGTTTTTGGCGCGCCTTTTGTGACAGGTTGGGAGTTCATTTGTCGTTTTCATCCGGATATCATCCTGAGCCTAATGGCCAGACAGAAAGGAAAAACCAGGATGTTGAGCAGTTCTTGCGTTGTTTTGTGACTGATAATCAAGAGGGGTGGTCTGAGTTTCTGCCACTTGCTGAGTTTGCTCTTAACAATCATACATCCGCTTCTGCTGGTTGTTCGCCTTTTTTTTGTTGTACTGGGAGACATCCGTCTTTTGGGTCATTTTCCAAGTTGGGATCGGCTGTACCTGAAGAGGAGAATTTTTCTGGTGTTTTGGAGAGAGTTTGGACTGATGTACGTGGTAATCTTCAGGAGGCTAACAAAAGATCCAAAGTGTATTTTGATAGAAAACGACAAGAGGTTTTGTTTGCTATTGGTGACATGGTTTGGTTGTCCTCTAAGAATCTGCGCTTGAGGATTCCGTCTAAGAAATTGGGTCCCAAGTTTGTAGGGCCCTTTAAGGTGCTTCAGGTTATTAACCAATCTGCTGTTAAGTTGGAGCTTCCTACCTCCTGGAAGATTAATCCGGTGTTTCATGTTTCTCTCTTGAAAAAAGCTGAGGTCTCAGATGGAGACATCTCGGCCACTGTTCCCCTGGTGGTGGAGGACGGGCAATATGAGATTTCCCGCATCCTAAATTCTAGACGGTATAGAGGGAGTTTGCAGTACCTCGTCGCTTGGAAGGGTTATGGACCCGAGGATAACTCATGGGTGAGGGGCGGATGATGTTTCTGCGTCTAGACTTGTCAGAGCGTTTCACAAGAGGTTTCCGGATAAGCCTAAGTCCTAGGGGATCCGGAGGATCCTCTTAGAAGGGAGGGTACTGTTAGAACCCTCTTGTTAGATTTTGTTTCAGTTTGCTGGTCACATGACCTTTTTTCCCTATTTAGTCTTTCTCCGCCCTTCTGGCTTTGCTGGACTTCATTGTATTATCTACTCTTAAGCTAGCCAGGTGCTTAGGTGCCTTACTCTGTCAGTTTTGCTTGATCTTAGGATCTCTTAGTATTTGTTTTCTGTTTTATATTCCCTGCTACACTTTCTGTTAGGAGGTGTCCACCTTTTCACCCAGTCCCTAGATCTTGTAGGGATTCCTTCCTCGCAACTATAGGTCTTCGTTCAGACTAGCTGAGGACTTTAGCGGGTCTGGTCGCAGGATCAGGTCCCCCGTTACATCGTAGGGATCCAGCTCAGTCCTATTGTAGGGACAGAATTCCCACCTTTCCTTAGTGCTTGTAGCAGATCATAACACAGTGCCCATTTCAAAGCCAACAACATCAATTCTTATTACTTAAGCTTGTCAAGCTAAATTTACTTTATAATAATAGTAACGCATTGAAAACTGGGGGTTATTTGGCTAAAGTTGTGGGGGGGGGGCAGGGCTGGCTCCAGGTTTTCGTGGGCCCTGGGCAAAAGAGTCTCAGTGGGCCCTTTAACACATACCACAATTCAATGCCAAATACTTCACTTCTTACATTACATGAGTGATATCTATTGTAAATTCTACAATGGCTCAAAAACCAGACAGTATAGTCCTCCATACAGTATTATGGGCACCACATAGTGCGCCATACAGAATAAGGAGTCCCATATATTGCTCTATACAGAATAATGAGCACCATATATTGCTCCATACAGAATAATGAGTCCCATACATGATGCTCCATAAAGAAAAATGGGCCCAATATAATGCTTCATACAGTATAATGAAAATACTAAAACAGTACTCGCGCTCTGAATCAAACACAAACTCACAATACTGATCGCAACACGTACCTGGAGTTTTTCAGAAGGTTTGTACACGGATATTTGAAATGAATCAGCGGCTGATACTTGTGTGATAGTGGGCACTTTTGTACACTGAACCACTGAATACAAGAAAAAAAGAAGTAAAATCAGTAACCACATAAATTTAGGGCTTAAAATAAGCCTAAATATCTGCTCATAGGATTAAGAAGGACAAAATTGCATATACGTCCTTAAAAGATGTGCTTTTTGAATAATCCCTAAGGGGAAAAAATTCCAATGCTAAAGTACTTGTAGTGAGTCTCTAGATGTGCAAATATACATATATAATGTGCAATTTAAATAAGAATAAGGTGCATTTAATATGGTATGATACACCCAAAAATAATAAAAGTGCCAACTGTGCAATGTTGGAGTGCAAGATTCTTAAAAGAATTCAGCTTTATATAATACCCATTTCCTTATTAAACATCGTGAAGTGGTAAAAAATCACTCATCCCAAGCTAAGTATCATATTTTCTGGTCAAGATACTGGGTATATTAATACTCTGTACACAAGGTACCGCTTGTGGATTAATTTAATATCACCGTTTTACACTCCCATTGAGCACATAGGATTACCAGGACTCTCTCCCCCCCCCTTTTTTACCACTTCACGATGTTTAATAAGGAAATGGGTATTATATAAAGCTGAATTCTTTTAAGAATCTTGCACTCCAACATTGCACAGTTGGCACTTTTATTGGGACAGCGAAGGCCACGAGCTCTCAGAACGCTGTGCTTTCAACCAAACGGAAGGGCATCATCTCTTATGAGATCAGTTTGGCAATGTAGGCGTTCAAAGCCAGTGTAGGCGGATGAGAGGATGAGTACTTTCTTGTCCTACTCAGATTGTCTGCTAGGGTGAGCTGGACTTGAAACCTGCATATGGGGGAAGTAGCGGTGGACATGGCGGACTGAGAGGGGGTTGGTGATGGTGGTGATGGCCTAGATTCAGTCTTTCATTGGAAAAACATTGTGATTCCCTGACTGCTTTGTCCTTGCGACGACACCTCAACATTTCTTGCTGGTGGTGTGCTAACCGGTGGGCTTACAGTGCGGAAGCTATGTAGTGCTGCTGGCTACCTTCAGTCTGAGCAGGTGCACGTGTGCTACCTAAGGTTTTGTTGTCCGTCCATGCTTGCAAGTGCATGGTGTTTAAATGTCTAAGCATGCAACTGGTATTCAAATTTCGGAGATTTTTCCCTCGGCTAAAGGTCCTTCCGCACTTCTTACAGATAACCTTTGCCTCATCAATAGGATTTTGGTAAAAAAAAGTGCCACACTGCACTCTTCCTACTATGGGATAAATTTTCAGGGCTTGCACACTGTGCTAATTTGACCGTCTGGCCAAGGTGTCCTGCAACTCTTTTTTTTTTAAACATGTTTTTGGACTGCTATGGGCCTGCCAGATAACCGCAGCTTATAGTGCAGTCTGTGAGGCCAGCACTATTCATCTTGGGTATGTATGCCATTTCTATTGATTCCTGCTAGCACTATGTGGTTCATGTGTTTATGACATGATAAACACTGTTGTATCTATAGCCTGATATACCATCTAGCACAGGTGCTGTTATTTTGCTATATGGCAGCCATTTATTTATTTATTTTTCGGTCCACATACACTGTCCCCTGCTTTAGTTAAGTACGGTATATGTTTTTTTGGGTGGCACATTTTAATGTTTTATCCGCTGTGATTTTGCTCCTTGTGATTTAATAAAGATTATTTCTATTTTTCCAATATTGACCTTTTGACTGCTTGTGTTCTCTATTTGAATTCTCATTGAATATGCAGTTTGGTCTGCAACAGTCCTTCCAGTCTTTGTTACATTCTACTATATAATGTTTACAATATTCTCCCATTGTGGAGTAGCTTCTATATAAGACTGACATGTTGCTCAATCGATATTTTTGGCACTACCAGCAGATGCACCACCATCAGTACTAGCTGGCCCCCCCCGCCCACGTCCGCGGCCTCTTCCACCATACTTCCTCATGTTTGGGAAAATGTTCCAAAAATACAAGCAGATATATGGTACTGTATCAGAAGCGTACAGCTGTATATGGTGTAGGGAAAAATTTAAATCTCCGTATATATTTCCGGAGTCACACACAGACGCTCTCTCAGTATGGATTTCACCGTAATACAAAGAGCAGATATATGGTACTGTATCAAAAGCGGACAGCTGTATATGGTGTAGTGAAAAATTTAAATCTCCGTATATATTTCCGGAGTCACACACAGACGCTCACTCAGTATGGATTTTACCAGAATACAAAAAGCAGAAAAACGGTATTGTATCAGAAGCTTACAGCTGTATACGGTGTAGGGGAAAATTTAAATCTCCGTATATATTTCCGGAGTCACACACAAAAGCTCAATCAGTATGGATTTGACCTTAATACAAAGAGCAGATATACGGTACTGTATCAGAAGCGGACAGCTGTATACGGTGTAGGGAAAAATTTAAATCTCCGTATATATTTCCGGAGTCACACACAGACGCTCACTCAGTATGGATTTGACCAGAATACAAAAAGCAGAAAAACGGTACTGTATCAGAAGCATACAGCTGTATACGGTGTAGGGGAAAATTTAAATCTCCGTATTTATTTCCGGAGTCACACACAGATAGTCAGCATGTATTTGTCCGTAATACCAGCCGGTACACGGTAGTGTGTGAGGCGCGTACAGCTCTATACGGTGTGGGAAAAAATGAACGCTCGGTAACTATGCAGAAAAAAAGAATAAAAGTATTAGTGCTGTGTAAAAAGCAGTCTTCACAGCAGTGTACACACAGCAATACAGCTATCAGGCAGCCTAATAACCAGCGCTGCTGCACACAAGAAAATCCTCCCCTGTCACTGCACACTAACTGTACAGCACAATTGCTATCAGCACAAGCACATAAGAACTTCTCTTTCCAGCCCTAAAGACCCCGCACACATATCGAGATCGCTAGCGAGATCGTTATTACGTCACGGTTTTGAGATCGCTGGAGAGCCGTATCGTGATTGTTGGGGAGCTGTCAAACATGCAGAACTTCCCAACGATTTCGGCCACCCCAGCGATCTAACTAACGATCTCATTGGTCGTTGGGATGCTTTCACACAGCAGCTATTTCAACGATCCACACCTTGATAGGGGCTGTACTGTGTCACCAATCATCTCCGATTGGTTGACGCTACTGCGTTCTGATTGGGCGGCAGGTTTAAAATAAAGCCACGTTGTAGCAATTCCGTCCCTTTGTTCCTGTTTGCGTTCGGGTTTCGGATCGTAGCAGCGTTCTTCGGCTGTGACTCTGTATCCATTCATCTGGGCTTTGTTCCTGACAAGCGTTCTGGTTTGTGGATTGTAGTGTTCTTCGGCTGTGACTCCACACGGCCCGGAGAATTCTGCTAAGATCTGCAATCCAGCACGAGGTCAGAAACAAAGGATGGAATTGCTATTCTGTTGCTTTCTTTATGGACGGCGGGAAATGAGAATGCTGTAGCGACCACCAATCGGGGACGAGGGGCGCGGAAAAGTCCAATTTATGCACGCCTACGTGTCTCAGTTCTGAATCGCTAACGAGGTCGTTGGTTAGGTGTCAAATACAGCGATGCACACTGCCCAGCGGGAGCGCAACGACCCAGGAATGGTCCAGGAAGCTTTGTAACGATCAGTGATCTCACAGTAGGGGCCTGATCGTTGCTACCTGTCAGACGTAATGAGATCGCTAGCGAAATCGTTATTGCGTCACAAAACCCGTGACGTATCAACGATCTCGCTAGCGATCTCGTTATGTGTGACGGGGCCTTTACTTTCTCCCTACTGATAAACAGCAACCTCTCCCTACTGTTAAGATCGGCAGAAGTAAAATGGAGGTCAGCGGTCAGGGCTTTTATAGACACTATGACGCCCCCCAAAGCAAGCCAATCACTGCAATGCCCTTCTCTAAGATGGTGGTGGACGCTGCCCATGTCATCTCGTTGCCCACAGTGTATGTCCTTGCTCATTGGCTGAAAAAAGGCGCCTGCAAGCATTCTGGGAAATCTGACTTTGGCGCTCGTTTTGCCGACCGCATGGCCGACTTCACGCTATGGTCGGGTTTCGCTCGGCGAAACCCGACTTTGGCGAAAGTCGGCGACTTATGAATCTGACCGACCTGTTTCGCTCAACTCTACTCAGGAGGTAATAGTGTGCACAAGTATAATGTGTTCCTAGCCTTTTTGGCCAAAGGTAGGCTTGGTACACATCACATTTGTGGCCACTGTCGGCCAGTGGCACAGTATAATGTTTAGTATGCATGCACATACCTGCCAGAAGACCAAAGAACACACTTTTGACCTTCGTCTTGTGAGTAAGGCCCTATGTCAACGTTACAGTATACGTGGGGATAAGTTGTCAAAGTATACTGTAAGCTGAGTACACAGACACAGTGTTACACTCGGTCCCAGCGCTGGCTCTGCACTCCGTTCTGCTCACTCACCTGTTCCTCTAGCTGTCCCTCTGCAGCAGTCTGCGCGCGTGCTGGGGTCTCCTGTCCCATCTGCTCCTCGGCGTCCTGTGTCCTCCTCCACTTCCTGGCACGCTGCTGGCAGGCCTCCAGATAGACTGCTTAGGACGCGAGGCCGCGCCCACCGTCTCTCTTAAAGGGGCAGCGTGCATTTTTTGAAATAGCTAATTAACCAATGGCTGCGCACTCAGTACTATATCTGGTCACTCCACCATTAGGGGAGTGCCTGAGCAACGTGTTCTATCATTGCTACATCCGGTTCTGTTCCTGATCTGTCTGCGCTGCGTCTGCAGTCTCTGTGCTTCGCTTACACTGTTTGTCTCCTCAGATCATTGCTAACCTGTATCTGGCTAACCTCAACAATCTCGGCTATTACTGGCGCAAGTGTCATCCCGTTCCGCCATCAGCCATCCGTACCCGTGGACTGTGACAAGGTCACTGGAGCCAGCCTTCTACCATCCGTTCTGGACCAGGACCTTACCCTTCTATGTCAAGAACCCTCCACGGACTCTGTAAATACCTGTTACCCTTTTGGTCCCTCTGGGACAGCTGCCACGTGTCCGGAGTCTAACTGGAGGTAGCACCTGTGTCCTCCGGGTATTCCATTCTGGTCCTGTTCGAGGGGCCTTACTACGGGTACCCGGGGCTCACTAGTTACGCCCCCTTCGGAGCCCCCCGGACCGCGGTCTCGAGGTTCCACATTAAAAAATAAAAACGAATGTGAACTTCACCACCTCTGCCTCCGCTTCCATTCGTTACAGATTGCTCCGGCCATGGAACCCGCTGGATCCCAGAGATGTCCGACCACGGATCTGTGCCAGGAGGTGACACGTTTGGGAGTTCAACAGGACAAGATCACGACTTATCTACGCAGCTTGTCTACCCGCATGGATTCCTTGGGGTCCTCGTCTGCACCTGACTCTTCTATCAATAATCAGGTACCAGTTCCCATGGCAAGTCAAGGTCCCCGTCTGGCGGCTCCTACCCGTTTCCAGGGTGACCCTACTCTGTGTCGGGGTTTCCTCAATCAGTGCACTCTACACTTCGAAATCTTGGGGCATATGTTTGCTTCTGACCGAGCCAAGGTGGGCTTCATCATGTCACACCTGGGAGGAGAGGCCCTCGCCTGGCTAAACCCGCTATGGGAGAGAGGGATCCGCTGGTTAACGATCTTCAATCTTTCCTAGAGGCTTTTCGCAGGACTTTCGATGAACCTGGTCGCACCACTTCGACTGCCTCAGCTCTGCTCCGCCTGCGCCAAGGTACTCTCACGGTAGCTCAGTATGCTGTTAAATTCCGCACCCTCTCGTCTGAATTATCGTGGAACAATGAGGCCCTGGTTGCTAACTTCTGGGAAGGCCTATCTGGAAGAATCAAGGATGAGCTGGCGGGACGGGACAGACCTACCCTCTTGGAAGAGCTAATATCCTTGACAACCCGAATTGACCTGCGTTTTCAGGAGCGCTCCATGGAGATCAAGCGGGACAAAAGGTCCTATCACCTGGACTCTAGTTTGTACAAAACAGGTACTTCGCCCTCCGCCTCCGAGGCCATGGAGGTGGACCATGTAAGTTTGGCCACCCGCCGCCGGGAGGCACGTCGCAAGGAGGGAAGTTGTTACTACTGCGGTAGTTCTGAACATTTGATCCATTTCTGTCCTAAAAAGTCGGGAAACTCCAGTGCCTAGGTCCGGTAGGAGGGGCCAACCTAGGTAGAGAACAGTCCTCTCCCTCTTTACACATCTCAGTCTCCGTGTCCTATGGAGCAATAAAATTCTCTGAACATTGTCTATGGATTCTGGAGCTGCAGGGAACTTCATCCAGCAGGCGGTTGTGGATCATTACCGCTTACCAGTCCAGCGTCTTCCTGATCCGTTACAGGTGTCCACCGTGGATGGCAAACCGCTGACCGAGCCCGTCCAGTTTCAAACCGAGTTGGTGGAACTCCGGGTAGGTCTAATGCATACTGAACGAATGCGATTTTATGTATATCCCAGTTTATCCCATCCCATGCTTTTAGGTTTACCTTGGCTCCAGATGCATGAACCAGTCCTTAACCCCTTACTGCCATCGGACATACTATCCCGTCCATGGTACCTGGGCCCGTATGACCAAGGACGGGATAGTACGTCTCGTGTGATCGGACGCGCTCCCGGGGGGAGCGCAGCCGATCGCGGCCGGTGTCAGCTGATTATCACAGCTGACACCCATGACTGTGTGTCAGGAGCGGTCACGGACCGCTCCCGGCACATTAACCCCTTGCACACCGCGATCAAACATGATCGCGGTGTACTGGGGGCACAGGGGAGGATCGCGCAGGGTGGGGGCTCCCTGCGCGCCCCCCTGAGACCCTCAGAGCAGCGCGATGTGATCGCGCTGTTCTGAGGGCTTCCTCCCTCCCAGGACCCGGATCCAAGATGGCGCCGGGGTCCTGGAGGGAGGCGGCATCCTCAGTGCCTGCTGAGAGCAGGCACTGAGAAGCCTGCTGCACTGCCTGAGCGATCGCTGGTGTGACAGAGTGCTGTGCACACTGTCACACCAGCGATCTGACAAAATACAGTGATGTCCCACCCTGGGACAAAGTAAAAAAGTTAAAAAAATAAAAATAAACATGTTTAAAAAAAAAATCCAAAATAAATAAAAAAAAAAAAAATATTCCCCAATAAATTCACTTCTTCCTGTAAAAAAATAAACAAAGCAATAAAAGTACACATATTTGGTATCGCCGCGTCCGTAACGACCCCCCCTATAAAATTGTCCCACTAGTTAACCCCTTTAGTGAACCCCTTAAAAAAAAAAAAAAAAAACTAAGCAAAAAATCAATCCTTTATCATCATACCGCCGAACAAAAAGTGGAATAACACGCGATCAAAAAGACCGATATAAAAAAACATGGTACCGCTGAAAACGACATCTTGTCCCGCAAAAAACGAGCCATCATACAGCATCATCAGCGAAAAAATAAAAAAGTTATAGCTCGCAGAATAAAGCGATGCAAAAATAATTATTTTTTATATAAAATTGTTTTTATTCTATAAAAGCGCCAAAACATGAAAAAATGATATAAATGAGGTATCGCCATAATCGTACTGACCCGAAGAATAAAACTGCTTTATCAATTTTACCACACGCGGAACAGTATAAACGCCTCCCCCAAAAGAAATTCATGAATTGCTGATTTTTGTTCATTCTAACCTCCCAAAAATCGAAATAAAAAGCGATCAAAAAACGTCACGTGCTCAAAAATGGTACCAATAAAAACGTCAACTCGTCCCGCAAAAAATAAGACCTCACATGACTGTGGGCCAAAATATGCAAAAATTATAGCTCTCAAAATGTGATGATGCAAAAACTATTTTTGCAATAAAAAGCGTCTTTTAGCGTGACAGCTGCCAATCATAAAAACCCGCTATAAATAGTAAATCAAACCCCCTTTATCACCCCCTTAGTAAGGGAAAAATAATAAAATTAAAAAAAAGTATTTATTTCCATTTTCCCATTAGGGTTAGGGTTAGGGTTGCGGCTAAAGTTAGGGTTAGGGTTGGCGCTAAAGTTAGGATTAGGGTTAGGGTTGGGATTAGGGGTGTGTTAGGGTTAGGTTTGTGGTTAGGGTTGGGACTAGGGTTAGGGGTGTGTTGGGGTTAGGGTTGGAGTTAGAATTGGGGGGTTTCCGCTGTTTAGGCACATCAGGGGCTCTCCAAATGTGACATGGCGTCTGATCTCAATTCCAGCCAATTCTGCGTTGAAAAAGTCAAACGGTGCTCCTTCACTTCTCAGCTCTGCCATGCGTCCAAACAGTAGTTTATCCCCACATATGGGGTATCAGCGTACTCTGGACCCCAAGAGTTATTGTGCAATTTGTCCTATTTCTTCTGTTACCCTTGGGAAAATAAAAAACTGGGGGCGAAAATATCATTTTTGTACAAAAAAAAATTATTTTTTTGTTTTTACGGCTGTACATTATAAACTTCTGTGAAGCACTTGGGGCTTCATAGTGCTCACCACACATCTAGATAAGTTCCTTGTGGGGTCTATTTTCCAAAATGGGGTCACTTGTTGGGGATTTCCACTGTTTAGGCGCATCAGGGGCTCTCCAAATGCGACATGACGCCCCCAGACCATTCCATCAAAGTCTGCAATCCAAAACGTCACTACTTCCCTTCCGAGCCCCAACGTGTACCCATACAGTAGTTTTCTTCCACATATTGGATATCAGCGTACTCAGGACAAATTGGACAACAACTTTTTGGGTCCAATTTCTCCTGTTACCCTTGTAAAAATAAAATATTGGGGTAAAAAAATCATTTTTGCAAAAAAAAAAGGATTTTTTATTTTTACGGCTGTGCGTTATAAACTTCTGTGAAGCACTTCGGGGTTCAAAGTGCTCACCACACATCTAGACAAGTTCCTTGTGGGGTCTATTTTCCAAAATGGGGTCACTTGTGGGGGGTTTCCACTGTTTAGGCGCATCAGGGGCTCTCCAAATGCGACATGACGCCCCCAGACCATTCCATCAAAGTCTGCAATCCAAAACGTCACTACTTCCCTTCCGAGCCCTGACGTGCGCCCATACAGTAGTTTTCTCCCACATATTGGGTATCAGCGTACTCAGGACAAATTGGACAACAACTTTTGGGGTCCAATTTCTCCTGTTACCCTTGTGAAAATAAAATATTGGGGGCGAAAAAATCATTTTTTAAAAAAAAAAAAAAAAAAAAAATTTATTTTTACGGCTGTACGTTATAAACTTCTGTGAAGCACTTTGGGGTTCAAAGTGCTCACCACACATCTAGATAAGTTCCTTGTGGGGTCTATTTGCCAAAATGGGGTCACTTGTGGGGGGTTTCCACTGTATAGGTGCATCAGGGGCTCTCCAAATGTGACATGACGCCCCCAGACCATTCCATCAAAGTCTGCAATCCAAAACGTCACTACTTCCCTTCCGAGCCCTGACGTGCGCCCATACAGTAGTTTTCTCCCACATATTGGGTATCAGCGTACTCAGGACAAATTGGACAACAACTTTTGGGTTCAAATTTCTTCTGTTACCCTTGTGAAAATAAAATATTAGGGGCGAAAAAATCATTTTTGTAAAAAAAAAAAAAGGATTTTTTATTTTACGGCTGTACGTTATAAACTTTAGTGAAACACCTGGGGGTTAAAAGTTCTCACCACACATCTAGATAAGTTCCTTGAGGGGTCTAGTTTCCAAAATGGTGTCATTTATGGGGGTTTCCACTGTTTAGGCAGATCAGGAGCTCTCCAAACACGACATGGCGTCCAGCCAATTCTGCGTTGAAAAAGTCAGACGGCGCTCCTTCCCTTCCAAACTCTGCCATGCACCCAAACAGTGGTTTACCCCCACATATGGGGTATCAGCGCACTCAGGACAAATTGCACAATAACTTTTGGAGTCTTGTTACCCTTGGAAAAATAAAAATTGGGGTGAAAAGATCATTTTTGTGGAAAAAATATGATTTTTAAATTTTACGGCTCTACATTATAAACTTGTGTGAAGCACTTGGGGGTTCAAATTGCTCACCAAAGATCTAGAAAAGTTCCTTAGGGGGTCTAGTTTCCCAAATTGGGTCATTTGTGGGGGGTTTCCACTGTTTAGGCACATCAGGGGCTCTCCAAATGCAACATGACATCCAATCTCAATTCCAGCCAATTTTGGTTGGAAAAAGTCAAATGGTGCTCCTTCCATTCCGAGCTCTGCCGTGAGCCCAAACAGTGGTTCCCCCCCACATATGGGGTATCAGCGTACTCAGGACAAATTGGACAACAACTTACGTGGTCCAATTTCTCCTGTTACTCTTGGGAAAATAAAAAATTAGTGACTAAAAGATCATTTTTGTGGGAAAAAAATAGGATTTTTTATTTTCATGCCCGGGCATTATAAACTTGTGTGAAGCACTTGGGGGTTCAAAGTGCTCACCAAAGATCTAGATAAGTTCCTTAGGGGTCTAGTTTCCAAAATGGGGTCACTTGTGGGGGCTTCCACTATTTAGGCTCATCTGGGGCACTGCAAACGGAACATGACCCCCATCAACGTCTGCATTCCAAAACGTTACTACTTCCTTTCCAAGCCCTGCTGTGCACCCAAACAGTTTCCCCCCCCCCACATATGGGGTATCAGCGTACTCAGGACAAATTGGACAACAACTTTTGGGGTCCAATTTCCTTGGGAAAATTCAAAAATTTGGGACTAAAAAATAATTTTTGTGGAAAATTGTTTTTTTTTTTTTTCACACCCAGGCATTATAAGCTTTTGTGAAACACTTGGGGGTTTAAAGTGCTCACAACAGATCTAGATAAGTACCTTAGGGGGTCTAGTTTCCAAAATGGTGTCACTTGTGGGGGTTTCCACTGTTTAGGCGCATCAGGGGCTCTCCAAACACGACATGGCGTCCAATCTCAATTCCAGCCAATTTTAGTTTGAAAAAGTCAAACGGCGCTCCTTCCCTTACGAGCTCTGCCGTGTGCCCAAACAGTGGTTTTCCCCCACATATTGGGTATTGGCGTACTCAGGAGAAATTGCATAACAACCTTATCTGTCCATTTTCTCCTTTTACCCTTGTCAAAATAAAAAAAAAGTTTGTAAAAGATCATTTTTGTGGCTAAAAAGTTAAATATTCATTTTTTCCTTCCACGTTGCTTTAGTTCCTGTGAAGCACCTGAAGGGTTAAGAATCTTCTTGAATGTGGTTTTGAGTACCTTGAGGGGTGCAGTTTTTAGAATGGTGTCACTTTTGGGTATTTTCTGCCATATAGACCCCTCAAAGTGACTTCAAATGAGAGGTGGTCCCTAAAAAAAATGGCTTTGTAAATTTTGTTGTAAAAATGAGAAATCGCTGGTCAACTTTTAACCCTTATAACTTCCTAACAAAAAAAAATTTTGGTTCCAAAATTGTGCTGATGTAAAGTAGACATGTGGGAAATGTTATTTCTTAACTATTTTATGTGACATATTTCTCTGTTTTAAGGGAATAAAAATTCAAAGTTTGAAAATTGCAAAATTTTAAAAATTTTAGCCATATTTGCGTTTTTTTCAAAAATAAACGCAAGTTATATCGAAGAAATTTTACTTCTAACGTGAAGTACAATATGTCACGAGAAAACAATCTCAGAATCGCGAAGATCCGTTGAAGCGTTCCAGAGTAATAACCTCATAAAGAGACAGTGGTCAGAATTGTAAAAATTGGCCCGGTCATTAACGTGCAAACCACCCTTGGGGGTGAAGGGGTTAATTGGAAAACTGGAGAAGTTCTGCGTTGGGGAGATACCTGCATGAATCGTTGATTAACCCGGATTCAACCTGTTTCGCCTCCAGTCCAGCCTGATACCCTGCCAGGGTTGCCTTCCGCCTATTGGTCCTTCTCTGACGTCTTTGGGAAAAAGGAGGCTGAGAGACTATCTCCACACAGGTCGTATGACTGTCAGATAGAGCTTCTTCCTGGAGCATCTCCTCCTCGTGGGAGAGTTTATCCTCTTTCACAGGCAGAGACTCAGGCCATGTCGGACTACATCCAAGAGAATCTGGCTAGAGGATTTATCCGAAAGTCATCGTCACCGGCAGGAGCAGGATGGATCCTTGCGGCCCTGCATTGACTATCGGAGTCTAAATCAAATCACGGTAAAAAACAGGTATCCATTACCTCTTATTTCAGAGCTGTTTGATCGTCTCCGAGGGGCCAAGATCTTCACCAAATTGGACTTCAGAGGGGCCTACAACCTGATCCGAGTCAGAGAGGGGGACGAATGGAAAACAGCCTTCAACACCCGTGACGGCCACTATGAATACCTGGTAATGCCATTCGGCCTAAGCAATGCACCTGCGGTCTTTCAGGAATTTGTTAATGACATTTTCAGGGACTTGCTCTATACTTGTGTCGTGGTTTACCTGGACGATATTTTGATTTTTTTCTGCTGACTTGACGTCACACCGGAGGCAAGTACGCCTGGTCTTACAAAGACTGAGAGAGAACAGGCTATATGCCAAATATGAGAAATGCCTCTTTGAGCAGTCTTCTTTGCCTTTCCTTGGGTACATTGTATCTTCCACAGGATTAAAGATGGATCCGGAGAAGTTGTCTGCAGTTCTCAACTGGCCTCGTCCGTCTGGGCTAAAAGCCATACAAAGGTTCCTCGGGTTTGCCAATTACTACCGGCAATTTATTCCACACTTTTCCACCCGAGTGGCTCCAATCACAGCCTTAACCCGGAAAGGTGTAAACTCTAAGGAATGGTCCTCCGAGGCAGAAGAGGCCTTTGTTTCTCTCAAAAAAGCCTTCGCTTCCGCACCCGTTCTCCATCGTCCTAATTCAAGTCAGCAATTTTTTCTTGAGGTTGACGCTTCTTCCATAGGTGCAGGAGCAGTTCTGACCAAGAAGTCGTCTACCGGGCGGATGATCTCGTGTGTTTTTTTTTCCAAGGTTTTTTTCTCCTGCAGAAAGGAACTACTCTGTCGGTGATCGCGAACTGTTGGCCATCAAATTGGCTCTGCAAGAATGGAGACATCTTCTTGAAGGAGCTCATCACCAGGTAATCATATTCACCGACCATAAAAACCTTGCCTATCTCCAATCTGCTTTAAGACTGAATCCCCGTCAGGCCCGTTGGGCATTATTTTTTGCCCGTTTCAATTTTGTACTTCATTTCCGTCCAGCTGACAAGAACATCAAGGCAGACGCACTCTCTAGAGCCTTCTTGCCTCCTGAACTGGAGGAAGAACCTCAGCACATTATTGAACCTTCTAAGTTAGTCTCTGTTGCCTCCACTGATCTGGCCCGGCTTCCTCCTGGGAAGACTTTCGTGTCCGCTTCTGATCGTAGTCGTGTTCTGCGCTGGGGTCATTCTTCTAAGTTGGCTGGCCATGCTGGTCAGAGAAAGACGCAGCAACTCATCTCCCGTTATTACTGGTGGCCTACCATGGGCAAGGATATCCAGGAGTTCGTCGCAGCCTGTCCTTCATGTGCCCGTAACAAAACTGTTAAACATCTACCAGCCGGCAGGCTTCTGCCTCTTCCGATTCCGTCCGCTCCCTGGCAGCACATCGCGATGGATTTCATCACGGATCTTCCCATTTCTTCTGGCTGCTCAGTGGTATGGGTTGTGGTGGACCGCTTCTCTAAAATGGCCCACTTCGTTCCGCTATCTGGCCTCCCGTCTGCTCCAGAACTGGCCGCTCACTTCATTCAGCACATCTTCTGTCTACACGGATTTCCTCTCCACATCGTGTCTGACAGGGGCGTCCAGTTCACCTCTAAGTTCTGGAGAGGACTCTGTAAAATGGTAAAAATTGAACTAGATTTTTCTTCTGCATATCATCCCCAGTCTAATGGGCAAGTGGAGAGGATCAATCAAATCCTGGCTGGATACCTGCGTCACTTCGTCAACGCTCATCATAATGACTGGGTAGAATTACTGCCCTGGGCGGAATTCTCCTACAACAACCAAGTAAGTGAATCTTCTGGAAAGTCTCCCTTTCAGATTGTGTTTGGACTGCAACCCGGAATTCCTCTTCCTGTCTCGGGATTGTCTGATGTTCCGGCAGTCGATACCTTGTCTAAGAATTTCTCGGACATTTGGAGAGAGACCAGGTCGGCCTTGGAGAAAGCTTCTCAACGTATGAAAACGCATGCGGACAAAAGACGTTTGGAGGCTCCCATTTTTCGTCCAGGAGACAAGGTATGGCTCTCCTCCAAGTACATCCGTCTGAAGTTACCATCGTACAAATTGGGTCCCCGTTTCATTGGTCCCTTTGAAGTCTTGAGACAAATCAACCCGGTCTCTTATAAACTGAAATTGCCTAATTCTCTACGAGTACCTAACTCCTTTCATGTTTCCCTCCTCAAACCAGTAGTGTTGAGTTCCTTCTTTAAGGACCCGGGTACCACTCCTGATCCGGTCTCTGAGGATGATGTTTTTGAGGTAAAACATATCTTGGCCTCTAAGAGAGTAAGAGGTAGGATCTATTACCTGGTGGACTGGAAGGGTTTTGGTCCTGAGGAGAGGTCTTGGGAGCCTAAAGAGAACATCCAGGCCCCTCTTCTTCTTAAAAGATTTCACGCAGGCTTGAAAAAGAGGGGGAGTAAAGAGGAGGATACTGTTACACTCGGTCCCAGCGCTGGCTCTGCACTCCGTTCTGCTCACTCACCTGTTCCTCTAGCTGTCCCTCTGCAGCAGTCTGCGTGCGTGCTGGGGTCTCCTGTCCCATCTGCTCCTCGGTGTCCTGTGTCCTCCTCCACTTCCTGGCACGCTGCTGGCAGGCCTCCAGATAGACTGCTTAGGACGCGAGGCCGCGCCCACCGTCTCTCTTAAAGGGGCAGCGTGCATTTTTTGAAATAGCTAATTAACCAATGGCTGCGCACTCAGTACTATATCTGGTCACTCCACCATTAGGGGAGTGCCGGAGCAACGTGTTCTATCATTGCTACATCCGGTTCTGTTCCTGATCTGTCTGCGCTGCGTCTGCAGTCTCTGTGCTTCGCTTACACTGTTTGTCTCTTCAGATCATTGCTAACCTGTATCTGTCTAACCTGGACAATCTCGGCTATTACTGGCGCAAGTGTCATCCCGTTCCGCCATCAGCCATCCGTACCCGTGGACTGTGACAAGGTCACTGGAGCCAGCCTTCTACCATCCGTTCTGGACCAGGACCTTACCCTTCTCCGTCAAGAACCCTCCACGGACTCTGTAAATACCTGTTACCCTTTTTCTCCCTCTAGGACAGCTGCCACGTGTCCGGGGTCTAACTGGAGGTAGCACCTGTGTCCTCCGGGTATTCCATTCTGGTCCTGTTCGAGGGGTCTTACTACGGGTACCCGGGGCTCACTAGTTACGCCCCTGTGTGGCCCAGCTTCGCAAGGCACACATATCTTCTGGAGAATGCACAGGAAGGTAACTGTAAAAAGCTTGATATTCATTCACGCACACTTCTCAGCATTGCCACTAGAGGCATATCAGACTATTTAGTAGTGTGACGTAGCAATAGTGAGTCATTCAAGTTCCTGTCTTCGGACAGAGAAGATCAGATTCTAGTCAGAGCTCAGCCTGAGCTAAACAGAAGTTCAGTCTGTTTCCTGTCTTAGGACAGTGCAGTCAAGCTCCGGGTGGCTCAGGAGTGAGTCATCCCATCCAAGTTCAGATCAGTTTCTGTTCCAGTCAGACAGACGGAGGGAGAGGAGAGAAGACTGAACCCACACAGAGCTTGTGTAGCTCATCTGACAAGAAAGTGGAGGCTAGTACGGGTGAAGTGAATCATCCTAGCCTAGTCAGAGCTACCCCTTAACCTGCTACTCAGAACAAGCTGCCCGTGTTCCTAAGAAAGGAGGAAGGAAAGGAATTACAGCAGTTATATCAAAGAGCCAACTGAGAACAGGTCAGTGAGCACTGAAGGAAATCTGACCTTGGCACGCTTGCTACACGTGCTTATGTTAAGAGCGAGAGCAGGGCGAAGGGCGAGTGGAGAAGTAAGAGTGACAAAGGGACAAATCACCCTCACTCAGTTAACCGGACACCGGGGTCCGAAGCGTTGCTAGTGCTTCACGCCTAGTAATAAGAAAACCGGAGACTTTCTGGACTACAAGTCGCAGAAGGTAGCCCTAAGCGCCGATACGTAAACGGAGTCAGGGAGAACGGGGACTTTGAGTCAAGTGCACGACAAAAGTAAGGACTTAGTTCTCTCAACATCTGATAATCAGAGACATAGAAGGCTCCACCACAATATTGGCCGGGCGCAGTTGCTATTGAAAGAGTTGCACTTGACTTTATGCAAGTTTTACTCACACACATTAAAGGGATAAAGGAGGCCTCTAACCTGCTCAACAGTTCTCCTGAATGTGCATTCTCCAACCTAACCAGCTTCCCGGGACATACCTGCAACATCTACAAGTAAAGGTATAGAAAGAGATTGCATTGTGTGTGACTGAATTCTTATCTGCACCCTGCATCACCACCATAGACTTTGTGGGACCAGTCCCACCTGTGGGGGACCTAACACCTAGCTGCCATAACATCCCCTCAGAGATCTACCCTGCAGCGCTGGTCAATTAGATCAGAAACCACAGGTGGCGTCACGAACTAGAACTACAATCCCCTGTAAATATACCCCATTGCATGACCGCCAGGGCCACGGACCGAGCTCTGCTGCCAGTGACATTCCCCATAGACTTCCATGGGTTCGGTTCCGAGTACCCCATAGCCCTGGTACCACCAATGTGGTGCGCGTCACCCCCTTCGGAGCCCCCCGGACCGCGGTCTCGAGGTTCCACATTAAAAAATAAAAACGAATGTGAACTTCACCACCTCTGCCTCCGCTTCCATTCGTTACACACAGTGTGCACCTAGCCTTACTAATATTTAAGCGTAAAAAAGATTTACTCTTCCTATTCAAGTTCAAGCTTTTTCTAAGCCTTAGTATGGTCTAATATCTAATTCAAGGGTGTCATCCAGTGGCTGAACTGGTATACTACACTTACAGGAAATATTTTCCTTAACAAAGCAGGTTGACTTTCTTTTACTTAATATAGTAAAATTTTTCATAAATTATAAAATGATAAACTCTCTTAACTGACATGGAGAATGAGATATAACA
>JARQOD010000004.1:220027909-220166504 GCA_033576555.1 Oophaga sylvatica
TGGGCATGAGTCAGTACCCGTGCCAATTACTTCCGAGCAACAACTGGCGGTGTTGGAGCCCAGGGATGAGAGGAGGACAGGGTGGAGGCAGCATGACTTTTTGTCGTACACACAGCAGGGGAACAGCTGCCATTACTCAACCCAGTAACACAGGAGCAAGTGTTGACTGTGCTAACAGCACTTACAGGCAACAACTGGCGGTGTTGGAGCCCAGGGTCCAATGCATCGACTTCAATTGCTTCCACCTCCTCTCAGGACCACAGCACTGTTGAGCAACCATCTGTCTCTTCACCGCCTGCCAAATTGCCCAGTCAGTCAGAGAGTTCTGTACAGGAGCCAGCTGAGTCTCTGCTTCTGTTCTCAGAATCTGTTGGTTTGCAAACAGGGGCCCAGCCAAGCAGCATTCTGGAATGTGAAGAAGATGGAGTATGCAGTGATGCACAACAGCTGTGTCTCTCTGAATCTGAAGAGGCGGGTGAGACAGTGCCGATGGTCAGCACACCGCAGAACGCATCTGATGATGATGAGACTCAGGTGCCAGTTTCTGTTGAGCATGGTGGTGGCCAGACCACCAACAGCAGCAGGTGTTGGAAGAGGTTAGTGGAGATGATGAGGTCCAAGACCCAACATGGCGTGAGGAACAGGAAGGTGGTGGGAGCAGCTCTGAGGAAGCGATTGCCCCAACGGTACAAACAGGAGGGAGAGTTAGGCTGCATACTCTGTTGCCTGTAGCCTCCATTTTGGCACCTGTTCGGATAATTTCTCTTCCAAAAGTCTAAACGGACCTCCCAGAACTTGCATCGTTGGTCCTTTTTCACACACTTGCAGATGATTTTCATGTCAAATGCAAGCTGTTAATCAAAAGCTAAAAAGAGGTAAGTGTCAGAACCTCAATCAACAAATAATGTGAATAAATGTGCGAGAAAGTACATATTGTTACAAAGACACACTGAAGATACAGCTTATAGAGAAAGCCACAAGTTTAACTGCATATGTCATGGTAAATTGGAATTTTATTGCACACTATGATGAAAAAGAAAAGCTATGAGACGCACTGACTGACGTTTTGGCAAGCAATGGCCTTTATCAAATAGTCGCTGAAAGATAGAAAAATTTACAGTCAATGAAAAAATAAATATTAAATTAAAATAATATATTAAAAAAAAAAAATTATCTAAATATTAGGCTAACATGTTAACATTTGGTGATACTGTAGAACACGGAGAATTATCCCTCTAGGTATGCGAGTGGCATGTAGTCTTTATGTTGATTTTAGGGAAGTGTTTAGAAAACAGGGTGATGGGTATTGAATATTAAGGAATGTCATAGTCTTACAGTCTTTCGTATTCTAAAGATGTTATGTGGTATCGACACATTTTTGACAGATTAAAATGTAAGGGTACAATTGATGTCTCAGTTAGTTAACGACAGTTTCTTTTGAATTTCGGCAATAGATTGGGTCTAATCATATACCCGAAAGACCACCCCTTATCTGCTGTTAAATTGTTGGGTTATCTTCAGAGATTTTATGGCCTTGTTTAATCTGTGGGTGTCAGGTTTGGGTATCGGGTTTAGGCCAATCCGCAAACCATCCACATGATAGCTCCTGAATGCTGCTGCAAAACTCCTTCCCTTGAAATGCTGTCATTCAGCTGTGGAGACTGACAGTTATGGAACTTAATGGCATTGGCAGTCCACAATACATGTGCCAACTGATTTTATTTCGCAGCGCAGCCACCGTCCCTGGTCTGCAACAAGACATGTTGTGAGGTTAAAATTAAACTGCGCTACTAAACTCCGCAGTACATGTCCCCTCTCACGCTGCGGGACCATACCCATGGCCAGGACGATACCTTTCCTCACTGCCATTGGTCAATGTTGTGGAGCCGGGTACAGACTCTGCGTTGGCGCTGAAGCGTGTTCAGCCAACTACAAGGATTGCAGAATTCAAGTCTATACACATTGACTCCTCTTCTCCAGTTTCTCAAAACATTGTTGCAGGAGCCTCACGGTCAATCCTCCACATGACTGTGAGAGCTTAATAAAACCCTTTATGTCATATCGCCATCTTCTGGAACATCTTACACAAGAAATTAGGACTATCCACAATTTGCATGGTTCTCGCAACACTGATTAAACTGTAAAGGCTGCGGAATATGATGCGCTTTAATAAATTATTATTATTATTATTATTATTCAAGGGAGAAGAGGATTGAGCCTTGCCAAGGTGACGATTGCATCTTAAGTCTTATTGAATTTGGAGCCAGTCCACGTATAAAGCAGCCAAGAGTGTTGGGTACCTGTCTTGGATTTCGATCCAAAGAAACTACTTTGTAGTACATGTACACCAATTAGAGAAAAATGACAAGGATGAGGCAGTAAGACACGCTCAGCAGAGTACAAGCAGCATTGCTTGAAGAAGTAACTTGAGCGTGATCAAAATTGAATAAATTAAAATCTCAGACTACAGTGAACACAACTGTTAGCTGTGAAAGGGCTTTTTGTGTCCTTCTACAGTGTTTTCAACCAATGTATTGGATACGGATGGAAGCACGTCACACTATAATTTCAATTGAATGGAGCAGCAAGAATTACACTAAAGAAAAAAAAAAAGAGTGTGAGAGTGACATGTGCAGATGCCTACATACAGCGTTGTATGCCGAGCAAACTGCAGCGCGTCACCTGCACTCACACACACACCTTGCAGAGCTGTGAAAAAAACACTGCAAGGCAAAAGGAAGATGTACACAGTGGTTGGTAAAGTAGCCTGCCTAAAGCACAGTACACAAAATCGCAATCTCTAACTGTCCCTCAGAGTCAGCAGAGCAGCGTTCTGTCCCGAACTGAATTAACAGCACAGTGACGCTAAAATGGCGGCTTTATCCGGCAACAATACCTTCCTTGTGTCACGGTTAGGGTAGCGTGTGTCTATTATATGAGTGTCTCTAAAATGTAACGTTACGCAGCCTTATTCTGCCCTTGGGACGCAAAAAATAAGACAGCAGTAATCATTTACTGTATAAAACTCCACCTATGCGCAACAAAACAAGCACGTTCCCTCTTTCGGTTCCTGCGCTGACATGTGAGTAGGGAGTTTGGAGACGTTCCTGAATTTATCCCAGGTATCCAAGCATATCAGGCCAATAGTAGAGCATTAAAACCACCCACGGTGGTGACTTAAATATGGTGAATCGAACCAGTGAAGAACTGTAGGTCGATGCGAATGAATGTGCGATCACATGACACACGTTTATAATAACCCTTGCTAGACACAACTAACTTTGTAGACATTTGGACACACCTGAACCCAGATGGCAGTGAATATTCATTCTATTCGGCGCCACATGACTCTTGGTCCAGAATAGATTATATATTGCTATCACAGGAGCTATTAAGGGGAGTGGAAGAGGCAGATGTGCACAACGTAGCTATATATGACCACGCGCCCGTATCAGTGACCCTGACAGATATGGTGCAGATGGGGCCAGACCAAACTTGGCGCTTCCCGACCTATTTGTTAATGGATGAGAAGTTTCGACATCAGGTGAAGCAATGGTGTTTTTAATATGTAAGGGATAATGGAGATGGAGATACTAGGGATAGGCCGGAACTTTTATGGGCAGCAGGGAAGGGAGTAATGCGCGGGAAACTAATAGGTTATCAGACAACGCTAAAAAAGAAGATAGCGACAAACTACTCGCAGGCTAGCAGGATATTACGCGATAGGTACACGGCAAACAAGACAAGTTCATCAACACAGGTTAAAAATAGATGTAAGCAGGCTAAGGCTGACTTACACGTATGGGTATATCGACGAGAGAGAAGCAGTAATAACAATTATAGAGCCGATGTATATCGTTATGGTAGCAAATGAGGGAGACTATTAGCACGACTAGCGAAAGGAAATCACATTCGTCATCAACATATTACAGCGTTAACGAATAAACATGGGATCATGAACACAGACCCTCGAACCATAAACACCATTCTACAAGAATACTACTCAGACTTATATAAGGTGGAACATACGGATAGAGCGGAGGGTAACACCTTTGTAGATGGAATACGGTTACCATCCATCACAAACTATCAGCTTCTCCTTTTAAAAAAACAAATTGAGGTGACGGAAGTGACAGCGGCGATAAGTTACTTGAAATACGGGAAAGCTCCAGGACCTGACGGGTTTACAGCCAAATTATTAAAATTATTGAGTGAGGATATCCCGTCCACATTGGTACGCACCTTCAATCATATATTGGAGACAGGAGGGTTGCCCAGCCATTCAAACATGTCACACATGAAGTTGCTACTAAAACCAAACAAACCTTCACATCTGCCTGGATCCTATTGTACATTCTCCCTCATTGACCATGATATCAAGATTTTGTCCAGGATCATGGCAGATCGTTTGAGTAGCATTGTTCCTACGCTGATAGGGCGATCACAAGTGGCCTTTGTTAGCTACTTTGTTGGCTACTATCAGTCTCACTATGCATAACACATGTGTGCAGTGGGCAGTATTACCTTTGCCTTCGGTGGAGTAGGAAAACACCTCTCCTATCGAAGTGTTAGTTGGGGAGATGGAAGATTTGACACCGGGACCTGAATTGTAATACTTAAATGTGACAGGTGACAAATTTGGTAAGGCGCAACTCCGCGGCCCCTACGTTGAGTCTAGCCCGTGAAAATTTACTGGTTGTCAATGGGGAACCCCAACACCCCGGGGCAGCTACAGTATTTCAACAATTAGAGCTGAACCAAGATTTGCTGTATCAGGTTTATAAAATACATGTGGAAATTTTTTAGCAATTGCTGCTACCGCAGTCATATCGGAGGGTTGGTAATGGACTTAGCGCATGTGCATGTACTAGGGTGACATTTGTGCCAAAAGAAAACCCTACACAGAATTATACAATGGTTTTACTGGCTGGGGGTCTATCAAGAAGTTAAACGGTATTGTAACTCTTGTCGCATGCGCCAGGTACACAGTCCTCAGCCTCATTTTGTGAGTCCCTTGGTGCCATTAAAAATTTTAGAGGTCCAGTTTGAGAGAATACCCATGGATCTGGTGGGGCCGGTTAATAAATCAGCAAGGGGTCATCAACAGGGGCAATAAAAGGGGCACTGTGTGGGTCACCAGTTTTGAGCACACCCGAGTTCAAAAGAGAATTCATTGTCCAGACTGATGCGTCAGAGGTAGGTCTGAGTGCCGTGTTGTCTCAGGACTGGAGCTTAACGGGGAGGAGCATCCCATTAGTTTCCTGAGTCGAAAACTTACTCCATCAAAAAACAGAGACAGCATTGTAGAGAGAGAGTGCCTGGAGATAAAGTGGGCACTGGAGTCGTTGCGCTACTATTTGTTGGGGATAACATTTTGTTTTGTAACTGATCATTCCCCTGTGACTGGCAGTGTTGTAGCCCAGGGAGTAGAGTTCAGGTGGTAGAAAGATGAACATAGCAGGAGACTTGGAAAACGTTGGCAAACAGTTATTTAATCTGAAAACAGACAGGCAAATTCAGGTGAGATCCATGCCTTGTTCATTTTCAGAAAAATAAGCCGGTCTACATTGTCTGAGGATAGTCGCATGCGACGGTCTGTTAGTACACCACCTGCAGCACTAAAGACGCGCTCAGATAATACACTGGCAGCAGGGCAAGCCAGCACCTCCAAGGCATACTGGCTAAGCTCTGGCCATGTATCCAGCTTAGAGACCCAAAACTTGAAAGGGGAAGAGGCATCTGGGAGTACACTGAGAGGGAAAGACATGTAGTCTGTCACCATCTTACGGAAACGTTGCTTCCTGGTAAATGGAGCCGTTTCGGATGGTGTAGTAGTGATGGGTAGTTCGTGAGTGAGTAGTTCAAAATGAACTAATCTTCAGAGTGAACTAGTTCATCTAGTTTACCATCCTGACACAGATTAGTTCATTGTGAACTAAACAGTAAGTGGGAGGAGACAGAGAGTGATCCAGGTTCATACAGCTCCAGGAAGCTCCCTGCTCTGTCTCACACTGGCTCTTTACAGCTCTTGATGCTGGAAAACAAGGTAGTAAAACACTATACCACACATCAAATACAAATATAATAGTAATAATAATATTATTAATAATAACTGAAATTGCACACACAGTACACAGACACAGCTCATATGTGTGTATGAGAGAGAGTGTTTCTGTGTGTAGTTCATGCCTCTAGCCTAGAAGATCAGTCTTGCTAAAATCTTTAACACTGACCCCTGTTCTGTTCTTAAAATGGTGGATGCTGAACTGCTTCTCAGCCCCCTAATACACAATCATTATGTGGCACTGCTGGGCTCAGTGAGAGGCATCAGATTGAACTAGGCTGTCCTGAGTCATTCTCAATAGAACATTTTGTTCAGCAGTTCATCTAGTTCATTTAGTTCAGAGGTCACATGATGCATTTCCTATCAGCTCCTCACAGGATAGGGTGGAGAAAAACTGAACTAAATGAACTAAATGAACTAATCTTTTGAACTAATCTTTTCAGTGAACTAGTTCATGGTGAACTAATCACCAAAATTAACTAGATTTCCCATCACTATGGTGTAGACCTTGGTGGCGCTGTCACAAAACTTCGCCACATTTGTAACATACAGCTCTTGCCCTGTGCAGAGGCGCTGCTTGTGCTCCCTCTTGTTGCAGAGGTGTCTACAATGCCTCGACGCACAGAGTTGCTTTGTAAAGCAGTAGCAGCAGCAGCGCGCTCGACTGGAATGGAGAACATTATGGATTTCAACAGTGTGTCTTGGTCCTCCAGCATTTTACGGTCCCGGTTCAACGGTGTGATGAGGCTTTGTAAGTTGTCCCGGTAGCGAGGGTCTAGGAGGGTGTACACCCAATAATCTGACGTGGTGAGAATGTGGGCGATGCGGCGGTCGTTTCTCAGGCAGTGCAGCATGAAATCAACCATGTGCTGCAGACTCCCAACTGGCCAACAAACGCTGTCCTCTGGAAGAGCGTCACATTAATAGATTTTTGTAAATTTAAAATAGAATAAAGCAGCAGCAATTTTTGAAAAATGACAAGGATGAGGCAGTGACAGACACTCAGCAGAGTACACGCAGCGGTGGTTGAAGGAAGTGGAGCGGGATCTACACTCCTACAAAAAAATTAAACCTCAGACTAGAGTGAACACTGAAACACAACTGTTCACTTGCTGTGAAAGGCCTTTTTGTGGACTTCTATTATGTTTGCAAGCAATGTATTGTATTTTGATGGAAGAGCGTCACACTAATAGATTTTTGTAAATTTAAAATAGAATAAAGCAGCAGCAATTTTTGAAAAATGACAAGGATGAGGCAGTGACAGACACTCAGCAGAGTACACGCAGCGGTGGTTGAAGGAAGTGGAGCGGGATCTTGTCACGCTGTCTAATGATATGACTACAATGTCAGTAAACTATTTATACAGGGACCACACTCTATACAACATATAGTTTAGCAACCTAAGAATGTAAGTATAAAATAGATTTACCTGACACAATATCAGCAGAACTTAGGTTAATCTGAGACTAGATTGCAAGACGATATCAGTTGAACTCAGGTTAATCTTGAGGACTTGATGAGCTGTAACAGGAAAGAGGAGGACCGGGATCTAACCTGACCCTACACTGGGGTCCTAACTAATCCCTTACCTTGGAGGTACTGATAATGGTTCAGAGGTCCAAGTCTCCAGCCTAACCCTGTCTCCTATCAGACCCTGAACCCTGTAATCAGTCCTAAGAAGGATCCTGATTACCACCAAAGGGATATGGGCTGATCTCAGCTAAATACACAGATTAGACATATAAGACAGACAGGATAGCACTCTCTTGCATACACACTCAAACACCGAAGGAACATAAATGATCTGGGAAATAAACTCTAAGCAAGTTAAGCTTAAAACAACTAAGGAGCTCTCAACTAGAGTCTATACAGATTCATTCCTATCTGTGGTCTGCATGAAGTGTTTCACTGGCAACTCCCAAAGCAGACAACCAGAAACTTAAAGGAAACCAATCAACAAATAATCAATTGCAGCCGGGAGAACTGCACCCAGTCCCAGCCACGAGCACAGACAGAATTAACTCCCTAGCTGCCAAACACAAAGAAACAGCAACTCAGCTGTGAGAAGTCAAAATGTGCAACCGCGACGATCTTCGTGGCAATGCACACATGACAGTACCCCCCCTTCTACGAGGGGCCTCCGGACCCTCAGGGCCAGGCCTGCCCGGGTGAGTTCTGTGGAAGGTCCGAACCAAACGATCTGCGTTAACATCAGACGCAGGGACCCACGTCCTCTCCTCCGGACCATACCCCTTCCAATGCACCAAGTACTGAAGGGACCGGCGATTCAGGCGAGAGTCAATGATTTTTGATACTTGAAATTCCAAGTTACCATTGACCAACACTGGAGGAGGAGGTAGAGGTGACGGTATGACTGGTGCCACATACCTTTTAAGTAATGACTTGTGGAACACATTATGAATTTTAAAAGTAGAAGGGAGTTCCAGACGAAATGCCACAGGATTAATTATGGAACTGGTCCTGTATGGCCCGATGAATCTGGGACCCAGTTTCCAGGAGGGCACTTTAAGTTTTATATTCCTGGTAGACAAGCATACCAGATCGTTCACATTCAGATCTGGACCAGAAACTCTCCTCCTATCAGCCATACGTTTGTAACGGTTCCCCATCGTACTCAAATTATTCAATACACCTCGCCACACAGAAGCAAGTGACGACGAGAAACGCTCCTCCTCAGGAACCCCAGAAGGACCCCCCCCATTGAAAGTACAAAACTGGGGATGAAAACCATATGCCCCAAAAAACGGGGACTTACCAGTGGACTCGCTCCGCCTGTTGTTAAGAGCGAACTCTGCCAGAGGCAAGAAAGATGACCAGTCCTCCTGGTTCTCCGAGACAAAACACCGGAGATATGTCTCTAAACTCTGATTCAGACGCTCTGTCTGACCATTGGTCTGTGGATGAAAAGCCGAGGAAAACGACAATTGCATCCCCGACGTAAACAAAATGCCCTCCAAAATTTGGACACAAACTGAGACCCCCTATCTGACACCACATCAGAAGGCAACCCATGAAGTCTCACGATCTCCCTAATGAACACCTGCGCCAGAGTTTTAGCATTAGGGAGTGCAGGAAGAGCAACGAAATGTGCCATCTTACTGAACCTGTCAACAACCACCAGTATGACAGTATTCCCTGACGACGGAGGAAGATCCGTAATGAAGTCCATAGATAAATGAGTCCATGGACGCTCCGGAAGTTTCAAGGGTAAAAGGGTCCCAGATGGACGGGTATGAGGAGTTTTAGAGCGAGCACAAACCCCACAGGACGCGACAAAAGTTATAACATCTTTATTAGCGTTAGGCCACCAAAATCGGCGAGAAAGGAGATCTAAAGTAGCCTTACTCCCAGGATGTCCTGCTAAAGCAGAATTATGATGTGCCTCAATAACCTTTTGTCTCAACTGATTCGGGACAAACAGTCTCCCTGGAGGTCCTGCAGGGGCGTCCCCCTGAGCCTCTAACACCTCCTCCTCAAGCTCAGAACATACAGCCGACACTACCACCCCCTCCTGAAGGATAGGAATCGGGTCATCCGTTTTCCCGGCCCCTGGGAAACTGCGAGACAAAGCATCAGCCTTTACATTCTTAGACCCCGGACGATAAGTGACGACAAAATTAAACCTGGTAAAAAACAACGACCATCGAGCTTGTCTGGAATTCAGACGCTTAGCGGATTCTAAATACAGCAGGTTCTTGTGATCAGTAATAACGGTGACCGGGTGGACTGCCCCCTCCAAAAAGTGACGCCATTCTTCAAAAGCCAATTTAATGGCCAAAAGTTCCCTATTGCCGATATAATTCCTTTCGGCGGACGACAATTTCTTAGAAAAGAAAGCGCACGGATGCCATTTACCAGGGGACGGACCCTGGGACAATATAGCACCCACCCCTACGTCAGACGCGTCCACCTCCACAATGAACGGCTGAGATACATCTGGTTGGATGAGAACGGGTGCCGAAGCAAAACATCTCTTTAAAGAGGAAAAGGCTTGGCAAGCTTTGTCCGACCACCTAGAAAATTCCGTCCCTTTTCTCGTCATGTCCGTGAGAGGTTTGACGACAGACGAGAAATTACAAATAAATTTCCGGTAGTAATTAGCAAACCCCAAAAAACGCTGCAGAGCCTTAAGATCCCCTGGCTGATCCCATTCAAGCACTGCTCTCACCTTTTCAGGGTCCATACGGAAACCGGAGGCTGACACCAAAAAACCCAAAAACTGAAGTTCCTGTACGGCAAAAACACACTTCTCCAGTTTGGCGTATAGTTTATTGTCTCGCAAGATCTGCAACACCTGTCTCACATGCTCCTGGTGAGACACAAGATCTGGCGAGTAAATTAAAATGTCATCCAAATATACGACCACAAACACCCCCACAAGGTGACGAAAAATGTCATTAACAAAATGTTGGAATACTGCTGGTGCAGTAGTCAGACCAAAAGGCATAACCAGGTTTTCATAATGTCCCTCTGGCGTGTTAAACGCCGTTTTCCACTCATCCCCCTCTTTTATTCTAATCAGATTATACGCCCCCCTGAGATCCAATTTAGAGAACCATTTGGCGCCAACAATTTGATTGAAGAGATCAGGAATAAGAGGGAGTGGATACGGATCTCGAACAGTAATCCGATTAAGTTCGCGGAAATCCAAGCAAGGGCGTAGGCCTCCATCTTTTTTCTTCACAAAGAAGAACCCCGCGGCTACAGGGGAAGATGAAGGTCTAATATGCCCTTTGGCCAGACTTTCGGAAATATAATCTTTCATAGCCTGTCTTTCAGGACCAGAAAGATTATACAACCTAGCTTTAGGTAACTTAGCATCAGGAAGAAGATTAATAGAGCAGTCATACACACGATGAGGAGGCAACTCCCGACACCCCTCCTCAGAAAAAACATCCCCAAAATCCTCCAAAAAAGGAGGCAATGTACTAGGTACGACCGCACTGATGACTGTGTTCATGCAGTTGCTTTTGCAAAACTCACCCCATTGGCTTATCTCTCTGGACTGCCAATTAATTACAGGGTTATGTTTAACCAGCCAAGGAAGTCCCAACACAATGGGAGTAGGTAGACCCTCCAACACATAACAAGATAATTGTTCCCTATGTATTGCCCCTACTCGAAGGTCAATGTTATGAACCTCATGAACAAAGCTACCTTGGCCGAGAGGCCTGGCGTCAATGGAAAAAATAGGGATCGGTTTGACCAATACACTCAGATGCATACCTTGAGCCTGAGCAAACTGAGCGTCAACCAGATTGGCGCCGGAACCACTATCCAGAAGAACAGACAATCTCTTCACTCTAGTACCAAACACCACCTCCACTGGTACAAGGAACTGAGAAGAACCGGCGGATGAAATACATACTCCCAGGTTGTCATCCACCACACAACCTGGGATTAGCAGTTTTCCGGTGACTTTTTACTTAACAAGACAAGGGATGGACATTCTCCAACAAAATGTCCCTCTTTCCCGCAGATAAAACACCTTCTAGTCCTGCGGCGTGCCGCCAATCCCCTACTACGAAAAGATGTCCCTCCCAACTGCATAGGCTCATCCGAACAGACAAGGGGAACCTCAACATAAGGGACTTTAGTAGTAGGTGGAGTAACAACAGGGAGTGGAGTTACCTCACCCCTCTCCCGAAGCCGTCTATCAGTACGGATAGCTAAGGCCATAGCAGCCTCCAGAGAAGGAGGAGACTCAAACTGAGCCAAAACGTCTTTTAATTTGTCAGAAAGCCCATGACAAAACTGGCTCCTAAGAGCTGGGTCATTCCACTGAGTATCCGTGGCCCATCTACGAAACTCAGAAGCAAATTCCTCCGCAGGACGATCTCCCTGCTGTATCTTACGTAATTTAGTCTCAGCAAGAGAGACCCGATCTGGGTCATCATATACCAATCCCAGAGCAGTAAAAAATTGATCTACAGACTGTAGAGCCGGGGATCCCGGAGGAAGGGAAAATGCCCAGGATTGAGGTCCCCTTGAAGAAGTGAGATAACAATTCCCACTCTCTGCTCATCACTCCCTGATGATCGCGGCCGAAGCCGAAAATATAATTTACATGCCTCCCGGAAGGTAAAAAATTTGTCTCGCCCACCAGTGAACCTATCTGGAAGAGCCACCTTAGGTTCAACTCTGGTTTGCTCCAGGGAGACAAAACTTTGGACTTAATGTCCGTCAGCTCCATGGATAATCCCTGCAACTGCAGAGCCAGCTGGGCTACTGGATCCATGGTAACTAGAGATAATTTTTTATGGCCAGTGAAAATGTCACGCTGTCTAATGATATGACTACAATGTCAGTAAACTATTTATACAGGAACCACACTCTATACAACATATAGTTTAGCAACCTAAGAATGTAAGTATAAAATAGATTTACCTGACACAATATCAGCAGAACTTAGGGTTAATCTTGAGGACTAGATGTGCAGAGACGATATCAGTTGAACTCAGGGTTAATCTTGAGGACTTGATGAGCTGTAACAGGAAAGAGGAGGACCGGGATCTAACCTGACCCTACACTGGGGTCCTAACTAATCCCTTACCTTGGAGGTACTGATAATGGTTCAGAGGTCCAAGTCTCCAGCCTAACCCTGTCTCCTATCAGACCCTGAACCCTGTAATCAGTCCTAAGAAGGATCCTGATTACCACCAAAGGGATATGGGCTGATCTCAGCTAAATACACAGATTAGACATATAAGACAGACAGGATAGCACTCTCTTGCATACACACTCAAACACCGAAGGAACATAAATGGTCTGGGAAATAAACTCTAAGCAAGTTAAGCTTAAAACAACTAAGGAGCTCTCAACTAGAGTCTATACAGATTCATTCCTATCTGTGGTCTGCATGAAGTGTTTCACTGGCAACTCCCAAAGCAGACAACCAGAAACTTAAAGGAAACCAATCAACAAATAATCAATTGCAGCCGGGAGAAACTGCACCCAGTCCCAGCACCGCGCACAGACAGAATTAACTCCCTAGCTGCCAAACACAAAGAAACAGCAACTCAGCTGTGAGAAGTCAAAATGTGCAACCGCGACGATCTTCGTGGCAATGCACACATGACAGATCTACACTCCTCCAAAAAATTTAAACCTCAGACTAGAGTGAACACTGAAACACAACTGTTCACTTGCTGTGAAAGGCCTTTTTGTGGACTTCTATTATGTTTGCAAGCAATGTATTGTATTTTGATGGAAGAGCGTCACACTAATAGATTTTTGTAAATTTAAAATAGAATAAATCAGCAGCAATTTTGAAAAATGACAAGGATGAGGCAGTGACAGACACTCAGCAGAGTACACGCAGCGGTGGTTGAAGGAAGTGGAGCGGGATCTACACTCCTACAAAAAAATTAAACCTCAGACTAGAGCAGGGGTGGGCAATTAATTTTCCCGAGGGGCCACATGAGAGACCATGACTGTTGTGGAGGGCCGAACCAATAGCTTGAAATTAAGTTCTACTCAACTTATTAACTTATTAATATTGATTGCATCACTTAATATTGAGCAGAATTAAGTATGCTGACACCCCCTATATATATTTGAACCCCCCACAGCCCCTTATATACAGCATGAGCCTCACACAGCCTCCCTATATATACAGCATGAGCCCCACATAGCCTCCCTATATACTGCATGAGACCCACACAGCCTCCATATATATACTGCATGAGCGCCACACAGCCCCCCTATATATACTGCATGAGCCCCACAGTCTCCCTATATACTGCATGAGCGCCACACAGCCTCCCTACATACTGCATGAGTGCCACACAGCCCCCCTATATACACTGCATGAGCCCCACAGCCTCCCTATATATACTGCATGAGCGCCACACAGCCTTCCTATATACACTGCATGAGCGCCACACAGCCTCCCTATATATATATATATATATATATATATATATATATATTGCATGAGCCCCACACGGCCTCCCTATATACTGCATGAGCCCCACACAGCCTTTCCATATACTGCATGAGTATACAGCCTTCCCATAGCCTCCCCATGTGCTGCACGTCACCCCCATAGAATCCCCATGTGCTGTACGTCCCCCCATAGAATCCCCACGTTCACCCCTATAGAATCCCCATGTTCACCCCCATAGAATCCCCATGTTTACTTCCATAGAATTCCCATGTTCACCTCCATAGAATCCTCATGTTCACCCCATAGAATACCCATGTTCACTTTCATAGAATCCACGTGTTCACTCCCATAGAATCCCCATGTTCACTTCCATAGAATCCCCATGTTCACCCCCAAAGAATCCCCATGTTCACTTTCATAGAATTCCCATGTTCACCTTCATAGAATCCCCGTGTTCACCCCCAAAGAATCCCCATGTTCACCACATAGAATCCCCACGTTCACCCCTATAGAATCCCCATGTTCACCCCCATAGAATCCCCATGTTTACTTCCATAGAATTCCCATGTTCACCTCCATAGAATCCTCATGTTCACCCCATAGAATACCCCATGTTCACTTTCATAGAATCCACGTGTTCACTCCCATAGAATCCCCATGTTCACTTCCATAGAATCCCCATGTTCACCCCCAAAGAATCCCCATGTTCACTTTCATAGAATTCCCATGTTCACTCCCATAGAATTCCCATGTTCACCTTCATAGAATCCCCGTGTTCACCCCCAAAGAATCCCCATGTTCACCACATAGAATCCCCATGTTCACCTCCATAGAATTCCCATGTTCACTTCCATAGAATTCCCATGTTCACCTTCATAGAATCCCCGTGTTCACCTCCATAGAATCCCCATGTTCACCACATAGAATCCCCACGTTCACCTCCATAGAATCCCCACGTTCACCTCCATAGAATCCCCATGTTCACCTCCATAGAATCCCCATGTTCACCTCAATAGAATCCCCATGTTCACCCCATAGAATCCCCATATTCACCCCATAGAATCCCCATGTTCACTCCATAGAATCCCCACGTTCACCCCCATAGAATCCCCACGTTCACCTCTATAGAATCCCCATGTTCACTTCCACTGAATCCCCATGTTCATACACATGAAAAAAAAAATAACACCACATACTCACATCAGTCCCGTTCCCAGGCGCCCTGCTGCTGCTGTTGCTGTCTCCAATGCGCTGACTCACCGGCGGTACACAGCTGATGCGATGACATGACGTCATCACTTCAGCTGTTTCACACGCTGATTGGTGGAGGAAGTGGCCTGAGGCCCCTCCTCCACCAATGCTGACTGCGCCTAGACTCTGTGATTTTCAACCTTTTTTGAGCCGCGGCACACTTTTTATACTTAGAAAATCCTGGGGCACACCACCAACCAAAATAGCACAAAATGACACTAAAACAGTCATATTATACATAGCGCGCATCAGGAAACACGCATTGCAACCCGCAACGTGTGAAAGCACCCTTATTGTACACGTCTCCTACCTACCGTATATACTCGTGTATAAGCCGACCAGTGTATAAGCCGACCCCCCTAATTTTGCCACAAAAAACTGGGAAAACTTATTGACTCGTGTATAAGCCGGGTGTATAAACTGCCCTCCTGCTCTGTGCTGCCCCCGTCCTGCTCCTTGTTCCCCCATCCAGCTCTGTGCTCCCCCATTCTCCTCTGTACTCACCCCTTCCTGCTCCATCCTCCGCTGTGCTCCCCCATTCCTTCTCCGTCCTCCTGTGCCCCCCCTCGTCCTGCTCCATGCTCCTCTGTGCCCTTCATCCTCTCCCCCCGTCCTGCTCCGTGCTCATTGTCCTCCTCCATCCTCCCCCCGTCCTCTGTTCTCCCCCCATCCTCCTCCATGCTTACCCCGTCCTCCCCCGTCCTGTGCCATGCTTCCCCGTCCTCCTCCATGCTTCCCCCGTCCTCCCCCGTCCTGCTCCATGCTTCCCCGTCCTCCTCCATGCTTCCCCCGTCCTCCGTTCTCCCCCCCCGGTCATCCTCCATGCTTCCCCTCCCGTCCCACCGTTTCCCCCCATGTCCTGCTCCATGCTTCCCCGTTCTCCTCCATGCTTCCCCGTCCTCCGTTCTCCCCCCGTTCTCCTCCATGCTTCCCCGTCCTCCGTTCTCCCCCCCGTCCTGCTCCAGCTTCCCCGTCCTCCTCTATGCTTCCCCCGTCCACCGTTCTCCCCCTCCCGTCCTGTTCCGTGCTCCTTGTCCTCTCCTCCATCATACTCACCCCTCCCCGTGCCATCGCTGAGGGTCCCTGCAATCCTGCGTTCTCCTGTCTTCCTGCAGCTCTCCGGCACTGAGCGGTGACGTAATACCGCTTATTAAGGCCATGAATATGGAAGCCACGCCCATGGGAGTGGCGTCGCGTCCATATTACATGACCTTAATGAGCGGGTATTACATCACCGCTCAGCGCTGGAGAGCTGCAGAGCCGGGGAGAATGCAGGATTGCAGGGACCCTCAGCGATGGCACGGGGAGGGGTGAGTATGATCCCAGCCACCGGCTCCTGGCACCATAGTTTGGGGAACTTTCCCCACGGCACACCCGACCATGTGTCGCGGCACACTAGTGTGCCGCGGAACACTGGTTGAAAATCACTGGTAGAGAGACAGCGAGTGGGCGGGCACGGTGCAGCCTGCGGACCTCAGGTTTTCAGCCCCACGGCTGTCTCGGTCCGCGGGCCGGACTGAGACAACAAGAGGGCCAGATGTGGCCCGCGGGCCGCACTTTGCCCAGGTCTGGACTAGAGTGAACACTGAAACACAACTGTTCACTTGCTGTGAAAGGCCTTTTTGTGGACTTCTATTATGTTTGCAAGCAATGTATTGTATTTTGATGGAAGAGCGTCACACTAATAGATTTTTGTAAATTTAAAATAGAATAAAGCAGCACCAATTTTTGAAAAATGACAAGGATGAGGCAGTGACAGACACTCAGCAGAGTACACGCAGCGGTGGTTGAAGTAAGTGGAGCGGGATCTACACTCCTCAAAAAAATTTAAACCTCAGACTAGAGTGAACACTGAAACACAACTGTTCACTTGCTGTGAAAGGCCTTTTTGTGGACTTCTATTATGTTTGCAAGCAATGTATTGTATTTTGATGGAAGAGCGTCACACTAATAGATTTTTGTAAATTTAAAATAGAATAAAGAAGCAGCAATTTTTGAAAAATGATAAGGATGAGGCAGTGACAGACACTCAGCAGAGTACACGCAGCGGTGGTGAAGTAAGTGGAGCGGGATCTACACTCCTACAAAAAATGTAAACCTCAGACTAGAGTGAACACTGAAACACAACTGTTCACTTGCTGTGAAAGGCCTTTTTGTGGACTTCTATTATGTTTGCAAGCAATGTATTGTATTTTGATGGAAGAGCGTCACACTAATAGATTTTTGTAAATTTAAAATAGAATAAAGCAGCAGCAATTTTTGAAAAATTACAAGGATGAGCCAGTGACAGACGCTCAGCAGAGTACACGCAGCATTAGTTGAAGTAACTGGAGCGTGATCTGCATCAAAAAAAAAAAAAACTCACAGACTGCAGTGAGCACTGAAACACAACTGTTCACTTGCTGTGAAAGGCTCATTTGTCTACTTCTATAGTGTTTGCAACCAATGTATTGGATACGGATGGAAGCGCGTCACACTATTATTTCAATTGCATGGAGCAGCAAGAATTACACTGAAGAAAAAAAAAGAGTCTGTCAGTGACACGTGCAGATGCCTACAGACAGCGTTGCATACAGAGCAAACTGCAGCGTCACCTGCACTCACACACACCTTGCAGAGCTGTTAAAACAACACTGCAGGCAAAAGGAAGCTTTACACAGCCGGTGGTAAACTAGCCTGCCTAAATCACAGTACACTAAATCGCAATCTCTAACTGTCCCTCAGAGTCAGCAGAGCAGCGTTCTTTCCCTAACTGAGTTCACAGCACAGTGACGCTAAAATGGCGGCAGCGCCTTTTATAGTGCATTCTGACATCATTTCAGCATCCAATCACAGCCATGCCATTAGTTAACATGACCGCAGCAGTACAGGATGTGCCCACACTTCTTAGGATTCCTCATTGGCTGACTAAAATCACATTGCCTCTCAAAGAATTATGGGAACTTCCGATTCCGGTATACGATATATGGAAAATATCGGAACTAAGTATCGGAATTCCGATACAGCGAATATCGGCCGATACCCGATACTTGCGGTATCGGAATGCTCAACACTAGTCACCAGTGATCACTGTATTACCTTTATACTGACACTATACACAGAGCTCCTGTGTGTAATGTCATTGATCACTGTATAACCTGTACAATGTATACAGCGCTCGTGTGTATAATGTCACTGTTGATCACTGTATTACCTGTACACTGATACTGTATACAGAGCTCCTGTGTATGTCACTGGTAATCACTGTATTACCTGTACACAGACACTGCATACTACAGTCATGGCCAAAAGTTTTGAGAATGACACAAATATTAATTTTTACAAAGTCTACTGCTTCACTTTTTCTAATGGCAATTTGCATATACTCCAGAATGTTATAAAGAGTGATCAGCTTAACAGTAATTACTTGCAAAGTCAATATTTGGCTAGAAAATGAACTTTATCCTCCAAAGCACATTTCAACATCATTGCAGCCCTGCCTTAAAAGGACCAGCTAACCTCTTTTCAGTGATTGCTCCATTAACACAGGTGTGGATGTTGATGAGGACATGGCTGGAGATCAATCTGTCATGATTAAGTAAGAATGACACCACTGGACACTTTAAAAGGAGGCTGGTGCTTGGCATCATTGTTTCTCTTCTGTTAACCATGGTTTATCTCTAAAGAAACACTGCAGTCATCATTGCAATGCACAAAAATGGCCTAACAGGGAAGAGTATCGCAGCTAGAAAGATTGCACCTCAGTCAAAAATCTATCGCATCATCAAGAACTTCAAGGAGAGAGGTTCCATTGTTGCCAAAAAGGCTCCAGGGTGCCCAAGAAAGACCAGCAAGCGCCAGGACCGTCTCTTAAAAGTGTTTCAGCTGCGGGATTGGGCTACCAGCAGTGCAGAGCTTGCTCAGGAATGGCAGCAGGCAGGTGTGAGTGCATCTGCACGCACTGTGAGGCGGAGACTCTTGGAGCAAGGCCTGGTCTCAAGGAGGGCAGCAAAGAAGCCTCTTCTCTCCAGAAAAAACATCATGGACAGACTGATATTCTGCAAAAGGTACAGGCAGTGGACTGCTGAGGACTGGGGTAAAGTTATTTTCTCTGATGAATCCCCTTTTCGATTGTTTGGGACATCAGGAAAATGCCTCATTCGGAGAAGACAAGGTGAGCGCTACCACCAGTCTTGTCTCATGCCAACTGTTAAGCATCCTGAAACCATTCATGTGTGGGGTTGCTTCTCAGCCAAGGGAATCGGCTCTCTCACAGTCTTGCCTAAAAACACAGCCATGAATAAAGAATGGTACCAGAATGTCCTCCAAGAGCAACTTCTCCCAACCCTCCAAGAGCAGTTTGGCGATCAACAATGCCTTTTCCAGCATGATGGAGCACCTTGCCATAAAGCAAAGGTGATAACTAAATGGCTCAGGGAACAAAACATAGAGATTTTGGGTCCATGGCCTGGAAACTCCCCAGATCTTAATTCCATTGAGAACTTGTGGTCAATCATCAAGAGACGGGTGGACAAACAAAAACCTAAAAATTCTGACAAAATGAAAGCATTGATTGTGCAAGAATGGACTGCTATCAGTCAGGATTTGGTCCAGAAGTTGATTGAGAGCATGCCAGGGAGAATTGCAGAGGTCCTGAAGAAGAAGGGTCAACACTGCAAATATTGACTTGCTGCATTAACTCATTCTAACTGTCAATATAAGCTTTTGTTACTCATATGTTTGCAATTATTATATTTCTGTCTGTGATAAAAACATCTGTCAAACACACAAAACCAGAGGGCAGCAGATCATGTGAAAATATAATATTTGTGTCATTCTCAAAACTTTTGGCCATGACTGTATGTACAGATCTCCTGTGTATAATGGCACTTATGGTGATATTAGTATTGTGTTTTTTATTAATGATCAGTATTGTAGTATTCAGTCACTATGTGGTGGTAATTAGTGTTGAGCGATACTGCTCGATATCTAAAAATATCGGATCGGAATGGTATCGCCGATATCACTAAATATCGTCGATATCCGATTCCGATACCGGAAGTCCCATGTAAGTCTATGGGAACAAAATATCGCAACTAAAAAAACACTTTCTTTCGTTGTAAACACAAAATATACACACATAGAATACATATATATATATATATACATGTCATTGTGACATATATATACATATATTTATAGTTTATACACTTCTACATAGTAAAATAGACTCTGATTCAATTGCCGGGTAAAGCCGTGACATACCCCATAGAAGTCGACGGGCTCGGTGCCGAGTACCCCCAAAACCTCTGGCTCTGTGCGACTCAACTTGGGCGTCACGAACAGGATTCTGTAGCTCGCTATAAGCGAGTCCTGTGTGCCTGAATTGAACTGGTTTTGTGCTTGAGAATTGCTAAAATCATCAGAGAATGTATTTGCCATTTTTCCGCCATATCTGTGTCACGACGAGGCACTGGTGAAGAAGAAGGGCGTGCTCTTCGTGGGTGTACACTCACTCAGTGGCGTGAAAACGATGGCCGACCACTCTAAATGGTACTGCAATGTAAGATCGTGCCCCACAGCTCTTGAGTTCCGCCTCCTCATCCTCCTCAGTGTGCGGAAACTAACACGAAGGTCCCGCCTCACTACAAAAGAGGGGCCCTCTCCAGATGCTAATGACACATGTGACTTGGCAGAGATGGCTAATGGACACGAGCAGAAGTGTGAAGGGATGGAGCAGTCAGAGCTCTCCCCCCACGGAAGCGACCCGATCGCCACGGAACCACCGTTGGGCACCCGGCCTGGAAACCCTCCTACGCTGCAAGAAGCGGAGGATACCTAAGAGGCCTGGCCCGACACCGGGAGGAGGTCGCCAGGATGGAAGCCAGCTGGCGTGCCCTAAAACTAAACTTGGAGCGGCGCCAATCCCTCTTACCTGAAGTGTCTGTACCGGAAGGTGAGGCACCCGTTCTAGTAGAGGAGTCCGTGCGGGCATCCCAACCCTTGCAATGTGATCCGGTTGACGTTGTCGCAGTGGAGGCACCCGTTCCTGCAAAAAACGCTGCACCGGCAGCACCCCAGATCCCGCTGTCTGCCCCCGTCGCTGAGACAGAAGAAGCGACACCCGTCCTCATGGAGGAGGCCGCGCAGGCACCAGAGGTCTACCTGTCTGTACCGGAGCCCCGACTGTCATCTGTTCCAGAGCCGGCTGCTTCCTCAGCAGGTGAGCGCCGCCAGGACTGTCAGGCGCCAGGAGAGCTGCCGCAAACCGGACATCGTAAGCTGCAGTTTGATGGTGGAGACATGGAGATGCTGGTGGAGGAGAATTACAACCGGCGTCAGGAGGAAGAGTGGAGACGTCGGGAGAGAGAAGCCGAGCGACAAAGGGAGCAGCGCGAATCCCAGAAGCTTCGCCAACGTCACATCGAGAAGGACCGGGCAGATAAGGACCGGATGAGAAAAGATAAAGGAACCCTGAGGGAGCCGCGGCGTAAGGGTGCAGTACGGAGCTTTAAATTGAAAGCTGGTTGGGGCTTCATTCAGGAGCCTGGACTTTATTTAGAAGTGTTTGTGACCCGGCGGGACGTGGAGACTCACCTCCCAGAAGGACACCCGGGGAGGGACCTGTTGCCAGGAGACTTGGTAAGTTACACCCGACACTGGGGTTACAATGGATGGTATGCCCTAAATGTCACCAGGTGCGACCCCTGGTCCCCAGAGTGTCAGGAACCTGTGAGACCCTCGGAGCCTTCAGCCTCCCACATCCAGGCCTCTGCACAAGTGCCCACCCCACGCCGTAAATCCCCCAGCCTCCCTCAGTGGTCTCCTCAGCAGCCCCAGCTATGGACATGATAATGATAGCTGGCCCGTACCCGGCGCCTGTTAGGCCCCCTGGGGTTCGTTCAGTCCGGGACATAGGGCTCCAGACCCGGAGGGAGATGAAAGAGGTGGCCACACAGACACAGATAGCGGGTCACGACTTGACTGTACAGGCCACACAACGTCATCAGGTCCTGGTGGTCCTTGGTGTATCGGATGTTTGGCAAGCATCAGAAGAGTACCAGGTGGTACCTGGAACACCCCTGCCAAAGAATTATAAATAACCCGGACAGGGTCCCTGTATGTAAATAGTTAAATTGTTGATGTACCCGGACGGGTGAATGTTCATAAAAAAGTTTTTTAATTTAATAAAAAAAACAACACAGTTTTCATTACTTTTATTACAGTCTCATCCTGCGACGCCATCGATCTCCTGTAAAAAAATTAAAAAAAAAACAGCAGTATACCACCTGTCCGACGCAGTCCATAGTAACGAGTGTCCCACGACGATCCAGCTCTGCTACATCAGAATGACATCAGAGGCAGGCAGGCAGAGCCTGTCATCCCGGCGCAGCACAGCTGATTACCTGCTTCCCCGGCGGTGACGTCATCGGACTGGTTTACGGCCGGGATTACCCTGCAGTCAGTGCAGTTATCGCGAAAAACTGCATGTGACCGCCAGGGAGAAGATAATGGCGGCCATCAAGCAGTCCAGGACGTGACCGCCGGAGATCTTCTGCCGGGTAAGTGCCGCTGACTCCTGACAGACCCGACCGACGGACACTCACAGTGACAGTGACAAATCCGATTCCGGTATCCGATATGACGAAAATATCGGTACTCGGAATCGAAAGCCCGATACAGCTAATATCGGCCGATACCCGATATTTGCAGTATCGTATCGCTCAACACTAGTGGTAATATGTTGTCCGGCTATGGTGCGGCAGTATTTTTTCCTTGTATATGCTATTATTTGGTCACTATGTTGTGGTAATATGTGGTCTGGTCATGGTGTGGTGGTATTTGTTCCTTGTATGTGCTATTATTTGGTCACTATGTCGTGGTAATATGTGATCTGGACATGGTGCGGTGGTATTTGTCCCTTGTATGTGATATTATTGGTCATTTTAAAATTGAAAAATAAATAAAAATATACCTAAATTGTATTGGATATTTTAACAAATGATTAATAGGATAGAGTAGAGTAGAGCAGGGCCAAAAAAGTCTACCTTGTCGTGGTGGCGGCTTAAAAAAATCTTTTGGCCAAAATAAAAGCTGCTGGCTATATGTGTGATCTGGTGATGGGAACTGTTAATGTGGAATTGCTGAAAAGTGGAGTTTTTCCGGTGGGGCTGTGGACAGTTCAAGGGGTGGAGCCTGGGTGGAGTCTCAAGGCAGGCCTGAAAATTTTGCCAGTATGGGGCCTTGAAATTCCTAGTGGCAGCCCTGAATGGGGTGGCTCAGCACCTGGGTGCAGAAACGTTTTTTCCCCGCATGGCTGTCAACCAAGAATTGTTGTATAGGATTGATAAAATCTGAGATGAAGAGGTAGAATAGCTGGCGGTGCCCCAGTTGTACCGCCAGGCCGTGCTAGAGATGTCGCATACACACATGCTTTGAGGACACTTAGGGGTAAAAAAAAACACGAACGTATACTGCAGCGGTTCTTTTGGCCCAGGATTTATGTTTAGGTGCAGAGGTATTGTGAGTCATGTACTGAGTACCAACTGACCACACCCATTGCGAAGTTCTGGAGTCCATTGGTGCCTCTACCCATTATAGAGGTACCCTTTGAGCAGATAGCAATGAATCTGGTGGGGCCTATAGTGAAATATGCCCGTGGTCATCAACATATTCTGGTCAAGCCGTACCAGAGGCGATACCACTTCGCCACACCTCAGCAAAATTAATCACCCACAAGCTGTTTGCAATGTTTTATCGCCTTGGGTTACCAAAGGAAATCCTTACAGATCAGGGGACTCCTTTTATGTCCAAGGTGACCAGGGAGCTATGTAAGCTCCTCCGGTTTAAACAGCTACGCACGTCAGTGTACCACCCACAAACTGACGGGTTGTTGGAAAGCTTTAATAAGACCCTTAAGTCCATGCTCAAAAAGATGGTCTCTAAGGACAGTTAGGGATTGGGATATGTTATTGCCCTATCTGAGGTTCGCTAACCGCGAGGTACCACAGGCTTCTGCGGGCTTCTCCCCTTTTGAGCTATTGTATGGCAGGCATCCGAGGGGGTTGCTGGATGTAGCTAAGGAGACGTGGGAACAGGAGCCAAGTCTGCATAGGAGTGTAATTGAGCACGTGGCAAGCATGCAGGACCGGATTGTGGCAATCAGGCCTATAGTAAAGGAGCACCTAATGGATGCCCAGGCAGCACAGAGCCACACATATAATAAAAGAATCACAGTCAGGACCTTTAAAGAAGGAGACCGGGTGTTGGTACTAGTGCCCACAGCAGAGAGTATACTCATGGCCAAGTGGCAAGGGCCATATGAGATACATGGGGAAGGTGGGAGAAGTGAATTATACAGTGTACCAGCCCAGAAAAAGAAAACCGGAACAACTGTACCATGTGAACCTGCTAAAAGCTTGAAAGGACCAGGAATGTTTGGTCACGGATGCGACTCAAGTCAGAGAACCCTCTGTCACCAGCCAGGGACGCGGCCGAAGGTGTCGTTAAAATAAATGACGCTCTCACAAAACAGCAGCGACAGGAGGCTCGGGATATGATACAATAGAATACGGATGTATTCTCAGAACTGCCAGTTCAGACCTTGGTGGTCCGGCATGACATTGTCACCGAACCTTGGGTAAGGGTACGAATGAAATCATACCATGTGCCATAGGCCCAGAGGCAAGCCATCGCAGTTGAAGTGAAGCAAATGCTCCAGTTAGAAGTCATCAAGGAATCCTGGATTGAGCGGGCTAGCCCCACTGTACTAATTCCGAAGCCAGATGGGTTATTGCAGTTCTGTAATGACTTCAGGAAATTGAATGAGGTATCAAAGTTTGACCTCTATCCAATGCCCCGGGTGGACGAGCTAATTGAGAGACTGAGGGAGGCCTCAGTACTTCACTACGCTCGATCTCAGCAAAGGTTACTGGCAGGTCCCACTGGCAGAATCGGCAAAAGTAAAGACCACCTTTATAACGCCAGAGGGTCTCTATCACTGTTGTCTTGCCTTTTGAATTACATGGGGCTGTGGCCACATTCCAGAAGCTGATGGACATAGTGTTGGAACCTCTTCGGAAGTACGCATCAGTATATTTAGATGACATTGTCATCTTTAGTACCAACTGGAATACCCATTGCTGGATTCTCTCAGAATCGCTGGGTTAACAGCGAACCCAAGAAAATGTGCAATAGGACTCACGGAAGCCCGGTACTTAGGATATGTGATTGGCCACAGGGTTGGCCAGAGGGCATTCTTCAGCTCATTGGGTACTACCGCAGGTTTATACCCAATTTTGCTGGGAGATCAGCACTACTAACCGACCTGTTAAAGGGTAAGAAGTCGGTTATGGTCCGGTGGAATCCTCAAGCGGAGGAAGCATTCCAGTCCCTGAAGTCTGCGTTGTGTGGACAGCAGATCCTCATCAGCCCCAACTTCAAGAAAACTTTTATCATCCAGTCACCTACTTGAGCAAGTAACTGACCCTGGCAGAGAAGAGTTCTAGTGTAATGAAGAAGGAGTGCTTGGCGATTAACCCCTTCATGACCTTGCCATTTTTTGCAATTCTGACCAGTGTCCCTTTATGAGGTAATAACTCAGGAATGCTTCAACGGATCCTAGCGATTCTGAGAATGTTTTATGTGACATATTGGGCTTCATGTTAGTGGTAAATTTAGGTCGATAATTTTTGCACTTATTTGTGAAAAAAATGGAAATTTGGCGAAAAATTAGAAAATTTCGCAATTTTTAAATTTTTAATTTTTATTCTGTTAAACTAGAGAGTTATGTGACACAAAATAGTTAATAAATAACATTTCCCACATGTCTACTTTACATCAGCACAATTTTGGAAACAAAATTTTTTTTTGTTAGGAAGTTATAAGGGTTAAAAGTTGACCAGCGATTTCTCATTTTTACAGCAAAATTTACAAAACCATTTTTTTTAGGGACCACCTCACATTTGAAGTCACTTTGAGGGGTTTATATGGTAGAAAATACCCAAAAGTGACACCATTATAAAAATTGCACCGCTCAAGCTACTCAAAACTACATTCAAGAAGATTATTAACCTTTCAGGTGCTTCACAGGAACTAAAGCAACGTGGAAGGAAAAAATGGACATTTTAATTTTTCCAACAAAAATTTTATTTTAGCATCAATTTTTTCATTTTTGCATGGGCAACAGGATAAAATAGATCCTAAAATTTGTTGGGCAATTTCTCCTGAGTACACAGATACCTCAAATGTGGTCATAAACCACTGTTTGGGCGCACGGCAGGGCTCAGAAGGAAAGGAACGCCATTTGATTTTTTGAATGGAAAATGTGCTGGAATATTTAGCGGTTGCCATGTTGCATTTGGAGAGCCTCTGTGTGCCTAAACATTGGAGCTCCCCCACAAGTGACCTCATTTTGGAAACTAGACCCCCCAAGGAACTTATCTAGATGCATAGTGAGCACTTTGAATCCCCAGGTGCTTCACAAATTGATCCGTAAAAAAAAGAAAGTACAGTCATGGCCAAAAGTTTTGAGAATGACATAAATATTATATTTTCACATGATCTGCTGCCCTCTGGTTTTTATGTGTGTTTGGCAGATGTTGTTATCACAGACAGAAATATAATAATTGCAAACATATGAGTAACAAAAGCTTATATTGACAGTTAGAATGAGTTAATGCAGCAAGTCAATATTTGCAGTGTTGACCCTTCTTCTTCAGGACCTCTGCAATTCTCCCTGGCATGCTCTCAATCAACTTCTGGACCAAATCCTGACTGATAGCAGTCCATTCTTGCACAATCAATGCTTTCATTTTGTCAGAATTTTTAGGTTTTTGTTTGTCCACCCGTCTCTTGATGATTGACCACAAGTTCCATCATGCTGGAAAAGGCATTGTTGATCGCCAAACTGCTCTTGGAGGGTTGGGAGAAGTTGCTCTTGGAGGACATTCTGGTACCATTCTTTATTCATGGCTGTGTTTTTAGGCAAGACTGTGAGAGAGCCGATTCCCTTGGCTGAGAAGCAACCCCACACATGAATGGTTTCAGGATTCTTAACAGTTGGCATGAGACAAGACTGGTGGTAGCGCTCACCTTGTCTTCTCCGAATGAGGCGTTTTCCTGATGTCCCAAACAATCGAAAAGGGGATTCATCAGAGAAAATAACTTTACCCCAGTCCTCAGCAGTCCACTGCCTGTACCTTTTGCAGAATATCAGTCTGTCCATGATGTTTTTTCTGGAGAGAAGAGGCTTCTTTGCTGCCCTCCTTGAGACCAGGCCTTGCTCCAAGAGTCTCCGTCTAACAGTGCGTGCAGATGCACTCACACCTGCCTGCTGCCATTCCTGAGCAAGCTCTGCGCTGCTGTTAGCCCGATCCCACAGCTGAAACACTTTTAGGAGACGGTCCTGGCGCTTGCTGGTCTTTCTTGGGCGCCCTGAAGCCTTTTTGGCAACAATGGAACCTCTCTCCTTGAAGTTCTTGATGATGCGATAGATTGTTGACTGAGGTTCAATCTTTCTAGCTGCGATACTCTTCCCTGTTAGGCCATTTTTGTGCATTGCAATGATGACTGCATGTGTTTCTTTAGAGATAACCATGGTTAACAGAAGAGAAACAATGATGCCAAGCACCAGCCTCCTTTTAAAGTGTCCAGTGGTGTCATTCTTACTTAATCATGACAGATTGATCTCCAGCCATGTCCTCATCAACACCCACACCTGTGTTAATGGAGCAATCACTGAAAAGAGGTTAGCTGGTCCTTTTAAGGCAGGGCTGCAATGATGTTGAAATGTGTTTTGGGGGATAAAGTTCATTTTCTAGCCAAATATTGACTTTGCAAGTAATTGCTGTTAAGCTGATCACTCTTTATAACATTCTGGAGTATATGCAAATTGCCATTAGAAAAAGTGAAGCAGTAGACTTTGTAAAAATTAATATTTGTTTCATTCTCAAAACTTTTGGCCATAACTGTACTTTTTTTTTTTACAAAAATTTTATTTTAGTCTCAGTTTTTTCATTTTCACATGGGCAACAGGATAAAATGGCTCCTAAAATGTGTTGGGCAATTACTCCTGAGTACACAGATACCTCATATGTGGTCATAAACCACTGTTTGGGCGCATAGTAGGGCTCAGAAGGGAAGGAGCACCATTTGACTTTTTGAATGGAAAATTAGCTCCAATCGTTAGCGGACACCATGACGCGTTTGGAGAGTCCCTGTGTGCCTAAACAGTGAAAAACCCCCACATGTGACACCATTTTGAACTAGACCTCTTATGGAACTTATCTAGATTTGTTGTGAGCACTCTGAACCCCCAAGTGCTTCACAGAAGTTTATAACGCAGAGCAGTGAAAATAAAAAAATCATTTTTTTCCTCAAAAATGATTTTTAGCCCGCTATTTTTTATTTTCACAAGGGTAACAGGAGAAATTGGACCACAAAAGTTGTTGTCCAGTTTGTCCTGAGTACGCTGGTACCCCATATGTGGGGGGTAACCACTGTTTGGGCACACGTCAGTGCTCGGAAGGGATGTAGTGACGCTTTGAAATGCCGACTTGATGGAATGGTCTGCGGACATCTTGTTACGTTTGCAGAGCCCCTGATGTGCCTAAACAGTAGAAACCCCCCACAAGTGACCCCATTTGTAAACTAGACCCCCCAAGGAACTTATCCAGATGTGTGGTGAGCACCTTGAACCCCCACGTGCTTCACAGAAGTTTATAATGCAGAGCCGTAAAAATAAAAAATCACTTTTTCCTCAAAAACGGATTTTTTTAATCTGCAATTTTTTTTCACAAGGGTAACAGGAGACATTGGACCCCAAAAGTTGTTGTACAGTTTGTCTTGAGTACACTGGTACCCCATATGTTGGGGGGAACCACTGTTCGGGCACACGTTGGGGCTCGGAATAAAGGGAGCACTGTTTGACTTTTTGAACGCAAAATTTGCAGGAATCAATGGTGGCGCCATGTCGTGTATGGACACCCCCTGATGTGCCTAAATAGTGGAAACCCCTCAATTCTAACTCCAACCCTAACCCCAACACACCTATAACCCCAACCCTAACCCCTACACACCCCTAACCCTAATCCAAATTCTAACCCTAATCCCAACTCTAACCATAACCCTAACCACAAGCCTAACCCTAATCCCAACCCTAACCACAAAACACCCCTAACACTTATCCTAACTCTAACCTTAACCACAAACCTAACCCTAATCCCAACCCTAACACTAATTCCAACCCTAACCCTAATTCCAACCCTAACCTAATCTAACCCTAATACTACCCTAAGGCTAACCCTAATTCTAACCCTAACCCTAGTTCTAACCCTAAGGCTGGGTTCATATTGCATTTTACCAATCCGTTCAACACATAGCGTTGACGGGTGGGTAACGGTATAGCATTACACGATCGCATTATGCTATACCCGCTAGCGCAGATGAATCAGCAGATGATTCATCTGCGCTAGCGGTGATGGAGCCCAGACGCTGCAGGCCGCATCCGAGGCTCCGTCACTGAATGACGGCACGTCGCGAACGCATGCCGCTTTACGGCATGCGTCGCGATGTGCTCGCAAATGGAGGTGAATGGGAGCGTTAACGGACTGCGTTACACCGCGTTATACCGCGGTGTAACGCAGTCCATCTAACGGACTGCCATAACGCAATATGAACACAGCCTTATAATCGTAACCCTAATCCTAATAAAAAGAGAAAAAAAAAATATTTTTTTTTTTTTTATTTTATTTGTCCCTACCTATGGGGGTGATAAATGGGGCGTTTATTTACTTTTTTTATTTTGATCACTGTGAGAGTTTATCACAGTGATCAAAATAAATTTCTGGACTCTGGAGGGCACACTGCGCGTGCGCCGGCCGGCCGGCGGGCGCACTGCGCGTGCGCCTGCCATTTTGCAAGATGGCGGCGCCCATGAAACATCCCAGACGGACGCTGGGACGGATCCAGGGACATCGGAGTACCGGGAGAGGTGAGTAGGGGGGGTTGGAAGGTAAGGGGGGGATCGGAAGGTGGGGGCAGCGGAGGCAAGGAGGAGGGGAGCATTTATTGACGGCGGTGACCGATCGCCGCCATCTATCGGTGGCGGCGGCCGATCTCCGCCGTGACTCGTTGTGGGGGGGTCGGATCTCGGTCTCCAGCCATGGCCGATGCTATTGCAGCATCGGCCATGGCTGGATTGTAATATTTCACCAAATTTCATTGGTGAAAGATTACAGATTGGCAATATAAAAATCACACTGGCGCAACCTAAAAAGAAACCAAGTGCATATATGTAAGAAAAGGACAGTGAGATGTCCTATAGTTAATATGAACTCCAAGGGAGGCAGCTGGGGTTAAAATTAGCCACTGTGTACTAATGACTAGAACGGGGAAAGAACCAAAATGAAAACATGCAATAACCCCTGCGCTTCCCAAGGGAGCAGTGAAAAATGGTACAATAGAGGATACACTAAAATAATGACACATAAAAACTGTATAGAACTTATACTGATGGTGCAATGGTGACTTGCTTGGCTCATAGTGCTGCTCCGGATTAAATGTGGAATCCCATCCAAGATAATGCGGAGGCTCCGGTTCCCTGGATGGTACGGACGGGGAGTGAAAAATCCTGTGTCCAAATCAGGCTTAGAGATATAGGGGGTCCGTGTTGGCAGGGTTGTATATAAAAATGCTGTGGGCATGGAGGGGCCGGGAGGGGGGGATAGGGGGATCCTGCAAGGGAGCGTCCTCCCTGACACGCAGGATGACTCCTGTGATACCGTGCGGCTGCTCGGCCGAGAGGAGCCGCTAGGAGGAAACGAAAGCGAAGCAAAAAAGGGGGGGGGAGGATGGAGGAAGAGCGGGTGACGTCACCGCCGTATGGGAGCTGAACAGGTGAAAATAGTATCAACGCGTTTCAAAGGCTCTCAGCCTTCTCATCAGGGATGAAGACCCATTGGAATCCCAGACTTATATACCTACTTTGGTTTTTAACTTGGGGTTATCTTAACATACACAGTGCATTCACCATTTCCCCATATATTTACTACTTTTCCTCAGGGAGGGGGGAGGAGTTGAGTATACAATAGGTATATAAGTCTGGGATTCCAACGGGTCTTCATCCCTGATAAGAAGGCCTGAGAGCCTTTGGAAACGCGTGTATACTATTTTGACTGTTCCAGCTCCCATACGGCGGGGGACGTCACCCGCTCTTCCTCCATCCTCCCCCCCCCTTTTTTGCTTTCGCTTTCGTTTCCTCCTAGCGGCTCCTCTCGGCCGGAGGCAGCCGCACGGTATCACAGGAGTCATCCTCCCCCCCCTTTTTTTTTGCTTTCGCTTTTGTTTCCTCCTAGCGACTCCTATATCTCTAAGCCTGATTTGGGACACAGGATTTTTCACTCCCTGGTCCGTACCATCCAGGGAACCGGAGCCTCCGCATTATCTTGGATGGGATTCCACATTTAAATCCGGAGCAGCACTAGTGAGCCAAGCAAGTCACCATTGACACCATCAGGTATAAGTTCTATACAGTTTTTATTGTGTCATTATTTTAGTGTATCCTCTATTGTACCATTTTTCACTGCTCCCTTGGGAAGCGCAGGGGTTATTGCATGTTTTCAAGATTACAGATTGCTCTGATTGGCTGTTTCACTTTTAATAGCCAATTAGAGCGATCGTAGCCACGTGGGGGTTAAGCCAACCCCCCTGTGGTGAAGCACAAAGGGTCTTGTGCCTGCGGGTCGGGTGACCTTTCAGTGACCCCGGTCACCCGACCCGCAGGAACGCGATCCTTCCATGACACATACGCTGTGTCACAGGTCGGGAAGGGGTTTAAATGGGCCTTGGCTACTATTTGCTGGGGCGTCAGTTTCGTTTGGTAACGGACCATTCACCCCTTGTCTGGATGAGAAATGCAAAGAAGAGGAATGCTCGGGTCACCAGATGGATCCCGTCCCTGCAAAACTTTAGTTTCTCAGTGGAACATTGGGTGAGGAAGTCGCAGGGAAATGCGGATGCCCCGTCATGGGCACCCTGTATGGTGACAAATGTTCAACCCCACAAGTTTGAACAGATGGGGGGGGGATCATATGCGAGGGTCAATTTGTATCGCCCAGGATATGGTCAATTCATTTGGCCAAGGCAATGTTTAGGAAAACCTGTTAAGGGCTTTTATTTTTGCAGTGAACTATAGGATGGTAGTGGAGCAGTTTACTCCCTCAAGCCGGGTCTTACAAGTGGCCCATGGCTACAGATTCCACTTTAAAAAGCCTGCAGCAAAGGTTTGTGTGTGTCAGTGTTGGTTTGCAAACTGCAGAGCACGTGGCTCTGCAACTTCTGGCTTATGTGTGTAGTCAACACAGAGTCAAGGGAAGCAAATGCCTGGCGCTCTCATATCGTGACACGTTGGTGCAGTCGCCCTCAGCAACTTGTCTTGGATAAGGACTGTTTTGACAACCGGCTGCAATCCGGAGGATAACGGTTGTTTTCATTTGTAAGTTTTGGATATTAAAGACATTTTTTGTTTTGCATATTACTGGGTCACTTCCTCATTGCGGCACAGTGTGAACACCGCCGCACTACACTCATCAAGCTGAGTATACTTATATTGTAATGTTTATCGATAACTTAATGTTAACATCCGTCAACTTTTTTATTGTTATTATTGAACATAATTGGAATGTTCTGTTGTCATATCAATGTTGTTAACCCCTTCCCCCCAAGGGTGGTTTGCACGTTAATGACCGGGCCAATTTTTACAATTCTGACCACTGTCTCTTTATGAGGTTATAACTCTGGAAAGCTTCACGGATCTTCGCGATTCTGAGAATGTTTTCTCGTGATATATTGTACTTTATGTTAGTGGTAAAATTTCTTCCATATAACTTGCGTTTATTTATGAAAAAAACGCAAATATGGCGAAAATTTGGAAAAATTTAGCAATTTTCAAACTTTGAATTTTTATTCCCTTAAAACAGAGAAATATGTCACAGAAATTAGTTAACAAATAACATTTCCCACATGTCTACTTTACATCAGCACAATTTTGGAACCAAAATTTTTTTTTTGTTACGAAGTTATAAGGGTTAAAAGTTGACCAGTGATTTCTCATTTTTACATCAAAATGTACAAAGCCATTTTTTTAGGGACCACCTCACATTTGAAGCTCACTTTGAGGGGTCTATATAGCAGAAAATACCCAAAAGTGACACCATTGTAAAAACCTCAAGGTACTCAAAACCACATTCAAAAAGTTTATTAACCCTTCAGGTGCTTCACAGGAGCTGAAGCAACGTGGAAGGAAAAAATGAACATTTTACTTTTTAGTCACAAAAATTATCTTTTACAAACATTTTTTTTATATTCACAAGGGAAAAAGGAGAAAAATGGACCGATAAAGTTGTTGTGCAATTTCTCCTGAGTACGCTGATACCCCATATGTGAGGGAAAACCACTGTTTTGGGCGCACGGCAGGGCTCGGAATGGAAGGAGCGCAGTTTGACTTTTCCAAACCAAAATGGGCTGGAATTGTGAACGGACGCCATGTCGCATTTGGAGAGGCCCTGATGTGCCTAAACAGTGGAAACCCCCCACAAGTGACCCCATTTTGAAAACTAGACCCCCTAAGGAACTTATCTAGGTGAGTGGTGAGCACTTTGAACCCCCAAGTGTTTCACTAAAGTTTATAATGCCCTGGCGTGAAAAAAAAAATAATTTTTTTTTCCACAAAAGTGATTTTTTTAGTCCCCAATTTTTTATTTTCCCAAGGGTAACAGGAGAAATTGGACCCCAAAAGTTGTTGTCCAATTTGTCCTGAGTACGCTGATACTCCATATGTTGGGGGGATACACTGTTTGGGCGCACGGCAGGGCTCGGAAGGGAAGTAGTGACGTTTTGGAATGCAGACTTTGATGGAATGGTCTGCGGGTGTCATGTTCCGTTAGCAGAGCCCCTGATGTGCCTAAACAGTGGAAACCCCCACAAGTGACACCATTTTGGAAACTAGACCCCCTAAGGAACTTATCTAGGTGTGTGGTGAGCACTTTGAACCCCCAAGTGTTTCACTAAAGTTTATAATGCCCTGGCGTGAAAAAAAAATATTTTTTTTTCCCACAAAAGTGATTTTTTTAGTCCCCAATTTTTTATTTTCCCAAGGGTAACAGGAGAAATTGGACCCCAAAAGTTGTTGTCCAATTTGTCCTGAGTACGCTGATACTCCATATGTTGGGGGGAACCACTGTTTGGGCGCACGGCAGGGCTCGGAAGGGAAGTAGTGAGTTTTGGAATGCAGACTTTGATGGAATGGTCTGCGGGCGTCATGTTCCGTTAGCAGAGCCCCTGATGTGCCTAAACAGTGGAAACCCACCACAAGTGACCCCATTTTGGAAACTAGACCCCCTAAGGAATTTATCTAGGTGTGTGGTGAGCACTTTGAACCCCCAAGTGTTTCACTAAAGTTTATAATGCCCTGGCGTGAAAATAAATATATTTTTTTTTCCCACAAAAGTGATTTTTTTTAGTCCCCAATTTTTTATTTTCCCAAGGGTAACAGGAGAAATTGGACCCCAAAAGTTGTTGTCCAATTTATCCTGAGTACGCTGATACTCCATATGTTGGGGGAACCACTGTTTAGGCGCACGGCAGGGCTCGGAAGGGAAGTAGTGACGTTTTGGAATGCAGACTTTGATGGAATGGTCTGCGGGCGTCATGTTCCGTTAGCAGAGCCCCTGATGTGCCTAAACAGTGGAAACCCCCCACAAGTGACCCCATTTTGGAAACTAGACCCCCCTAAGGAACTTATCTAGGTGTGTGGTGAGCACTTTGAACCCCCAAGTGTTTTACTAAAGTTTATAATGCCCTGGCGTGAAAAAAAAATAATTTTTTTTTCCCACAAAAGTGATTTTTTTAGTCCCCAATTTTTTATTTTCCCAAGGGTAACAGGAGAAATTGGACCCCAAAAGTTGTTGTCCAATTTGTCCTGAGAACGGTGGTACCCCACATGTGGGAAAAAACTGTTTAGGCACACGTCGGGACTCGGAAGGGAAGTAGTGACGTTTTGGAATGCAGACTTTGATGGAATGGTCTGCGGGCGTCATGTTCCATTTGCAGAGCCCCTGATGTGCCTAAACAGGAAAAAAAAAACACAAGTGACATAAATTTAGAAATTAGCCCCCAAGAAGCTTCTCTAGATGTGCCCCCCTTCTGGAACTAATCTTTCCTGTAAAGTAAATTAGTAGTGCATGGAGGTGTGGTACAATTTGAAGCAATCCTTCATACACAGGCCAGGTTTTTCGGGGCAGGTGTCGCACTGATAAATGGTGTCCTTGCGTATTCCCCTTTTGTAACACACTCGGCACCTTTTTTGCGACTTACCTTTTTTTGCAGTTTGCGGGACCTCCCCCGGGAAATGCTGGCCTGGTACAATACGAGCACCTTCAGTTCCGGAAGTACTGGGGCCCTCTCCTTCCTGAGCGCCAAACATCAGGGCCTTGATCACTACCTCCTGGAACTGAAGGTACGACGTATTGGTATGGCGTGCACATCGTGACAGCAGGAAAGCGTTGAGCATTGCCATTTGGACGATGTGCACGGACAGCTTCTTGTACCACACCTTGGCCTTTCTCAAAGCACTGTATGGTTGGAGGAGTTGATCAGAGAGATCAACACCCCCCATGTATTTGTTGTACCCAAGTACACAGTCCGGTTTGCGGACCTGTGTAGAGGTACCCCGTACAGTGCTGAGGGCGCTGCCATCACTGTGTATGGTGGTCAAGAGAAGGACATCCCTCTTGTCCTTGTACTTGACCACCAGAAGGTGGTCGCTACATTGGGCTCTGCTCTCACCCTTTCTGAGCATCTGCCCAAGCAGCGTCTTCGGGAGGCCCCTCTGATTTTTGCGGACGGTACCGCAGGCTGCGGTACCACGCGCAAAGAGGGATTTGTGGAGTGGGATGCTGATATAAAAGTTATCGGTGTTGAGGTGATAACCTTTATCCAGCAGTGGGTGAACCAAATCCCACACAATTTTCCCACTCACTCCCAGGACAGGAGGACACTCAGGGGGTTCAATCCTGGTGTCCTTTCCTTCGTAAACTCTAAAACGGTGAGTGTACCCTGAGGTACTCTCACACAGTTTGTAGAGTTTGATTCCGTACCTTGCCCTCTTGTTGGGCAGGTACTGATGGAATTCGAGCCGTCCCTTAAAATGAACCAAGGACTCATCCACGCAAATGTCCCTTTTGGGCACGTACACTTCAGCAAACTTTTTGTTGAAGTGTTCGATGACCGGCCAAACTTTGAACAGACGGTCAAAGTTGGGGTCATCTCGTGCGGGACACTGTGCATTATCGTTATAATGCAAGAATTTCTGGATGGCCTCAAAACGCGTCCGGGCCATGACCATTCGGAACACTGAAGCGTTATATAAAATATCAACACTCCAATATTGCCGAAGTTCTGGCTTCTTCAGGATCCCCGTGTGAAGGACCAGGCCCCAAAACTGCATCAATTCAACTGCGTCTACAGGAGACCAGTTAGAATATGATGAACGGGGGTTTTGCTCCAAAAATTGACAAGCGTACAAATTTGTTTGCTCCACCATGTGGTTAATAAAATCCTCAGAGAAAAAGACTTTGAAAAGGTCTATTTCTGTGAGGCCAGTGGTGTCAAACCTGATTCCTGATTTTGCCACAAAATCAGGAATCAGTGGCTCGTAATTTTCAGGGGGCGAGGTCCACACGGGATCCGCAGTGGGGTGCGCTGGTTCGGCTTCATCTTTGTCTTCTGGAATGGCGGCAGATGCCTCATCTTCTGTCCTGGGGCGTCTGCGTGGTGGTTCCGCAGGACCCGAGGAGGAAGATGAGGAGGGGGAAGAGGAAGAGGAGGAGGAAGAGGAATCTGAAAAATAAAGAAATGTGGGATCCTCTCCCTCGCTATCAGTGTCGGAGGCAAGAAAAGCGTATGCCTCCTCCAATGAATAGCGCTGTTGGGACGAACGGGACGGGTGGGACATTTTTTTTGTAAATGTGGTGCTTGGGTGTACTTTATTGATAACTGTGTATGTGTGGGGGGGGGATAGTGCTTGGTGTAAACTATGCTGAAAAGAAAAATCTAAAAGAAAAAAAAAATGGGGAGAAAAAAATGCCTGTGAAAAGAAAAGTCTAAAACAGCAGGCCCTAGCTCTGATAAGTGAACTGCGTCACTTATCAAAGTTCGGGGCTGCTAGATGTGGCGCAAGGAGGGGGTGAAAAAAAAAAAAAGGGAAAACAGCCGGCATGAGATCTGATAAGTGAACTGTGTCACTTATCAAAATTCGGCGGCTGCTAAATGTGGAAACGGAGGCGGCGCAAAGGCGGGTGAAAAAAAAAAAAAAAAAAAAAGAAAAGGAAAACAGCCGGTGCGAGCTCTGATAAGTGAACTGTGTCACTTGTCAAAGTTCGGCGGCTGCTAGATGTGGCGCAAAGGGAGTGGCGCAGGGAGGGGGATGAAAAAAAACCCCAGGAAAACAGCCGGCACGAGATCTGATAAGTGAACTGAGTCACTTATCAAAATTCGGCGGCTGCTAAATGTGGAAACGGAGGCGGCGCAAAGGCGGGTGAAAAAAAAAAAAAAAAAAAAAGGAAAACAGCCGGCGCGAGCTCTGATAAGTGAACTGTGTCACTTGTCAAAGTTCGGCGGCTGCTAAATGTGGAAACGGAGGCGGCGCAAAGGCGGGTGAAAAAAAAAAAAAGGAAAAAAAAAAAAAGGAAAACAGCCGGTGCGAGCTCTGATAAGTGAACTGTGTCACTTGTCAAAGTTTGGCGGCTGCTAGATGTGGCGCAAAGGGAGTGGCGCAGGGAGGGGGTGAAAAAAAAACAGGAAAACAGGCGGCACGAGATCTGATAAGTGAACTGAGTCACTTATCAAAATTCGGCGGCTGCTAAATGTGGAAACGGAGGCGGCGCAAAGGCGGGTGAAAAAAAAAAAAAAAAGGAAAACAGCCGGCGCGAGCTCTGATAAGTGAACTGTGTCACTTGTCAAAGTTCGGCGGCTGCTAGATGTGGCGCAAAGGGAGTGGCGCAAGGAGGGGGTGAAAAAAAAAACAGGAAAACAGCCGGCACGAGATCTGATAAGTGAACTGAGTCACTTATCAAAATTCGGCGGCTGCTAGATGTGGAAACGGAGGCGGCGCAAAGGCGGGTGAAAAAAAAAAAAAAGGAAAACAGCCGGCGCGAGCTCTGATAAGTGAACTGTGTCACTTGTCAAAGTTCGGTTGCTGCTAGATGTGGCGCTAAGGGAGTGGCGCAAGGAGGGGTGAAAAAAAGGAAACCCGCCGGACGCGAGCTCTGATAAGTGAACTGCGTCACTTATCAAAGTTCGCCGGCTGCAGGGTGTGCGCACGGAGGTGGCGCAAAGGGGGCTGAGAGCACAAGTGTTGATCGGTGAAATGTGTCACCAATCAACGCTCGGCTGGGTGTGCGCACGGAGGCGGCGCAAAGGGGGGGTGGAGGGGGTAAAAAGAGGGGGAAGGGGGATGGGGAGGGAGGAAGAGAGGGATCAACACTTACGGTTGTAGTCTCTCTTCTTTTTTCTATCTTCTTTCTTCTTTTCTTCTGTCTTCTTTTCTTCTGTCTTCAGCACTACAAGGCCCAGCACAGCAGGAGAGATCTGTTGTATGACTGCTCTGCAGGAATCCTCAGCAAGTGTGAGGACCCCTGCAGAACGGTCACTCACTGGTCAGAGCCAGGTGAGACAGGTCACAGAGCGGTCAATTCGCTTCTGTGACCTGTGATTGGTGGGATCCATCATAACAAGATCCCACCAATCAGAGCTCTCCTGGTTACCCTGGCAACCTGCCCAGGATCGGAGCCCACAGCTCCGATCCTAGGCAGGTCACAGCCAGGGCAGCAGCCAGGTCACCTGCAGGGCACAGCGCGGTCACACAGTGATCAGACCGCTGCTGTGCCCTGTGATTGGCGTGATCGACGATGTCATCGATCGCGCCAATCAGCTCCTGCAGGCCCTGCTGGGCCTGTCCTGAGCCTCCACAGCAGGATCGGTGCTTTTACAGCACCGATCCAGCCAGGATCGGTGCTATTACAGCACCGATCCGGCAGGTCAGCAGCAAGGCACAGCGCTCCTGCGCCGCGGCTGTGCCTTGCGATTGGCGCGATCGACGATAACATCGATCGCGCCAATCAGCTCCTGCAGGCCCTGCTAGGCCTGTCCTACATTCCAGCCTAGGATCGGTGCTTTTATAGCACCGATCCAGCAGGAACCGGCAGGGCACAGCGCGGTAATACCGCTTCTGTGCCCTGCGATTGGCGCGATCTATATGATCGGCGATCGCGCCAATCCGGGGGGTCTGCATAGTGCTAGACCCAGGCCTAGGATCGAGTACATCGGTACTCGATCCTAGCCTGGGATCTCACTGTTTCAGCCCATCTGATTGGCTGAAACAGTGAGAAAGACTGCGATTGGCTGTTCAGAATTGAACAGCCAATCACAGCGATCGGGAGGCCAGAGAGGGGAGGACGCAGCCCGGGATGCCGACGTCATCTTCCTAGAGGTAAGATGGCGTCGGAATTTTAATGCGATCACCGCGACTTAAGTCGCGATGTCGCATTAAAGGGCATGACGTACTATTCCGTCCATGGGAATTAGGTCCAGGGTCACATGGACGGAATATTATGTCTGATGGCAGAGAGGGGTTAAAATCCAATAAAAAATCAAGAGAAGAGTGTGCACCTGCACTTAAACTGGGTACACTCTTTGTTCAAGTGCTTAGGCTCCAACAATGAAAGAGTGCTAGATTAGGGTTTAGAGAGAGCTCGCTGTCAATCAGGCTCAGGGATAGTGCTGGATATGCATATCGGAGGGTGTAACAGTGCACCAGGCTATCAACCATGCCAAGGGGGCACTGAAGCATATGGATTAAAAGTGAATTTTTCTGCAACTACACTGCTAAAATGTATGTTTTTGGAATAATTATACACTCAAATAACACATCCTAGATCTGAATTAATGAAATATTCTGATTGAATACTTTGTTCTGTACAAAGTTGAATGAGCTGTCAACAAAATCACACATAAATCATCACTGGAAATCAAATTTATTAACCAATGGAGGCCTGGATTTGGAGTCACCCACAAAATTAAAGTGGAATGTAATGTCCTTAAAACAAGTCAAAATGATGCTCAGTAGTGTGTGTGGATTCCACGTGCATGAATGATCTCCCTGTGCCTGTATGACCTCCCTACAACGCCTGGGCATGCTCCTGATGAGTCAGTGGATGGTCTCCTGAGGGATCTCCTCCCAGACCTGGACTAAAGCATCTGCCAACTCCTGGACAGTCGGTGGTGCAACGTCACGTTGGTGGATGGAGCGAGACATGATCTCCCAGATGTGCTCAATCGGATTCAGGTCTGGGGAACGGGCGGGCCAATCCATAGCTTCAATGCCTTCATCTTGCAGGAACTGCTGACACACTCCTGCCACATGAGGTCTGGCATTGTCCTGCATTAGGAGGAACCCAGGGCCAGCCGCACCATCATATGGTCTCACAAGGGGTCTGAAGATCTCATCTCGGTACCTAATGGCAGTCAGCCTACCTCTGGCGAGCACATGGAGGGCTGTGCAGCCCTCCAAAGAAATGCCACCCCACACCATTACTGATCCACTGCCAAACTGGTCATGCTGAAGGATGTTGCAGGCTGCAGATTGCTTTCCACGGCGTCTCCAGACTCTGTCACGTCTGTCACATGTGCTCAGTGTGAACCTGCTTTCATCTATGAAGATCACAGAGCGCCAGTGGCGAATTTGCCAATCCTGGTGTTCTGTGGCAAATGCCAAGCGTCTTGCACGGTGTTGGGCTGTGAGCACAACCCCCATCTGTAGACATCGGGCACTCACACCATCCTCATGGAGTCGGTTTCTAACCATTTGTGCAGACACATACACATTTGTGCCCAGCTGCAGGTCATTTTGCAGGGCTCTGGCAGTGCTCCTCCTGTTCCTCCTTGTACAAAGGCGGAGGTAGCGGTCCTGCTGCTGGATTGTTGCCCTCCTACGGCCCCCTCCACATCTCATGGTGTACTAGCCTGTCTCCTGGTAGCACCTCCAGCCTCTGGACACCATGCTGACAGACACAGCAAACCTTCTTGCCACAGCTCGTATTGATGTGCCATCCTGGATAAGCTGCACTACCTGAGCTACTTGTGTGGGTTGTAGAGTCCATCTCATGCTACCACGAGTGTGAAAGCACAACCAACTTTCAAAAGTGACCAAAACATCAGCCAGAAAGCATTGACACGGAGATGTGGTCTGTGGTCCCCACCTGCAGAACCACTCCTTTATTGAGTGTGTCTTGATAATTACCTATAATTCCAACGTGTTATCTATTTCATTTGCACAACAGCATGTGAAATTGATTGTCAATCAGTGTTGCTTCCTAAGTGGACAGTTTGATTTCACAGAAATTTGACTTACTTGGAATTATATTCTGTTAAGTGTTCCCTTTATTTTTTTGACCAGTGTATAAAGATCGTATCCTATATAAATGTTTATGTAGCTGAATTTGCAGTTTGAGGGTGAAAGATGTTCATTAAAAGGAATCTGTCACTAGGTTTTTGCCTCCTAATCTGAGATCAGCATAAAGAAATCATAGAATGTTAGGCTGGAGTCACACAGAACGTTTAAAAAAACGGTCCGATTTTGTAATGCGATAATCGCACAACAGTCCTCCGTATGTTGATCCGTATGTAATCGTTTTCAATGCGATGATGCGATTTCCTCGCATGTCAGGATCCGTGTGACATCCGTATGGCGTCCGTATGGCGTTATTTTATCGCAGTAATGAAAAATGAGCATATTATGAATTTCGGAGCTGAAAGTAATTAGGAAATAATGTTGAAGGCTATTTATTGGCTGAGAAGCAATTCTCCTCTTCCTACTACTTTCCTGTTGTGTTTGTTTAGCTGACTTGTGTGCATCATGTCATACAGGCTCACCTTTAACACCACAGAGCAGGTTCTTTTCCACTGGTTTTGGCTCAGCGTTTCGGGGAGCCTTACCCTGTCATTCTTGATCCGAGGAGGCGTAGAAGAATGTGGGTTCATCCACTTGTGAGACGCCGAGTGACAAAAGGACATTTTCACCGTCTTTATGCTACACTACGCAGCCATCCCGACAAATTCTATCAATATTGTCGTATGAGCCTGGACACTTTTGACATTCTTCTCGAGACGGTCCACCCTGGGATCACGTATAAGGATACGGTGATGCGCAAGTCGATTTCCGCGGAGGAGCGTCTTCTACTGACTTTACGGTATGTCATATACCTTAATGGTGGGTGTAATACAGAAAATGTTATGTGTTTAGGCCTTAATATTTATTTTCCTTTTTGCCTCTAGGTTTCTGTCCACTGGCCTGTCATATGCGGCCCTACACCTTGAGTTTTTACTCGGCAAATCCACTATTTGTGGGATTGTCTGCTGTACCTGCCTTGAAATTTGGTCAAGACTACATAACTCAGTGATGCCTGTGCCAAAGCAAGCAGATTGGGTGCGTATAGCTCGTGGGTTTGAGGAGACGTGCCAGTTTCCCAACTGTATAGGGGCACTAGATGGGAAGCACATTCGTGTACGTAAGCCCCCCAACTCTGGCTCACAATACTATAATTACAAAGAGTATTTTTCAGTTGTTCTGTTGGCCCTGGTAGACAGTGCTTACATGTTTACTTTAGTAGATATTGGGGCCTATGGGCGAACAGGAGACTCCAGAGTGTTTAATACCTCATTATGGGTCGGCGTATGCGGAGCAATCAGTTGGACCTCCCACCCCCACGTCAGCTCCCAGGGTCTCATCTGGAACCAGTGCCTTATGTGATGGTTGGTGATGAGGCATTTCAGCTAACCAGGAACCTGATGAGGCCCTATCCACGGCGAACCCTGGACAACCGGCAGCGCATTTTTAATTTCCGCCTATCCCGTGCCCGACGTCTCGTCGAGTGTGCCTTTGGCATACTCACAGCCAAATGGCGGGTTCTGCAGTCTGCAATACAACTAAGCGAACAAAATGTTAATCAAGTAATAAAAGCATGTGTGGTACTACACAATTTTACCCGAAAATATGACTGTCTTGCAAATGAGGCTTATGATGTTGTAGATGCAAATAATGTGCTCCCAACTCCACATGGACATCAACCACGTCGCCCACCATCTGGACTTAAAGTTCGAGACGTGTTTACCAATTATTTTGTTTCCCCAGAGGGATATACTCCTTGGCAAGAAAATGCATTGTCTATGTTATGATTTAATGTATGTGTGCGTGATAACCTGAAACTAATTTTACATGTACCGTTTTTGAACAATGCAATATAATGTGTGAAATAACACATTGATAGCATCAGTTACATGTAACAAAATTTGAACAATCACAATTTGAGTTTGTGCTTCTTATTACAAAACACTTTGGGGCCATAACATACCATATTTGCATCATATGGCAATGATGGCCTTTATTGGCGGCCACAAACTCACATTCAACAAAAAAAATTATCATAACAACATGGAAAAATAAAATATAAAAACTTAATATAAAAAAAAAGTATTCACAAATTCTGATATGTATGTAGTGGAGAAGGAGGAGCATCAGGCTGAGTGGCTTGGTTACTTTGTTGCAGCAATTGGCCATGATGCTGAGTTGTGGCTGAGGTGCCATGAAGGACCATGGAAGTTACTTGGGGTGCAACGTGTTGGTACTGTCCACTTTGGTAATGAGGGACATAATCAAGGCTATTGACAGGGCCCATGTGCGGATACATCCCAGAATGTCCATGTCGACCATACCCATGTAGTGGCCAATCTCCTCCACTGGGTATGGTCAAGTGGCCATACTGGTGATGTTCTGCTGGCGGATATATCTGACCATGTTGTGGACGGTGTTGACTAACACCTTGAGGTTGGTGTGGGGATGGACTACGTGTGGAAGGGGGATCACTTTCAGGTCTTGGATTATCATCAGGTGGCACAAGCATTTGGAGACGGTTTGCCCGTGACAGTTGCCATCTTTCTAAGATAAGCCAAGATCTGCGTTGGGTTATTGGGTGGGGTGCAAGCATCTATGACTATTTGAATGGCACCTCTGGCGCGCAGCCTTACTTCTCGGGGGATAGTGGTAGATAGCGAGCCAGACTCCTTGCATAGGCCTCTTCCCCATCATCATTTGCCGTGCGGGACAGATAGTTTAATACCCCTGTATCCACTTGGCGTTTGGTCCCAGTGGTGTTCAGCTCCCTTCGGCGGCGTCCCTGTCGGGACACTACTGCAGCCTGTGGTGAGGTATCAAAGCGGAGGGTTGGGCTACTACTCTGGGCACGGTCGTCCTCTTCCTGTGCCTCCTGTCCTGCAGAAGACCGTGCTGTTGGGGGTGGTTGTAGGCTGGAAACTGTTTGGGAAGATGGACCAGCCTCTTCTTCCGCATCAGCAACTGGGTCCACGTGGACCTCTGAGTCCGAGCCGGTCTCACGCTCGGTTATATTGGATTCAGTTCTATTTAGCATGGAAAAAAATTAACATTAAAATCATACCTTAAGGCAAGTAGACAAAGGTGTGCAGAGTTGAAGCATGAACTTACGGACGCAGATCCATAATTGGTGCCAGAAAGTTCAAGCGATCATAATAAATGTATTTTCGCTTTTGTGGTCTCTCTGACCCACTCCTGGCCCGATTCTGCCGTTCTCTGCGGAACTGGTCACAGGAGCTCCGCCAGCGTCTAGTGACATCACCCACTACAAAGCAATGCAACAAATGTTTGACATTAGGATCACAGTATAAGCATTGTGACATGTATTTTTTAAATGCATGCTATTTCACAAGTGCCAAATGCCAAACATGCAGGCTACCAAGCAGATTATGACATAGGATCGTGTTTGCAACAATGGTGCAGTAAGGTTATCACTTACTCTTTTCCTGCTGTACCTCAGGTGAACTTTCCGCATAGTTGGGAAAAATTTGGCGGCATATACGCTTCCAGGACGCATCTTTTCGCAAACGGTCTGAGTAATGTGCATCACGTACATCCCACAGTTCTGGGGTCTCCTGAACAAGAACAATGAGGAGCTCCACATTAATTTGTCTAGCCATCTTGCTGGACTCCGTGGAGGCGTGCTACTTCCTGGTTTAAGACCTTCACAGGCTAATTAGCATGTGAAACCTTCATGATTTGATGTCTGAGGCAATTTCCTGTCACCTGCCCAATGCATGCGTATTTATCGCAATTCACACGCATGGTCCGTGTGCAATCCATTTTTTTTGCGCTCCCATAGACTTGCATTGGCGATTCTCGGCCGACATACGAGTACAATCGCAGCATGCTGTGATTTCACTCGCACGTACAACACGTGCGATAAAAAATCGGATGATGCGAGCTGCCCCATAGATTAACAGGGGGACGAGCGCAATGCGATTTTTTATCGCCTCGCGCTCGTCCGTATTAAACGGTAGTGTGACTCCGGCCTTAGAGTTGGAAGGGACCTCAAGGGTCATTGTGTAAAAACCACTGCTCAATGCAGGATTCACATCTCAGACATACATTGAAGGAGAACTCACCACCTCTCGTGGCAGCCTGCTCCACTCATTGATAATCTTCACTGTCAAAAAGTTTTTTCTAATATCTAATCTGTATCTTCTCCCTTTCAGTTTCATTCAATCGCTTCTTGTGTTTCCATGTGCAAATAAGAATAATGATGATCCCTCTACACTGTGACATTCCTTCAGATATTTGTAGACAGCTATTAAGTCTTCTCTTAGAATTCTTTTTTGCAAGCTAAACATTCCCAAATCCTTTTTAACAGTTTCTCATAGGACATACTTTGCAGTCCGCTTACCATCCTGGTAGCTCTTCTCTGAACTTACTCCAGTTTTTTAATGTCTTTTAACCCCTTCACCCCCAAGGGTGGTTTGCACGTTAATGACCGGGCCAATTTTTACAATTCTGACCACTGTCTCTTTATGAGGTTATAACTCTGGAACGCTTCAACGGATCTTCGCGATTCTGAGATTGTTTTCTCGTGACATATTGTACTTCATGATAGTGGTAAAATTTCTTCCATATAACTTGCATTTATTTATGAAAAAAACGCAAATATGGCAAAAATTTTGAAAATTTTGCAATTTTCAAACTTTGAATTTTTATTCCCTTAAAACAGAGAAATATGTCACACAAAATAGTTAAGAAATAACATTTCCCACATGTCTACTTTACATCAGCACAATTTTGGAAGCAAAATTTTTTTTTGTTAGGAAATTATAAGGGTTAAAAGTTGACCAGCGATTTCTCATTTTTACAACAAAATTTACAAAGCCATTTTTTTTCGGGACCACCTCATATTTGAAGTCACTTTGAGGGGTCTATATAGCAGAAAATACCCAAAAGTGACACCATTCTAAAAACTACACCCCTCAAGGTACTCAAAACCACATTCAAGAAGTTTATTAACCCTTCAGGTGCTTCACAGGAGCTGAAGCAACGTGGAAGGAAAAAATTAACATTTTACTTTTTAGTCACAAAAATGATCTTTTACAAACATTTTTTTTATTTTCACAAGGGAAAAAGGAGAAAAAGGACTGATAAAGTTGTTGTGCAATTTCTCCTGAGTACGCCGATACCCCATATGTGAGGGAAAACCACTGTTTGGGCACACGGCAGAGCTCGGAATGGAAGGAGCGCAGTTTGACTTTTCCAAACCAAAATTGGCTGGAATTGAGAACAGACGCCATGTCGCGTTTGGAGAGGCCCCGATGTGCCTAAACAGTGGAAACCCCCCACATGTGACCCCATTTTGGAAACTAGACCCCTAAGGAACTTATCTAGATGTGTGGTGAGTAGTTTGAACCCTCAAGTGCTTCACGCAAGTTTGTAATGTAGAGCCGTGAAGAAAAAAAATCATATTTTTTCCACAAACATGATGTTTTAGTCCCCAAATTTTTATTTTCCCAAGGGTAAGAGAAGAAATTGGACCACAAAAGTTGTTGTCCAACATGTCCTGAGTACGCTGATACCCCATATGTGGGGGGGAACCACTGTTTGGGCGCACGGCAGGGCTTGAAAGGGAAGGAGCGCCGTTTGACTTTTCCAAACAATAATTGGCTGGAATTGCGAACGGACGCCATGTCGCGTTTGGAGGGCCCCTGATGTGCCTAAACAGTGGAAACCCCCCACATGTGACCCCATTTTGGAAACTAGACCCCCTAAGGAACTTATCTAGATGTGTGGTGAGCACTTTGAACCCTCAAGTGCTTCACGCAAGTTTGTAATGTAGAGCCGTGAAGAAAAAAAATCATATTTTTTCCACAAACATGATGTTTTAGTCCCCAAATTTTTATTTTCCCAAGGGTAGAGGAGAAATTGGACCACAAAAGTTGTTTTCCAACATGTCCTGAGTACGCTGATACCCCATATGTGGGGGGGAACCACTGTTTGGGCGCACGGCAGGGCTTGAAAGGGAAGGAGCGCCGTTTGACTTTTCCAAACCAAAATTGGCTGGAATTGCGAACGGACGCCATGTTGCGTTTGGAGGGCCCCTGATGTGCCTAAACAGTGGAAACCCCCCACATGTGACCCCATTTTGGAAACTAGACCCCCTAAGGAACTTATCTAGATGTGGGTGAGCACTTTGAACCCTCAAGTGCTTCACGCAAGTTTGTAATGTAGAGCCGTGAAGAAAAAAAATCATATTTTTTCCACAAACATGATGTTTTAGTCCCCAAATTTTTATTTTCCAAGGGTAAGAGGAGAAATTGGACCACAAAAGTTGTTGTCCAACATGTCCTGAATACGCTGATACCCCATATGTGGGGGGGAACCACTGTTTGGGCGCACGGCAGGGCTTGAAAGGGAAGGAGCGCCGTTTGACTTTTCCAAACCAAAATTGGCTGGAATTGCGAACGGACGCCATGTTGCGTTTGGAGGGCCCTGATGTGCCTAAACAGTGGAAACCCCCCATGTGACCCCATTTTGGAAACTAGACCCCCTAAGGAACTTATCTAGATGTGTGGTGAGCACTTTGAACCCTCAAGTGCTTCACGCAAGTTTGTAATGTAGAGCCGTGAAGAAAAAAATCATATTTTTTCCACAAACATGATGTTTTTAGTCCCCAAATTTTTATTTTCCCAAGGGTAAGAGGAGAAATTGGACCACAAAAGTTGTTGTCCAACATGTCCTGAGTACGCTGATACCCCATATGTGGGGGGGAACCACTGTTTGGGCGCACGGCAGGGCTTGAAAGGGAAGGAGCGCCGTTTGACTTTTCCAAACCAAAATTGGCTGGAATTGCGAACGGACGCCATGTTGCGTTTGGAGGGCCCCTGATGTGCCTAAACAGTGGAAACCCCCCACATGTGACCCCATTTTGGAAACTAGACCCCCTAAGGAACTTATCTAGATGTGGGTGAGCACTTTGAACCCTCAAGTGCTTCACGCAAGTTTGTAATGTAGAGCCGTGAAGAAAAAAAATCATATTTTTTCCACAAACATGATGTTTTAGTCCCCAAATTTTTATTTTCTCAAGGGTAAGAGGAGAAATTGGACCACAAAAGTTGTTGTCCAACATGTCCTGAGATACGCTGATACCCCATATGTGGGGGGGAACCACTGTTTGGGCGCACGGCAGGGCTTGAAAGGGAAGGAGCGCCGTTTGACTTTTCCAAACCAAAATTGGCTGGAATTGCGAACGGACGCATGTCGCGTTTGGAGGGCCCCTGATGTGCCTAAACAGTGGAAGCCCCCACATGTGACCCCATTTTGGAAACTAGACCCCCTAAGGAACTTATCTAGATGTGTGGTGAGCACTTTGAACCCTCAAGTGCTTCACGCAAGTTTGTAATGTAGAGCCGTGAAGAAAAAAAATCATATTTTTTCCACAAGCATGATGTTTTAGTCCCCAATTTTTTATTTTCCCCAGGGTAAGAGGAGAAATTGGACCACAAAAGTTGTTGTCCAACATGTCCTGAGTACGCTGATACCCCATATGTGGGGGGAACCACTGTTTGGGGCACGGCAGGTCTTGAAAGGGAAGGAGCGCCGTTTGACTTTTCCAAACCAAAATTGGCTGGAATTGCGAACGGACGCCATGTCGCGTTTGGAGGGCCCCTGATGTGCCTAAACAGTGGAAACCCCCCACATGTGACCCCATTTTGGAAACTAGACCCCCTAAGGAACTTATCTAGGTGTGTGGTGAGCACTTTGAACCCCCAAGTGTTTCACTAACGTTTATAATGCCCTGGCGTGAAAAAAAAAATATTTTTTTTTTTCCACAAAAGTGATGTTTTAGTCCCCAATTTTTTATTTTCCCAAGGGTAAGAGGAGAAATTGGACCCCAAAAGTGGTTGTCCAATTTGTCCTGAGTACGCTGATACCCCATATGTTGGGGGGATACACTGTTTGGGCACACGGCAGGGCTCGGAAGGGAAGCAGTGACGTTTTGGAATGCAGACTTTGATGGAATGGTCTGCGGGCGTCATGTTCCGTTAGCAGAGCCCCTGATGTGCCTAAACAGTGGAAACCCCCCACATGTGACCCCATTTTGGAAACTAGACCCCTAAGGAACTTATCTAGGTGTGTGGTGAGCACTTTGAACCCCCAAGTGTTTCACTAACGTTTATAATGCCCTGGCGTGAAAAAAAAAATATTTTTTTTTTCCACAAAAGTGATGTTTTAGTCCCCAATTTTTTATTTTCCCAAGAGTAAGAGGAGAAATTGGACCCCAAAAGTGGTTGTCCAATTTGTCCTGAGTACGCTGATACCCCATATGTTGGGGGGATACACTGTTTGGGCACACGGCAGGGCTCGCAAGGGAAGCAGTGACGTTTTGGAATGCAGACTTTGATGGAATGGTCTGCGGGCGTCATGTTCCGTTAGCAGAGCCCCTGATGTGCCTAAACAGTGGAAACCCCCCACATGTGACCCCATTTTGGAAACTAGACCCCCTAAGGAACTTATCTAGGTGTGTGATGAGCACTTTGAACCCCCAAGTGTTTCACTAAAGTTTATAATGCCCAGGTGTGAAAAAAAAAAATCCTACTTTTTACCTCACACAAATGATGTTTTAGTCCCCAATTTTTTATTTTCCCAAGGTTAAGAGGAGAAATTGGACACCAAAAGTTGTTGTTCAATTTGTCCTGAGTACACTGGTACCCCATATGTGGGAAAAAACTGTTCGGGCACAATTTGGGGCTCAGAAGGGAAATTGTGACGTTTTGGAAGCAGACTTTGATGGAATGGTCTGCGGGCGTCATGTTCCGTTTGCAGAGCCCCTGATGTGCCTAAACAGTAAAAAAAAAACACAAGTGACATAATTTTGGAAAGTAGACTCCCAAGGAACTTTTCTAAATGTGCCCCCCTTCTGGAACTAATCTTTCCTGTAAAGTAAATTAGTAGTGCATTGAGGTGTGGTACAATTTGAAACAATCCTTCATACACAGGCCAGGTTTTTCGGGGCAGGTGTCGCATTGGTAAGTGGTGTCCTTGCGTATTCCCCTTTTGTAACACACTCGGCACCTTTTATGTGGCTTACCTTTTCTTCCAGTTGGCGGGACCACCCCCGGGAAATGCTGACCTGGTATGATACGAGCACCTTCAGTTCCGGAAGTACTGGGGCCCGCTGTTTCCTGAGCGCCAAACATCAGGGCCTTAACCACTACCTCCTGAAACTGAAGGTACGTCGTATCGCTGTTGCGTGCACATCGTGACAGCAGGAAAGCGTTGAGCATTGCCATTTGGACGATGTGCACGGACAGCTTCTTGTACCACACCTTGGCCTTTCTCAAAGCACTGTACGGTTGGAGGAGTTGATCAGAGAGATCAACACCCCCCATGTATTTATTGTACCCCAGTACACAGTCCGGTTTGCGGACCTGTGTAGAGGTACCCCGTACAGTGCTGAGGGCGCTGCCATCACCATGTATGGTGGTCAAGAGAAGGACATCCCTCTTGTCCTTGTACTTGACCACCAACAGGTGGTCGCTACATTGGGCTCTGCTCTCACCCTTTCTGAGCATCAGCCCAAGTAGCGTCTTTGGGAGGCCTCTCTGATTTTTGCGGACGGTACCGCAGGCTGCGGTACCTCGCGCAGAGAGGGATTTGTAGAGTGGGATGCTGGAATAAAAGTTATCAGTGTAAAGGTGATAACCTTTATCCAGCAGTGGGTGCACCAAATCCCACACAATTTTCCCACTCACTCCCAGGACGGGGGGACACTCAGGGGGTACAATCCTGGTGTCCTTTCCTTCGTAAACTCTAAAGCTGTGTGTGTACCCTGAGGTACTCTCACACAGCTTGTAGAGTTTGATTCCGTACCTTGCCCTCTTGCTGGGCAGGTACTGGCGGAATGCGAGCCGTCCCTTAAAATGAACCAAGGACTCATCCACGCAGATGTCCCTTTGGGGCACGTACACTTCAGCAAACTTTTTGTTGAAGTGTTCGATGACCGGCCGAACTTTGAACAGGCGGTCAAAGTTGGGGTCATCTCGTGGGGGACACTGTGCATTATCATTATAATGCAGGAATTTGTGGATGGCCTCAAAACGCGTCCGAGCCATGACCATTCGGAACAGTGGAGTGTTGTATAAAATATCAACACTCCAATATTGCCGAATTTCTGGCTTCTTCAGGATCCCCATATGGAGGACCAGGCCCCAAAACTGCATCATTTCAACTGCGTCTACAGGAGACCAGTTGGAAAATGATGAACGGGGGTTTTGCGCCAAAAATTGCCGAGCGTACAAATTTGTTTGCTCCACCATGAGGTTAATTAAATCCTCAGAGAAAAAGACTTTGAAAAAGTCTATTTCTGTGAAGCCGGTGGAGTCAAACCTGATTCCTGATTCTGCCACAAAATCAGGAATCAGTGGCTCGTAATTTTCGGGGGCCAGGGTCCATACGGGGTCCGAAGAGGGGTGCGCTGGTTCATTTTCAGGGGCGGGCGCTGCCTCATGTTCTGTCCTGGGGCGTCTGCGTGGCGGTTCCGCAGGACCCGAGGAGGAAGATGAGGAGGAAGAAGAATCTTCATCTGAAAAATAAAGAAATGTGGGATCCTCTCCCTCGCTATCAGTGTCGGAGGCAAGGATAGCGTATGCCTCCTCCACTGAATAGCGCTGTTGGGATGAGCGTGACGAGCGGGACATTTTTTTTGTGAATGTGGTGCTTTGTGTGAACTTTATTTATAACTGGTGTGTGTGTGGGGGGGGTGGGGATAGTGATTGGTGTAAACTAAGCTGAAAAGAAAAAGCTAAAAGAAAAGAAAGCGAATAGGGAAAAAAAAGGCCTGTGAAAAAAAGTCTAAACCAGCAGGCACGAGCTCTGATAAGTGACCGGTGTCACTTATCAAAGTTCCGTGGCTGCTGGATGTGCGCACGGGAGTGACGGAAAGGGGGGTGAAAAAAAAAACTGGCAGGCACGAGCTCTGATAAGTGACCGGTGTCACTTATCAAAGTTCCGCGGCTGCTGGATGTGCGCACGGGAGTGGCGGAAAGGGGGATGAAAAATAAAAAAAACTGGCAGGCACGAGCTCTGATAAGTGACCGCTGTCACTTATCAAAGTTCCGCGGCTGCTGGATGTGCGCACGGGAGTGGCAGAAAGGGGGGTGAAAAAAAAAACTGGCAGGCACGAGCTCTGATAAGTGACCGCTGTCACTTATCAAAGTTCCGCGGCTGCTGGATGTGCGCACGGGAGTGGCGGAAAGGGGGGTGAAAAAAAAAACTGGCAGGCACGAGCTCTGATAAGTGACCGCTGTCACTTATCAAAGTTCCGCGGCTGCTGGATGTGCGCACGGGAGTGGCGGAAAGGGGGATAAAAAAAAAGCAGAAGCTCTATAAGTGACGGTGTCATTATCAAATCGCGGCTATGTGCAGGAGCGGAAAAGGGGAAAAAAAAACAGCGACGAGCTCTGATAAGTGACTGGTGTCACTTATCAAAGTTCCGTGGCTGCTAGGTGTGCGCACGGGAGTGGTGGAAAAGTTGGTGAAAAAAAAAAAAAAAAAAAACAGCAGGAACGAGCTCTGATAAGTGACTGGTGTCACTTATCAAAGTTCCGTGGCTGCTGGGTGTGCGCACGGGAGTGGCGGAAAAGTTGGTGAAAAAAAACAAAAAAAAACAAGAACGAGCCTATAGTGATGGTGTCCTTATAAATTCGCGGATGTGCAGGTGCTGGAGAGTTGATAAGTGACTGGTGTCACTTATCAAAGTTCCGTGGCTACTGGATGTGCGCACGGGAGTGGCGGAAAGGGGGGGTGAAAAAAAAAACGGCAGGCACGAGCTCTGATAAGTGACCGCTGTCACTTATCAAAGTTTGCGGCTGCTGGATGTGCGCACGGAGGGGGGTGCGAAAGTGTTGATGGGTGAACTGCGTCACCAATCAACGCTCGGCGGCGCAAAGGGGGGGTAAAAAGAGGGGGAAAGGGAAGGGGGAGGGGGGAATGGGGGGATTGGGGTGGATCGGGCAGGGATCGGGGCTCAAAAACTCACGTTTGTAGTCTTTTCTTTCTTTTCTCTTCTTTCTTCTCTCTTCTTTCTTCTCTCTTCTTTCTTCTCTCTTCAGCAGGAGTTGTGGTGTCACAGGCTACTGTGGCACCACAAGGCCCAGCACAGGAGGAGATCTGGCAGTGTGACCGCACAGCAGGAATCCTCAGCAAGTGTGAGGACCCCTGCAGTGCGGTCAGACAGGTCAGATCCAGTTTGCAGACAGGTCACAGAGCGGTCACATCGCTGCTGTGACCTGTCATTGGTGGGATCGATGATCACATCAATCCCACCAATCAAAGGAGACCCCTGCATTGCCGGTTGCTAGGCACCGGCCTAGTAATCGGAGCTCACAGCTCCGATTCCTAGGCAGGTCACCGGCAGGTCACCTAGCAGGGCACAGAGCGGTCACACCGCTGCTGTGCCCTGTGATTGGCGCGATCGTCGATGACATCGATCGCGCCAATCAGCTCCTTCATGCCCTACAGGCCCTGGCCTAGGATCGGTGCTATTACTGCACCGATCCAGGCAGGTACAGGCAGGGCACAGCGCGGATATACCGCGGCTGTGCCCTGCGATCGGCGCGATCGATGTGATCGGCGATCGCGCCAATCCGGGGGGGTCTGGACTTTCCTAGGCCCAGGCCTAGGATCGAGTACATCGGTACTCGATCCTAGCCTGCGATCTCACTGTTTTAGCCGCTCTGATTGGCTGAAACAGTGAGAAAGGCTGTGATTGGCTGTTCAGAATTCAACAGCCAATCACAGCGATCGGGAGGCCTGAGGGGGGGGACGCAGCCCGGGATGCCGACGCCAACTTCCAAGAGGTAAGCTGGCGTCGGAATTTTAATGCGATCACCGCTACTTAAGTCGCGATGTCGCATTAAAGGGCATGACGTACTATCCCGTCCATGGTCAGAATGGCACGGGTTTTATGGACGGGATAGTACGTCTAATGTCAGAGAGGGGTTAAAATGTGCTGCCCAGAAATGCACACATTGTCCGTATTCCAGATGAGGCCTGACCAAGGAGGAGTAGAGGGGGATAATTACTTCACGTGATCTATACTCTATGCTACTCTTCATACATCCTAGAACTGTGTTTGCTTTTTTTGCTGCTGCATCACACTGTTGACTCATGTGCAGTCTGTGATCTATTGGTATACCAAGTCTTTTTCACATATGCTGTTGCTTAGTTCTACTCCTCCCATTCTATAAATGTAATTGTCGTTTTTCTTGCCCAGATGTAGAATCTTTCATTTATCCTTATTAAATACCATTCTATTAGTAACTGCCCGTTGTTCAAGCTTATCTAAATCCTTCTGAATCCCTTCACTGTCTTCTCTAGTGTTAGCTATCCCTCTTAGCTTTGCATCATCTGCAAATTTGATTAGTTTACCTTCAGTTCCCTTATCTAGATCATTTATAAAAATGTTGAACAACACTGGGGCCAAGAAAGAACCTTGTGGTACCCCACTTAAACACTTTTCCAATTGGATGTGCAACCATTTATTACCACTCGTTGAGTACGGTTACTGAGCCAGCTATGAATCCACCTAACCGTAGCTTTGCCAATCCCATACTTGGTCATTTTTTCAATAAGGGTAGTATGAGATACTTTATAAAATGCTTTGCTGAAGTCGAGATATACTATATCTACTGAATTTTCCTGATCCACCCAGTCAGTGATTCCATCATAGAAGGAAATTAGATTAGTCTAGCATGACTTGTTTGCTACAAACCCATTAATTGCTGTATTCTTATCCAAGTACTTACATACATGCTGTTTAATAATTTGTTCAAAAATTGTTCCTGGTGTACAAGTAAGACTCACTGATCTTTAATTTCCTAGCTCCATCGACTTTCCTTTTTTTTGAAGATAGGGACATTTGCCCTTCTCCAATCTTCTGGTACTTCTCCTGTTTTCCAGGATTTTTCAAAGATTCTGGCTAGTAGTTCTGCAATATTCTTTGCTAATTCTTTCAGTACCCTAGGATGTAATTCATCTGGTCCAGGAGATTTAAATTCAGGGGTAGAAGTAAAGATCCTGATATCCTTTTTTTTACTGTGGATTTACCACATCTAATGCAAGTCTATGAGGAAATTCTGCACAGAAGACTGAGCGTTACCACAAGAAAAATTGACAGGCTTCGACTCGGAAACCTGCACCGCAGGCGAGTTTACGCAGCGTAAAAAAGTAGCATGTGGGCATGGGATTTCTATTAATTAGCCTACATAGCTGCGACTTTAGTGTGTATGGCAGGCAATCCCCACATGTTTATTGGCTGTCTAACACTACAGTCACGAAACATGCGAGGCGGGGACTCGAGCACCAGTGATCAATAGAGACTATGTCTTTAGTTTAGAGGAAATCTGTGAACAAGTTTTACTCTCCTTGACAGTTTATATGCTCACATAAAGCACTGAAGGATAAATGCATTGATACTTTTCTATTTTCTGTCCATTGTGTTACTCTGGAGAAATCCACAATTGTATTGTTTTATTTTATATGCACTATGCAAATGAGGTGTTAGGTACCTTGTCCTACCCAAAGCAACTAACAAAAGTCTGCTTCCCTGCATCATTTACATCCTTATCTGGCCTCCCTATGTTGATAACTGATGTTAGGAACCAGGCAGAAAAGGTTGCCCCTGCTCATATCACTGCGGTCCTCACTCCTGCACTGTAATCAGTGATATATCGCAAATGGCAGCAGGCCACATGGCTACTATGGGGCTCGTGAGCCATGGGTACCGGTGCCAGCGTCGGCACCTTGGCACACCCACCCATCTTCGCAGTTTCACCTGTATCAGCATTTAGGATGTCGATACAGTTGAAAGCAATAATGAAAGAGGGGGCGTCAGCGGATGCTTCCTCCTCCATCATTCTCCCTCAATGCCTGACGTTTCAGTGGAGCAGGCGTGATGATGTCAGAATGGGGAGTGCATTATACTTTATGGACTATGGGGAGTGCATTATACTGTATGGAAGACTAAGAGGAACGCAGTGTACTGTTTGGAGGACTGTGGAGAGTGAATTATACTATATGGAGGACTATGAGATGCACTATACTATAAGGAGGACTATGGGGAGCGCATTTTACTATATTGAGGACTATAGGGAACACATTATACTGTATGGAGGACTATGGGGAGTGCATTATACTGAATGGAGGACAGTGTGGAGTGTATTATACTATATAGAGGACTTTGGAGAGCGTAGCATACTGTATGTAGGACTACTATGGGGAGTGCATTATACTATATGGAGGACTATGGGAAGCATTATACTATATGGAGGGCATTATACTGTATGGAGGACTATGGGTGCATTATACTATATGGAGGACTATGGAGAGCATTATACTATATGGAAAACCATGTGGAGCAAATTATATTATATGGAGGACTATGGGGAGCGCTTTATACTATATGGAAGACTGTAGGGAGTGCATTATACTATATCAAGGACTATGGGTAGTGCCTTATACTATATGGAGGACAATGTGAAATGCATTATACTATATGGCAGACTATGAGGAGTGCACTATAATATGTGGAGTACTATGTCATGCAGTATACTATACTGATGATTATAGGATGCATTATACAATATGGAGGACTATGGGGCCCATTATACTATATGGTGGGTATTATAATATTTGGAAGGCTATGTGGGAGAATTTATAATATTTGGATAGCTATGTGGGGGGGCATTATAATATTTGGAGAGCTATGTAGGGGCCATTATAATATATGGAGTGCAATGTGGGAGCTTTTATACATTATGGAGGGGCTATGTGGAGGCAATTATACTTTATGCAAGTAATTATATAGTGTAAAGATTTGTGTGGTGTACATCATACTGTGCTGAGGCCTGTGTGTGGAAAATTATACTGTTTGGAGGGCTAGTGGGGTCCATAATACAGTGTGGTGAGGTGTGGGGCAATTATACTGTTTGTAGGCCTATTACACTGCATGGCGGGCTTTGCTGGAAGTCTCAGCTGGGGGATCATACTGTGTTGGGGGTCACCATACTTTGCAGGGGGATGAGGTGGGATACAATAGGTTCATAATACTATGTGAGTGGAGCGTACTGTGAAGGAATTCACTGTGGGGGTACTTTTGTTGGCATCATACTTTATGGGTGCAATAAAAGGGGAATCTAGGGCTTCAGTAGGAGGAAAAAACCTTTGTAAAGTGTGAAGGATCTGCACCTTGTCACCCCGCTTGACATCAATATTACGTCAGCAGGGTCACGTGGTAAGGTCTCCCCACTTGTACCAACATGATGTTATGCACCCCCTGGGGACACGTAAGGTCAGCTTGGCACAGTTTTTCACAGACAACCCTTGTCCACACGGGCCCAGGGAGTTAGAGTAGGTGGCTCACACAGTCACTGACGTGGCACCACACTTGCCCACAACCCTGACAGGCTGAGAGGCTCTTTTCCCTAGCACCAGTCAAACAGCACCTGGTCAGACCGGTAGGACTGCCGCTAGTTTTTCGTTTGATATACGAGCAGCCCAAGGTTAAATTATGTATTTATTCGCTTTAAGCGCACACTAGACAATACATTATATACACAATGGTTATACATATATAAAGGTCAGATGTGCAAATACAATAGTGGTAGGACAAAATATATAAGAATATATGGGTCAGTTACCAGTAGATGAAAGGCCTGGCTTGCGGGGAAGGGTCTGCCACATGGGAAGCTTGTGGTGCCCTGTTCCCTGACTTCTCCCCACACGATATGTCATCACAATCTCTCCAGAGAAAAAGCACTAGGCCAAGCTCTACAGGAGCATTTAATCCTTTGGTTGGTCACACCCCTTTCCACCCACAGGATCACCCTTAATCCCCTCCCTGGAGGTTTGAATCATTTCCAAAACCTATGAAAGATCATAACTCCTTTCTGGATGGTCCTAGTGTAAGGGAGGGATAGGACTGTAGTCGTGACCTGGATTACTGCAACATCCATGTCCAGTCCTTCCCTTACATGAAACTGTGTTCTTTCCTCTGGCATACCTGCATCTCCAGATTCCACTTCTCCTGAGCACCTCACAGGCGTCGACGGTCCCTCTTCCAGGCGACCCCCAGTAATGGAAACACAGTCCAGAATAACTTGAACATACTCTTTACATGTTACATCCACAGTTGGCACAACAGGTGTTTCGTCCATTTCTTTATCTTTCCCTGCTTTGCTGTCACTTCTGTGCAGTACATGCCCGGACCGGACCGTCCTAGACTGCTTCCCAGTTCCTTCCAGGTCTGACCTCGCTATAATGACATTACCTTCAGCCTGCTTCGCCCCAGAACTGAATTCATCAATCACTACGTTTTGTGGCCCCCGGTGAAGCATCCGGCCTGTCTGTACTGAACTCGTCGAAGCTCCAGCTCCCTTCACTTCCTTGATCCAGCCAACTTCTGCCCTAAAAGCATTGGCCCAAGCGGTAAGACACCACATCTTTCTTCTCTGTACAGGCCCACTGCGAGACTATGAAGCGGCTGTGGGTAACGTCGGTTGCTGTACTTAAACGTTGCGTGGCTGCTGGTTGTCCGGGCCTAAGCCCTTGTGGACACTTGGGCATGCTGGCCCCGTCTTAGCTAACTTCCTGCAAACTCCTCTCTTACTACCCGGAAGCCCCTCCTACACTTTACCTATGTGAATTACCTATCAGTTATACCTAACAAGGCCCACTAATAGGCCCCCACCTAGTGGCCCATAACAGAAAGAACTACACTTACACCAGGTATAGAAACTAAATACTAAAGTACCGTCCTCTATTGTCCCAAAAGTATGCACTTAACTTTCCCTAAGTTGTACATGCTTAAAGAACATCAGACACATTATATAATGCAATATTATACAAAGGAACACAAGACATAAGAAATTATATATATACATAATGGTAACACATCATGAATGTGGCAGTACCATAAATATTAGCGGTAATACATAAGATTATGTAGCAGTACCACTGAATGTTTGTAACTACATAACGATTATTTACATAGGAATCATTAAGTACACTTAAGGGGCGGGGCGAAACAGTAATAATCCTTCACCCCCTTACACTAGGGCGGTGGTTCTGGCGGCTTCGGATCCAGCCGGGTTCCTGCTATGCATTAAGACTAGTGATGAGCAAGTATACTCGTTGCTTGGGTTTTCCCGAGCTCGCTCGGGTCATCACCGAATAATTGGAAGTGCTCGGAGATTCAGTTTCTGTTGCCGTAGCTGCATGATTTGCAGCTATTTGACAGCCTGAATACATGTGGGGATTCCTTAACAAACAGGCAATTCTCACATGTATTCAAGCTGTCAAGCAGCCATAAATTATGCAGCTGCGGCAACAGAAACTAAATCTCCAAGCACTTTCAAATACTCGGAGATCACCCGAGCGTGCTCAGGAAAACCCGAGCAATGAGTATACTCGCTCATCACTAATTAAGACAAAACTTTACTACCTGGCTTCTAGTAGCTGTTCTATGTATCTCCATACCCCTAGGTTCTAGAACAGATCGAGAAAATGGAAGGCATTTGGTCCGGTCCAGAGATCTCAGAAATATACACGATGTATGGCTAGGACATATAGTATCTCATTAACTCCTTATGGAATCATAGCTGACTTAAGGTACTGCCACACTAAACAATCCGCTAGCGATCACGATAACGACGCATACTAATGCGATCGCTAGCGGGATTGTTTCTATATCGCTAAATGCGGCCACATTTAGCGATATAGTTAACGACGCTATCGCCGTTAGCGATCTTCTTAACGACTTTAGCGGTACAAAAGTACCGCTAAATCGCTAAGAAAAGGTGCCACACAGCGATAAGATACTTACCAGCGGGAGCGCCAGCGATGAAATAGGGTCCGAACGATTCCAGCGACGAGCGAGATCACAGCAGGAAGCTCGTCGCTGGAAGCTGCCGCACTGAACAATATCGCTAACGGGATCGCTAAATAGTGACGTTTTTTAGCGATCCCGTTAGCGATATTGTTTAGTGTGGCATACCCTTTAGAGTAATTTTGAACACATGGCAGCAAGCCTTTTGTTCTTCTCTGAGCTGGTCAAGGTGTGAGTTCTGTCACTCTCAGCCCTTTGTCTCTGGCCTCCACCCCACGCCCCCGCCCGCTGCACACTGAAAGAGTTTTTATAACCCCATGCCAAATAGGATAAAAATGATTGACATGAAATTATATCTCCAATATTCTCCACATAAAGGCTGCAAAGTTGTGATATATTCTCTTCTGTGACCCTGTCGAATATTAATTATATTTTTTTTGTTGGAGGATCAATTAGAATGGTAATTGAAAATCCTGTTTAGTTTTGCAAATTTTTGCCTAATGGTTTTAGATCAATGTATGATTTTTGGATGTGTGCTCCATGTCTTCTACAGTTCTAGCAAGATTTATTATCCGGCGCCTGAAGTCAGCTATCTGTCATAATTGGGAGGTATGCAAGATGCCCAGGGCAGTAGCTGTGGACGAGCTGATGCTTCTCCACACCCTAGCACCCCACAAACAGTGTCCCAGTCCATATATGTTGTGCTGTGGAGTTTGCTTCCCACTCACTTGTAGGTCAGAGGCCTCTGCTTCATCCAAGGTTTTTGGATCAGCCGCACACACACTTCAAGGGACACTTGGTTTGCTTTAACAAGTTAAACTTTACTGGACATTTCAAGTGCATCAGTCTTTAACAAGCAGCATCGGGCACCCTCCAGTTCTATCAAAACAGTACATTTGTATATGCTCCACAATACTTATATATGCTCCCAAAATCCATGTATATGCCCCCATCCTTGTATATGCTCTCACATACTAGTATCTGCCCCCATCCATGTTTATGCCCCCCTTCCTGGCATATGCCCTTAATTCTGGTATATATGCCCCCATCCTGGTATATGTTCCTCACCGCTTTACAATAGTGATCAGTCTGCAAAAACTGAAAGTCCCATAGTGGGATTGAGTAAAAAAGTAAAAAAAAGTTGTACAACTATTTTTTATTTTAAGTAAAAAAATGATAAAATATATATAAATATATATATTGTACCTGTAAATAAACGTTTTTATGAAAAAAGAAACACCAATCAATAAAAGTATATGTTTGGTATCGCTGCATCTGGAACGACCAGACCTATAAATCTGTCCCACTAGTTAACCCATTCGGTGAACATCATAAAAAAAAACTAGACAAAACACGATGATCTATCATACTACTGAACAAAAAGTGGTATAAAACGCGATAACAAAACTAATGTAAATAAAAATGATGTAGCTTAACACATCACTATACAGCTCAATCAACTCTCAGAATAAAGTGATGCAAAAATAATTATTTTTTCTATAAAATAGTTTTTAGTGTGTAAATGCCAAAACATTAAAAAAATATAAATGTGGTATCACATAAAGAATAAAGCTGCCTTATCAATTTTACCTCATGAAGAATGACATAAAAAAGTCATGTGCCTGAAATTGGTACCAATAAACATCAACTCGTCCTGCAAAAAAAAAGCCCTCACATGACACTGATGGCAGAAATATGAAAAAAATGATAGCTTTCTAAATATGGCTATACAAAAACTAAACTAGCTGTAATTGCACAGACCAGAAGAATAAAGGCGTCTAAGTCAGACTAGGCTCACATTTTTCCTGCGCTCTACGCTGTGCACTTACATCAGGGGGGGGGGTTTCAATGTAAATCTCTTAACCCCTTAACGACCGCCGATACGCTTTTTAAAGGCGGTAGTTAAAGGTACTTAAACCACAGCACCGTTAACACCCCAGAGAACATGATTCGGGTCACTTTTTACCGACCCTGGGATTGCGATCGCCGTTATTAAGCGTATTAATGGCGACCGCAATAAAAAAAATCAGATGTGCCATTCAATTCCTCTCTCCTCTGATGTGATTTCACATCAGAGGAGAGAGAAATAGGGTCCCTGATATCCCCCGTGCCCACCAGTGGTCCTCGGACCTTCCTGCCTCCTCCAGTGGGCGACGCCATCTTCTTCCATTCAGAAAATGGCGGGTGCATGCGCAGTGTGTCCACCGCGATCTGACGGGGGCGGCAATTTTCTCCGGGGTCTCGGCTGCCGGGGGTAGGTGAGACCCCAGAGAACATGATTCGGGTCGGTTTTTACCGACCCTAGGTTGCGATCGCAGTTATTAACAGTATAAAAAATCAGATGTGCCATTTATTTCTCTCTCCTCTGATGTGATCGCACATCAGAGGAGAGAGAAATAGAGTCCCCGATCCCCTCCTCGTACTCCCCGGAGGTCCTCGGGCCCTCCTGCCTCCTCGGGTGGGTGCTGCCATCTTCTTCCGGTCAGAAAATGTCGGGAGCATGCACAGTGCGCCTGCCGTGATCTGCCGGCCGCACCCGGCAACAATAGGAAGATTTTTCCTATTTGTTAATTTTGGTCACTGTGAAAAACACTATCACAGTGATCAAAATAAAAAAAATAGTAAATTATTCCCCCTTTATCACTCTCTTAGTTAGGGAAAAATAATAAAATAGAGAAAATGTAATTATTTTCATTTTTCCATTAGGGTTAGGCTAAAGTCAGTTGGGCTAAAGTTTTAGAGTTAGGGTTAGAGTTGGGCTAAAGTGAGTTGGGCTAAAGTTTTAGGGTTAGGCCGGGGTCACACACACCGTCTAAAAAATCTGACCATTTTAGTCGGTCTATTATCGCAACAAAATGTCATGAACAGTCATCCGTCTGTCATCCGATTTTCCGTGAATGATGCGATTTAGTCGCATCTGAGCGTTCATTACACATCCGATTGACATCCGACTTGCAAGATTTTGTCGGTGGCTAGCAAACCCGACATATAATGGATCCAAATGAATAGTTTTAAAATCACTAAAGAAAGAATAGATATATACACATAGATTAAATATATATATATATATATATATATTGCATGTCATTGAGACATACATATACATATATTTATAGTTCATGCAGTTCTAAATAGTGTAATAGCCGCTAATTCAATTGCCGGATTTTGTGAAATTACAGACCCGACATGAAATGACACATGGTTTACATACAGTTAACCATGTCATTTCATGTAGTTTGATATATAATAATAATCTTTATTAATAAATAATCTTTATTTTTATATAGTGCTAACATATTCCGCAGCGCTTTACAGTTTGCACACATTATCGTCGCTGTCCTCGATGGGGCTCACAATCTAGATTCCCTATCAGTATGTTTTTTGGAGTGTGGGAGGAAACCGGAGTGCCCGGAGGAAACCCACGCAAACACGGGGAGAACATACAAACTCCTTGCAGATGTTGGTGGGATTCGAACCCAGGACTCCAGCGCTGCAAGGCTGCAGTGCTATCCACTGAGCCACCATGCTGCCCCACTAACAATTACATGAATGTATGTGTGCAAAATTTCACACATGTAGGGGTTAATTAAAGGTGTAAATTCGTTGAAAAAAAATGCGTGGTCTCCCGAACTATTTTCTAAACCAGACAGACAAAGCCAGCGACTGGGGGCAGATAATAATAGCCGAGGGAGGGTGCATTTATTTTGTACCCCCCGTCTACTAACATCTTCCCCCAGCCACCCCAGAAAAGGCAAATCTATAATTAGATGCGCCCTTTCTGGCACTTTGCCCGTCTATTCCCATTACCCTCTAGCGGTGGCGGATGGGTTAATAATGGGTTAAAGCCACCTTGCTATTGAAAGGTGACTTTAAGCCAGGTTAATAATTGAGAGTTGTCAATTAGACAAAATTATTAATCCTATTGTATGAAATAAAAAAACACAAACACATTAATAATAAATAATTTTAATGAAATAAACAGACATTTTTTTGACCATCTTTTATTTAACTGGTAATCCGAGCGAAGCCTGTTATGAATGTTTTAGAAATGAATTCTGAGCAGAAGCTCCCTCGGGTGGTTACAAACAGTACTGAACCATTCAATGAGGATTGGCAATCAGGAATTACGGACTGGCTGGATATAAGGGAGGTTTCCCCCATCATGGTTGCCGGTGATCAATTGTTCTTGTCTCAATGTTGTTTCCTGGTACACTTGGAAGCTTGCTGAGTCTTGCCTCTTCTCCTGCTCTCAGATAAGATATTTTCTGTTTTTTTGTTTTTGTGCTTGCCATTTGCATATTTTTCTGCATTTCTGTGAGGTTGGCCAGGTTCCCCTCCCCGGGGGGCTTGGTCTCCTCTCGGTTCCTCTGGAGCCACTGTTGTTTATTCATTTGCCTTTTCCAGTTTTTTTCTGTGACTGCGGCTTAGTTTTGTTACACCAGAGAACTAATTTAGATGGTAGAGGTCGTGTGATCTCAGGTGTTTTTGCACTTAATAGCGTTGGCTTTTTTTAGGGGTTTTTTTGGATTGCAGTAAGTATCCTTCCTATCCTTTTCTGTCAAGGCAGATTGGGCCCCAGCGTTTGCTCATACTATTTTTCGTCTGTGTCTGTATTCTCTTGTCTAACCGCCATTACATGTTTGGGGCTTTCTATGTTCTTTGGGGATCTGCTCCGGGCAGATAGCTTTCCTCTTCTACAGGTGTATTGCCTTTGCTGACACTCTAGACCAATAATCACAGTTTGGGGGTCTATGTCAGGGATACTGCAATCCAGTAGATTCAACTCTCTGGTGTATTGCCGTTTTTGCCTGCTCTCCTCAGCTACCAAAACACAACAGAAGCCCTTGCACTCCTATAATAAAGAAAAAAATAATAAAACAACATTATTTTTACCTATCCGTCGCTCTGTCAGGTCCCATGCTGTAATCCTTCACAAAGGGTTAACTGCCTTACAGCCAAGCAGTGCAGCTAATGCTGCATACTCAGCTGAAAGCCCACAAATGAATGAGCTTATCTTCAGGGCGACAGGAGAGGAAGTGATTACTGTGGGAAGCTTAATTGATTGCTTCCCACGGTAATCAAGTCACTTCAGTTCAGCCGGGACTCCTTCTGACGTCACTGATGCTGTGCGGTGTCCCCGGCTGACCTGAAGTGAACTGATTACTGTGGGAAGCAATCAATGAAACTTCCCACACTAATCACTTCCTCTCCTGTCGCCGGGAGAGGAACTCATTCATTCAGGGGCTTACAGCTGAGCAGCCAGTATTAGCTGTGCTGCTAGCTGTAAGGCAGTTAACCCTTTGTGAAGGATTACAGCGTGGGACCTGACAGCACTGGATAGGTAAGAATAATGTTGCTTTATTATTTTTTCTTTATTACAGGAGAATAAGGGCTTCGCACGGATTACCAGTTAAATAAAAGATGGTCAAAAAATGTGTGATTATTTCATTAAAATTATTTTTTATTGAAGTGTGTGTTTTTTTTTATTTCCTTCAATATGATTAATAATTGATAGTTGTCTAATTGACAGCTCTCAATTATTAACCTGGCTTAAAGTCACCTTTCAATAGCAAGGTGGCTTTAACCCATTATTAACCCATTCGCCACCGCTACAGGGCAATGGAAATAGACGGTGTGAGGTCGGGACCGCCACCATCTTAGATAGGGCCTATACCAGCCTCCATTTTGTCAGTTCACAGAGCCACAGACTGCTAAATACACAGGGCCTGTTAGCATATCCAGTATGACCGGTTTTGATGTCCACTATGAATCAAAAGGGCTTTAGTATGCTAATTGGTTTAGGCCAGTGTCTGAATGGGATGGTCATTGGTATGTTGAATGGCTCGGACTCAGGCCAGTGTTTCCTGCTCCATATGAATTGCAGGCCAGTTAATATGCGTGCTTCAAAGCAAAGGCGAGGGGCCTAGCAGGTTTAAGAGCTGTAGCCATGAACAGGCTGCTCTCAATCCATTTTTCTCACAGCAGCAAGAAGCACAAGGGACAGATTTGATTTGCCTTGCCAAGGGAGCAGCAGCACATGCTTTGGGGACTGTCCAGCAACTGAAGACTGTTACCTGGGGACGGCAGAGCTCCCTGCCTCCCCAGGACCATACAACCCGGTAATATTGATCTCTAGCTAATACCTCTAAGCCTTGTATCATTATCGTTGTATTTTACTCTGACTGCAAATCCATTGTAATTACGTTGTATAGCTTTACTGTATATTTCTGTAATTATCTAGTGCGCCCTTAAGGCAATTAAACCATAAAATTAATCTTGGGCTGATGCTTTTACTCTGATTACGAATCTTAGAATACCCAGTGGGTAACAGGGCACCCTCCCGCGGGCCATTTGCTCTAGGTGCAGTTCCCTTACTGACCTGAGAGACAAAGGGGGCGCCGGAGAGCTGTACCTGTGGAGTTACGTCCCATTGGTGACGTGGGAGGAAAGGGGTCGTCCTTCACATTTGGTAGCGGCGGTGGGATCAGAAGCTGTGATATCCGGGCTATCGTGTGGCGGTCGGCTTAGTTCCTCACAATTGGTGGCAGCGGTGGGATCAGAGTAATAGTGTGCGTGGGACCCCTACTCCCAGACACTAGAGACTACCAGCGGTACTTTCACTGCTGGGGTCTTAAGGTCAGCCCAGCACTAGACGGTCAGAGTGTAAATATAATAAGTTGTGTGCAAGGTCAGGGTTGCGGCTGTGTCAGTAACCAAAGGTTCCCAAGATGGCGGAAGGCACCAGGAGTAGGGCAAAGGGGGAGGCCAATGCTGTGGTCTATGAGGGGTTCGATACCGATGAGGATGAGCTCAGCCAGGGCTCCCCAAGGAGCCCGACCCCCGTGCTCAGTCTCACAGTGGACTGTCCACCCCCTGCCCGTCCCAGCCTGTCCAGATCGGAGGCCCTTTTCCAAGCGGCTATGGCACAGCTCGAGGCTGGTAATGACGCCGCCTATGACAGACTCCTGGTGGCGGCAGAGAAAGCAGCAGAGCGTGAGCATACAGAACGTGTGTTGCAGGCTACAGAACGCCGTGAAGCTGCGGAGCGCCGGCACCGACTGGAGATGGCTCAGCACGGGCCCCCGCTGGACGCACCAGGCCCACCGGAGACAAGGGCTTCCAAGGTCCGGGCGGAGGACTTTCCCTTACTTGAAAAGGATGGAGACCTGGATTCCTTTCTGCTTGCTTTTGAGAGGACCTGCCTCCAACATCATCTGGCCCTGGATCAGTGGGAAAGGTACCTGACCCCCCGTTTGAGGGGTAAGTCCCTGGAAGTTTTGGGGGACTTACCTGCCGGGGAGGAGCAGGACTACAACAGCATCAAGCGGGCCCTGATCCAGCACTACAACCTCACCCTGGAGTCGTACCGCAGGAAGTTCAGGAGCCTGCAGCGGGTTCAAAGGACACCTGGACCGACCACATGCGGGCCCTGCTGAGAGCTGCGGAGCACTGGACCTCGGGTCTAGAGCTCACTACCCGCCAGGAGGTCCAGGAACTGTTTGTCATGGAGCAATTCTTGTGGAACTGCCCAGAGGACCTCCAACAGTTCCTCCGTGACCGGAAACCAAAGGGGGCTTCTGCTACAGCCGCCCTGGCAGACGAGTATGCCAACAACAGGGCGCCGGAGCCAAAGAAGCCTGCCAGCAGCACCTGGAGAGGGGGTAAGCCCAATCCTGCCCCAGCCCCATATCCAGCCCCCAGAGTGCAAGGGGTGTACCCCCGGCTGCCCTCTCCAGGCCAGGAACAGATCCCAGACGTTGTCATAATTGCAATCAGCCAGGACACTTTAAGGCTGCGTGTCCCCAGCGCCAGAAGGCCCCATCCCTGTCCCAGAAGCCGACCACTGTTTTGTGTGTGGGAGGGGGTGGTGGGAGGTCCCTAGACAATTACCAACCCGTCACCATCGGCCGCTCAGCGGTCATGGGACTGCGGGACACAGGCGCTGAACGAACCCTGGTACGTCCCTGAGGTGGTGTCCCCTCAAGACTTGGTACCTGGGAAAACCCTTTCCGTCTCCGGAATTGGAGGCGTTGAACCGGCGCTGCCCGTTGCCAAGGTGTATTTGGACTGGGGCGCCGGGAGGGGGATGCGGGAGGTGGGAGTAACGCCGAATATTCCTGCAAATGTGTTGCTTGGGACCGATTTGGGGCGGCTAGTGTCCCAGTATGTGGCCACTGAACCCCCAATTCGGCTCCCCAAGAATGTCATGACTCTACTGTGAATGCTAATGTTAATGTATTGAAGGTGCCTCCAACAGTGGAGGAGGGAGTGAAACCTGATGGTAAGCCATGCACTGACACTACACACACAGGGCTCACAGTGAGTACAGGTGAGGAGGCTGCACGGGAGAGCTCAGAGGTGGGGGGAGGGGCTGCTATGGGCAGTGTAGGGCCCCTAAGTGAACACAGCCTGCTGAGTCTAGGGCCCCTGCAGGAAGAGGAACAGGCCATGGGGGGAGGAGGCGTCCCGGGAGAGGAGCCACCAGGTAGGACCCCAGGTCAGGAGTTCCCCACATTCGGGATGTCAGGAAGTCAGGGAAGTCTGCCTTACCCGGCGACTTGGTCAGGGGACGAGGGAAAGCAGGGCTACCCATGGTCTCGGCGGTCGTGGCCGCTGTTACCAGGAGTGGGAGCGCTGAAGCCCAAGGAGCTTCGCGGAGGTCCGACGGTTTCCCCCTCTCCGACCAAGTGGCTGGCGAGTCAGACAGTAGCCAGGAGACAGATCCCGGGGAACTGACAGAGGACATGGCAGTTTCATCAATTCTTGCCACATCAAGTCAGGGATTTCAGGCAGCATTGGAAGCTGACACTAGCCTGAAGACTCTCAAGGAGCAGGCGGCACAGCCTCCCCTGGAGTCCGACCGCGAGCGAGTGGTCTGGGACCAGGGACGGCTGTACCGGGTAACGGTCCAGCAGGGTTCACCGGAGGCGTGGCCCAGGGACCGACAGTTAGTGGTACCCCATCCGTTCAGGGCGGAATTGTTGCGGATCGCACACGAGATTCCAATGGCCGGACACCTAGGGATCACTAAAACCAGGGCCAGGCTAGCTCAGCATTTCTACTGGCCTGGAATGAGGACCGAGGTGATAGCCTACTGCCGTTCGTGTGACACCTGTCAGAGGGTGGGGAAGGCGGGGCCGCGCCCCAAAGCCCCACTGGTAACTCTGCCCATCATCGAAGAGCCTTTCTCGAGGGTGGCTGTGGATCTCATTGGACCTCTGTCCACTCCCTGCCGCTCCGGGAAATGCTTCATACTAACGGTAGTGGACTATGCCACCCGGTACCCGGAGGCGGTAGCTTTGTCGTCCATTCGGGCCGACAAAGTGGCCACTGCCTTACTGGAGATTTTCTCCAGAGTGGGGTTTCCCAAGGAAATGCTCACCGACCGAGGGACCCAGTTCATGTCGCAGCTGATGGAGTCTCTCTGTAAGCAGGTACAGGTGCAACATCTGGTGGCCAGCCCGTATCACCCACAGACCAAGGCTTGTGTGAGCGGTTCAATGGCACCTTAAAGCAGATGCTGAAGATGTTGGTCGACTCCCACGGGAGAGACTGGGAGCGGTATCTCCCACACCTGCTGTTTGCCTACCGGGAGGTCCCACAGGCCTCAACGGGGTTCTCCCCCTTTGAGCTCCTGTACGGGCGACGTGTACGGGGGCCCCTTGCTCTGGTGAAGGAAGCATGGGAAGGGGATTTAGCCACCCCTGGAGTGTCGGTCATTGAGTATGTCATGCGCTTCCGGGACCGAATGATGGCCTTGACACGGCTGGTGCATGATAATATGACCCAAGCTCAGGCTGACCAGAAGCGATGGTATGACCAGAATGCTTGTGAGCGGACCTACCAGGTGGGTCAAAAGGTGTGGGTACTGGTCCCCGTACCCCAAAACAAGCTTCAGGCGGCCTGGGAGGGTCCATACCTCGTGCACGAGCAGCTCAACGCCGTCACCTACCTGGTCACCTGGACCACGCCCGTGGAAGGAGGAAGGCCTTCCATGTGAACATGATGAAGGCCCATCATGATGAACATGATGAGAGGCAGAAACCCTCCTCGATCTGCTCACCCAAGCCAAGGCGGGTGGATCCATCGAGGATGTGGGGGTTGGCCACCAGCTCTCGGAGGACCAACGTTCCCAGCTGGGGTCACCCTGCACCCCTTTCGGGAGCTGTTCAGCAGCCTGCCCGGAAGGACTGAGGCAGCAGTCCATGACATGGACACTGGCAACCACCCCCCAATCCGGCGTTCAGCATATCGGGTCTCTCTTGAGGTGCAGCAGCAGATGCACCAAGAGATAGACGAGATGCTGAGGCTGGGGGTGATCCAAGCGTCCAACAGCGCGTGGGCTTCGCCTGTAGTCCTCGTCCCTAAAAAGGACCGAACTACGCGGTTCTGCGTGGACTACAGGGGGCTCAACGCTGTGTCGGTCACCGATGCGTACCCAATGCCGCGCATCGATGGCCTGCTCGACCAGCTGGCCGGGGCCAAGTACCTGACCATCATGGATCTGAGCAGGGGGTATTGGCAGATTCCCCTGACCCCTAGGGCACGGGAACGCTCTGCCTTTATCACCCCATTCGGACTGTACGAGTCCACGGTGATGCCCTTCGGCATGAAGAATGCCCCTGCCACTTTTCAGTGGATGGTCAACACGCTGCTCGAGGGACTGGAAGGGTATGCGACCGCGTACCTGGATTACATTGCCATCTTCAGTCCCACCTGGGAGGATCACCTAGAGCACCTGGCGCAGGTGCTCGGGCGGATCCAGCGAGCAGGCTTGACCATTAAGCCGGAAAAATGCCAGCTGGGTATGAGTGAGGTCCACTACCTGGGACACCGGGTAGGTGGGGGAGCTCTGAAGCCAGAGCCCGGGAAGGTGGATGCCATCGCATCCTGGCCCACCCCCAGGACCAAGAAGCAGGTGATGTCCTTCTTGGGTACTGCTGGGTACTATAGGAGGTTTGTTCCACACTATAGTGCCCTGGCCAAGACCCTGACGGACCTCACCAAGAAAAGGCTGCCCGTCGCAGTCGACTGGACAGTCGCCTGCGAGACAGCTTTCCAGGCGCTCAAGACCGCCCTCTCTAGTTCTCCTGTACTACAGGCAGCCGACTTCACGCGGCCGTTCTTAGTGCAGACCGACGCCAGCGACTTCGGCCTCGGTGCTGTGCTCAGCCAGGTTGACACTACGGGCCATGAACACCCCATTTGGACCTGAGCAGGAAGCTCCTGCCGAGGGAAGTGGCCTATTCCACGATGGAGAAGGAATGTCTGGCAATTGTGTGGGCCCTGCAGCGTCTGCAGCCATACTTGTACGGACGCCCATTCACCGTGGAAACAGACCACAACCCCCTCAGCTGGTTACACACGGTCTCTGGGACGAATGGGAGGTTGCTACGCTGGAGCCTCACTCTCCAACAGTACCACTTCACGATTTGCCACAAAAGAGGCAGGGACCATGGTAATGCTGATGGGTTGTCCCGGCAAGGAGATGGTGCGGTAGGGCGCACGGGGGAACACAGGAATGTGATACCCCCTAGCGCCCTCAAAAGCAGGGAGGTGTGAGGTCGGGACCGCCACCATCTTAGATAGGGCCTATACCAGCCTCCATTTTGTCAGTTCACAGAGCCACAGACTGCTAAATACACAGGGCCTGTTAGCATATCCAGTACGACCGGTTTTGATGTCCACTATGAATCAAAAGGGCTTTAGTATGCTAATTGGTTTAGGCCAGTGTCTGAATGGGATGGTCATTGGTATGTTGAATGGCTCGGACTCAGGCCAGTGTTTCCTGCTCCATATGAATTGCAGGCCAGTTAATATGCGTGCTTCAAAGCAAAGGCGAGGGGCCTAGCAGGTTTAAGAGCTGTAGCCATGAACAGGCTGCTCTCAATCCATTTTTCTCACAGCAGCAAGAAGCACAAGGGACAGATTTGATTTGCCTTGCCAAGGGAGCAGCAGCAGCACATGCTTTGGGGACTGTCCAGCAACTGAAGACTGTTACCTGGGGACGGCAGAGCTCCCTGCCTCCCCAGGACCATACAACCCGGTAATATTGATCTCTAGCTAATACCTCTAAGCCTTGTATCATTATCGTTGTATTTTACTCTGACTGCAAATCCATTGTAATTACGTTGTATAGCTTTACTGTATATTTCTGTAATTATCTAGTGCGCCCTTAAGGCAATTAAACCATAAAATTAATCTTGGGCTGATGCTTTTACTCTGATTACGAATCTTAGAATACCCAGTGGGTAACAGGGCACCCTCCCCGGCGGCCATTTGCTCTAGGTGCAGTTCCCTTACTGACCTGAGAGACAAAGGGGGCGCCGGAGAGCTGTACCTGTGGAGTTACGTCCCATTGGTGACGTGGGAGGAAAGGGGTCGTCCTTCACATTTGGTAGCGGCGGTGGGATCAGAAGCTGTGATACCCGGGCTACCGTGTGGCGGTCGGCTTAGTTCCTCACAGGACGGTCAAAGTGCCAGAAAGGGCGAATCTAATTATAGATTTTCCTTTTCTGGGGTGGCTGGGGGCAGATGGTAGTAGACAGGGGGGGCACAAAATAAATGCACCCTTCCTAGGCTATTATTATCTGCCCCCACTCGCTGGCTTTGTCTGTCTTGTTGAGAAAATAGCGCGGGAGACCACGATTTTTTTCAACGAATTTACACCTTTAATTAACCCCTACATGTATGAAATTTTGCACACATACACTCATATAATTGTTAGTGAAAACCATATATCAAACTACATGAAATGACATGGTTACCTGTATGTAAGCCATGTGTCATTTCATGTCGGGTTCTGTAATTTCACAAAAGCCGGCAATTGAATTAGCGGCTATTACACTATGTAGAAGTGCATGAACTATAAATATATGTATATATATACAGTTAGGTCCATAAATATTTGGACAGAGACAACATTTATCTAATTTTGGTTCTAGACATTACCACAATGAATTTGAAACAAAACAATTCAGATGCAGTTGAAGTCCAGACTTTCAGCTTTCATTTGAGGGTATCCACATTAAAATTGGATGAAGGGTTTAGGAGTTTCAGCTCCTTAACATGTGCCACCCTGTTTTTAAAGGGACCAAAAGTAATTGGACAAATGACTCCAAGGCTATTTCATGGACAGGTGTGGGCAATCCCTTTGTTATGTCATTCTCAATTAAGCAGATGAAAGGGCCGGAGTTGATTTGAGGTGTGGTGTTTGCATTTGGACGGTTTTGCTGTGAAGGAAACATGCGGTCACAGGAGCTCTCCATGCAGGTGAAACAAGCCATCCTTAGGCTGCAAGAACAGAAAAAAACCCATCCAAGGAATTGCTACAACATTAGAAGTGGCAAAATCTACAATTTGGTACATCCTGAGAAAGAAAGAAAGCACTGGTGAACTCATCAATCCAAAAAGACCTGGGAGCCCACGGAAGACAACAGTGGTGGATGATCGCCGCATACTTTCTTTGGTGAAGAAGAACCCGTTCACAACATCAACTGAAGCCCAGAACACTCTCAGTGAAGTAGGTGTATCTGTCTCTAAGTCAACAGTAAAGAGAAGACTCCATGAAAGTAAATACAAAGGGTTCACATCTAGATGCAAACCATTCATCAATTCCAAAAATAGACAGGCCAGAGTTAAATTTGCTGAAAAACACCTCCAGAAGCCAGCTCAGTTCTGGAAAAGTATTCTATGGACAGATGAGACAAAGATCAACCTGTACCAGAATGATGGGAAGCCAAAAGTTTGGAGAAGAAAGGGAACGGCACATGATCCAAGGCACACCACATCCTCTGTAAAACATGGTGGAGGCAACGTGATGGCATGGGCATGCATGGCTTTCAATGGCACTGGGTCACTTGTGTTTATTGATGACATAACAGCAGACAAGAGTAGCCGGATGAATTCTGAAGTGTACCGGGATATACTTTCAGCCCAGATTCAGCCAAATGCTGCAAACTTGATTGGACGGCGCTTCATAGTACAGATGGATAATGACCCCAAGCATACAGCCAAAGCTACACAGGAGTTCATGAGTGCAAAAAAGTGGAACATTCTTCAATGGCCAAGTCAATCACCAGATCTTAACCCAATTGAGCATGCATTTCACTTGCTGAAATCCAGACTTAAGAGGGAAAGACCCACAAACAAGCAAGACCTGAAGGCTGCGGCTGTAAAGGCCTGGCAAAGCATTAAGAAGGAGGAAACCCAGCGTTTGGTGATGTCCATGGGTTCCAGACTTAAGGCAGTGATTGCCTCCAAAGGATTCGCCACAAAATATTGAAAATAAAAATATTTTGTTTGGGTTATGTTTATTTGTCCAATTACTTTTGACCTCCTAAAATGTGGAGTGTTTGTAAAGAAATGTGTACAATTCCTACATTTTCTAACACATATTTTTGTTCAACCCTTTAAATTAAACGTTGCAATCTGCACTTGAATTCTGTTGTAGAGGTTTCATTTCAAATCCAATGTGGTGGCATGCAGAGCCCAACTCGCGAAAATTGTGTCACTGTCCAAATATTTCTGGCCCTGACTGTATATATATATATATATATATATATATATATATATATGTCTCAATGACATGTATATATATATATACAGTTAGGTCCATAAATATTTGGACAGAGACAACATTTATCTAATTTTGGTTCTAGACATTACCACAATGAATTTGAAACAAAACAAATCAGATGCAGTTGAAGTTCAGACTTTCAGCTTTCATTTGAGGGTATCCACATTAAAATTGGATGAAGGGTTTAGGAGTTTCAGCTCCTTAACATGTGCCACCCTGTTTTTAAAGGGACCAAAAGTAATTGGACAGATTAAATAATTGTAAATAAAATGTTCATTTCTAGTACTTGGTTGAAAACCCTTTCTTAGCAATGACTGCCTGAAGTCTTGAACTCATGGACATCACCAGACACTGTGTTTCCTTCTTTTTGATGCTCTGCCAGGCCTTCACCGCGGTGGTTTTCAGTTGTTGTTTATTTGTGGGCCTTTCTGTCTGAAGTTTAGTCTTTAACAAGTGAAATGCATGTTCAATTGGGTTGAGATCAGGTGACTGACTTGGCCATTCAAGAATATTCCACTTCTTTGCTTTAATAAACTCCTGGGTTGCTTTGGCTTTATGTTTTGGGTCATTGTCCATCTGTAGTATGAAACGACGACCAATCAGTTTGGCTGCATTTGGCTGGATCTGAGCACACAGTATGGCTCTGAATACCTCAGAATTCATTCGGCTGTTTCTGTCCTGTGTCACATCATCAATAAACACTAGTGACCCAGTGCCACTGGCAGCCATGCATGCCCAAGCCATCACACTGCTTCCGCCATGTTTTACAGATGATGTGGTATGCTTTGGATCATGAGCTGTACCACGCCTTCGCCATACTTTTCTCTTTCCATCATTCTAGTAGAGGTTGATCTTGGTCTCATCTGTCCAAAGAATGTTCTTCCAGAACTGTGCTGGCTTTTTTAGATGTTTTTTAGCAAAGTCCAGCCTAGCCTTTTTATTCTTGATTCTTATGAGTGGCTTGCACCGTGCAGTGAACCCTCTGTATTTAATTTCATGCAGTCTTCTCTTTATGGTAGATTTGGATATTGATACGCCTACCTCCTGGAGAGTGTTGTTCACTTGGTTGGCTGTTGTGAAGGGGTTTCTCTTCACCATGGAGAGTATTCTGCGATCATCCACCACTGTTGTCTTCCGTGGGCGCCCAGGTCTTTTTGCATTGATGAGTTCACCAGTGCTTTCTTTCTTTCTCAGAATGTACCAAACTGTAGATTTTGCCACTCCTAAAGTTGTAGCAATTTCTCGGATGGGTTTTTTCTGTTTTTTGCAGCTTAAAGATAGCTTGTTTCACCTGCATGGAGAGCTCCTTTGACCGCATGTTTCCTTCACAGCTAAACCTTCCAAATGCAAACACCACACCTCAAATCAACACCAGCCCTTTTATCTGCTTAATTGAGAATGATATAATGAAGGGATTGCCCACACCTGTCCATGAAATAGCCTTGGAGTCAATTGTCCAATTACTTTTGGTCCCTTTAAAAACAGGGTGGCACATGTTAAGGAGCTGAAACTCCTAAACCCTTCATCCAATTTTAATGTGGATACCCTCAAATGAAAGCTGAAAGTCTGAATTTCAACTGCATCTGATTTGTTTTGTTTCAAATTCATTGTGGTAATGTCTAGAATCAAAATTAGATAAATGTTGTCTCTGTCCAAATATTTATGGACCTAACTGTATATGTATTCTATGTGTGTATATGTATTCTGTCCATTATTTATTAAAGCTGTCAGTGTGATTTTACAGTATAGCCAGGGATGAATTGCCGGCTTTTCTAAAGGACACTGGTGCGATTTAATCGCAAGTCACACGTGCGGTCCGTTTGTAATCAGATTTTTCATCGCACCCATAGACTTGCATTGGCGATTGTTGACCCACAATCGGTGACAATGGCAGCATGCTGCGATTGCACTCTCATGTATAAAACGGACCACAAAAAATCTGATGGTGGGAGCTGCTCCATAGATTAACATTGGTCCGACTGCAATGCGATATTTAATCGCATAGCAGTCGTCCGATTTTGTCGCAAGTGTGACCCCGGTCTTAGGGTTAGAGTTAGGCTAAAGTGAGTTGGGCTAAAGTTTTAGGGTTAGAGTTGGGCTAAAGTGAGTTGGGTTAAAGTTTTAAGGTTAGGGTTAGAGTTGGGCTAAAGTGAGTTGGGCTAAAGTTTTAGGGTTAGAGTTAGGCTAAAGTGAGTTGGGCTAAAGTTTTAGGGTTAGGCTAAAGTGAGTTGGGCTAAAGTTTTAGGGTTAGGTAAAGTGGGTTGGGCTAAAGTTTTAGGGTTTGGGTTAGGATAAAGTGAGTTGGGCTAAAATTTTAAGGATAGGGTTAGGCTAAAGTGAGTTGGGCTAAAGTTTTAGGGTTTGGATTTGGGTTAGGGTTGGGATTAGGGTTGGGATTAGGTCAGGGGTGTGTTGGGGTGAGGTTTGTGGTTAGGGTTATGGTTAAGGTTGGGATTAGGGTTAGAGGAGTGTTGGGAGTAGGGTTGTGGTTAGGGTTGTGATTAGGGTTAGGGGTGTGCTGGGGTTAGGGTTGTGATTAGGGTAATAGTTAGGGTTGGGATTAGGGGTGTGTTGGGGTTAGGGTTGGAGTTAGAATTAGGGGGTTTCTACTGTTTAGTTACATCAAGGGGTCTCCAAATGCGACAAGGTGTCACCATTGATTCCAGCCAATTTTGCTTCAAAAAGTCAAACGGCGCTCCCTCACTTCTGAGCTCTGCCATGCGACCAAACAGTGGCGCATTTGGGGTATTGGCGTACTCATAACAAATTACACAACTTTTGTGGTCCAATTTTCCTTGTAAAAACTGGGGTGTGGAAACATCATTTTTGTGAAAAAAAATATTTTTTATTTTCACGGCTCGGTGTTATAAACTTCTGTGAAGCACTTGGGGGTTTAAAGTGCTCACACACATCCAGATAAGCTCCTTAGAGGGTCTAGTTTCCAAAATGGGGTCACTTATGGGGGGATTCTACTGTTTAGGCCCATCAAGGGCAATATGACGCCCGCAGACCCTTCCATCAAAGTCTGCATTCCAAAACGGCGCTCCTTGCTTTCCGAGCTCTGCCATGCGCCCAAACAGTGTTTTACCCCAACATATGGGATATCGGCGTACTCAGGACAAATTGCACAACTTTGTGGTCCAATTTCTCCTGTTATCCTTGTGAAAGTAAAAATTTGGGGGTGAAAACATAATTTTTGTGAAAAAAAATGATTTTTTATTTTCACGGCTCTGCATTAAAAACTTCTGTGAAGCACTTGGGGGGTTTAAAGTGCTCACTACACATCCAGATAAGCTCCTTAGGGGGTCTAGCTTCCAAAATGAGGTCACTTATGGGGAGTTTCTACTGTTTAGGCACATCAGGGGCTCTGCAAATGCAACATGACGCCCGCAGACTATTCCATCAAAGTCTGCATTCCAAAACGGCACTCCTTCTCTTCTGAGCTCTGCCGTGTGCCCGAACAGTGGTTTACCCCCACATATGGGGTATTGGCGTATTCAGGATAAATTGCACAACAACGTTTGTGGTCCAATTTCACCTGTTACCCTTGTGAAAATAAAAATTTGGGGGGGAAAAAATAATTTTTGTGGAAAAAATATGATTTTTTTTTCACGGCTCTACGTTATTATCTTCTGTGAAGCACTTGGGGGTTCAAAGTGCTCAACACACATCTAGATAAGTTCATTAGGGGGTCTAATTTCCAAAATGGTGTCACTTGTGGGGGGTTTCCACTGTTTAGGCACATCAGGGGCTCTCCAATGGCAACATGGCGTCTGATCTCAATTTCAGCCAATTCTGCTTTGAAAAAGTCAAATGGCGCTCCTTCCCTTCCGAGCTCTGCCGTGCGCCCAAACAGTGGTTTACCCCACATATGGGTTTTCGGCTTATTCAGGAGAAATTGCACAACAAATTTTGTGATTCATTTTCTCTTTTAACCCCTTTCTGTCATCTGACGTACTATTCCGTCCATGTGACCTGGGACTTAATTCCCAGGGACAGGATAGTATGTCCAAGGCGATCAGCTGTGCTCCCGGGGTGATTGCCGCCGGGTGTCAACTGATTATCACAGCTGACACCCGGCACTATGTGCCAGGAGCGGTCACGGACCGCTCCCGGCACTTTAACCCCTGACACACCACAATCAAACATGATCGCGGTGTACCGGGGGCACAGGGGAGCATCGCGCAGGCCCTCAGAACAGCGGGATGTGATCGCGCTGTTCTGAGGACTTCCTCCCTGCAGGACCCTGGATCCAAGATGGCCACCAGGTCCTGCAGGGAGGCGGCTTCCTCAGTGCCTGCTGAGAGCAGGCGCTGATGAAGCCTGCAGCACTGCCTGTCACATCGCTGGTGTGACAGAGTGCTGTGCACACTGTCACATCAGCGATCTGACCTCATACTGTGATGTCCCACCCTGGGACAAAGTAAAAAAGTAAAAAAAAATGAAAATCACAAGTGTAAAAAAAATCCAAAATAAAGGAAAAAAAAAAATTCCCCAATAAATTCATTTCTTCCTGTAAATAAAAAAAACAAAATAAAAGTACACATATTTGGTATCGCTGCGTCCATAACAACCCCCCTTATAAAACTGTCCCACTAGTTAACCCTTTAGTGAACCCCTTAAAAAAAAACAAAGCAAAAATTCAATGCTTTATCATACCGCCGAACAAAAAGTGGAATAACACGAGATCAAAAAGACCAATATAAATAAACATGGTACCGCTGAAAACGTCATCTTGTCCGCAAAAAACGAGCCACCATATAGCATCATCAGCGAAAAAATAAAAAAGTTATAGCTCGCGGAATAAAGCGATGCAAAAATAATTATTTTTTTATATAAAATTGTTTTTATTGTATAAAAGCGCCAAAACACAAAAACTTGGGAGTTCAAATTGCTCACCACCAATCTAGATAAGTTCCTTAGGGATCTAGTTTCCAAAATGGGGTCACTTGTGGGGGTTTCCACTATTTAGGCACATCAGGGGCTCTCCAAATGCAACATGGCGTCCAATCTCAATTCCAGCCAATTTTGGTTGGAAAAAGTCAAATGGTGCTCCTTCCATTTTGAGCTCTGCCGTGTGCCCAAACAGTGGTTCCCCCCCACATATGGGGTATCAGGGTACTCAGGACAAATTGGACAACAACTTTTGTGGTCCAATTTCTCCTGTTACCCTTGGGAAAATAAAAAATTGGTGACTAAAAGATAATTTTTGTTGGAAAAAATAGGATTTTTTATTTTCATGCCCGGGCATTATAAATTTGTGTGAAGCACTTGGAGGTTCACACCACAGATCTAGATAAGTTCCTTAGGGGTCTAGTTTCCAAAATGGGGTCACTTGTGCGGGTTTCCACTGTTTAGGCTCATCTGGGGCACTGCAAACGGAACATGACCCTCATCAATGTCTGCATTCTAAAACGTTATTACTTCCTTTCCAAGCCCTGCCGTGCGCCCAGTTCCCCCCCCCCCCACATATAGGGTATCAGCGTACTCAGGACAAATTGGACAAAAACTTTTGGGGTCCAATTTTCTTGGGAAAAATCAAAAATTTGGGACTAAAAAATCATTTTTGTGGAAAATTGTTTGTTTTTTTTTCACACCCAGGCATTATAAACTTTTGTGAAACACTTGGGGGTTCAAAGTGCTCACAACAGATCTAGATAAGTTCCATAGGGGGTCTAGTTTCCAAAATGGTGTCACTTGTGGGGGGTTTCCAGTGTTTAGGTGCATCAGAGGCTCTCCAAATGCGACATGGCGTCCAATCTCAATTCCAGCCAATTTTGGTTTGAAAAAGTCAAACGGTGCTCCTTCCCTTACGAGCTCTGCCGTGTGCCCAAACAGTGGTTTTCCCCCACATATGGGTATTGGCGTACTCAGGAGAAATTGCACAACAACTTTATCTGTCCATTTTCTCCTTTTACACTTGTGAAAATAAAAAAGTTTTTAAAAGATCATTTTTGTGACTAAAAAGTTAAATATAAATTTTTTCCTTCCACGTTGCTTCAGCTCCTGTGAAGCACCTGAAGGGTTATTAAACTTCTTGAATGTGGTTTTGAGTACCTTGAGGGGTGCAGTTTTTAGAATGGTGTCACTTTTGGGTATTTTCTGCCATATAGACCCTTCAAAGTGACTTCAAATGTGAGGTGGTCCCTAAAAAAATGGCTTTGTAAATTTTGTTGTAAAAATGAGAAATCGCTGGTCAACTTTTAACCCTTATAATTTCCTAACAAAAAAAAATTTTGATTACAAAATTTTGCTGATGTAACGTAGACATGTGGGAAATGCTATTTATTATGTAATTTGTGTAACATCTCTCTAATTTAAGGGCATCAAAATTTAAAGTTTGAAAATTGCAAAATTTAAATTTTTTTTGCCATATTTCTGTTTTTTTTCATAAATAAACACGAGTCATATTGAAGAAATTTTACCACTAGCATGAAGTACAATATGTCATGAAAAAACATTCTCAGAGTCAGCGGGATCCGTTAAAGTGTTCCAGAGTTATAACCTCCTAAAGTGACAGTGGTCAGAATTGTAAAAATTGGCCTGGTCATTAAGCTGCAAAATGGCTGTCATTAAGGGGTTACATACGTGACTCATGTGGAACCCATGGCAGACGATTCCCTATAATGACACAGATGGAGGCACTGTGGATGCCTTCTGGCAGCCTATGATGCAGCACTGTCCATCTTTTTAGGCGTGCATAAAAGTGCGGTCGCCAGTTTTGTGCAATTCTGAAAAGAAGAACACTGCTGAACAGAGACCAGACAGAGTCCAGAGTAACTCTGCTGCCTCATTATAGTAAATGGATCCCTTGGGGGTTTTATCTGAATTACGTCACTCCGAGATTTAGATGGAAACCCCAAAGTAAGTGCTCAGCGTATAGCACAGGACAAATGTAATCCCAAATGTTATCTAAAATGTTCCTAAAAAAAGCCTCACATCAATCCACAAAAAAAGCAAGTTCCCACTCAGGTCTGTCCAGTCCAGCAAAATCTAAACTCCAATATGGCGTTTCTTCCCTCCTGACCTTTGCACTGTACCTCAAAAGTAGTTTTCAACCACATATGGTGCATTGGTGTACTCGGGAGTAATTGAACAACAATTGAGGTAAATTTTGTCCTGATATCCTTGTGAAAATAAAAAATTTGTAATTTTTATTTATTTCCACTGCTCTACGTTATAAACTTCTGTGAAGCGCCTTGGGATTCAAGGTCCTCACCACACATCTAGATACATTCCTTGAGGATCCAAAATGGTGTCACTTGTGGTGGGTTTTCACTGTTTAGACACATCAGGGGCTCTCCAAACAAGACAATACACACCCAGACCATTCCATCAAAGTCTGCATTCCAAACTCACTCTTTCCTTTCTGACGCCTGCCGTGCATCCAAATAGGAGAAATTGCACAATACATTTTGGCTTCCATTTTCTTGTTAGCCTTGTGAAAATAAAAAAATTGGGGCTAAAATAACATTTTTGTGGAAAAAATTTGATTTTTTTTTTTTTCATTTTCATGGCTCTACGTTGCAAACTTCTGTGAAGCACCTGGCGGTTCAAGGTGCTCACCACACATCTAGATAAGTTTCTTGACGAGTCTAGTTTCCAAAATGGTGTCACTTGTGGGGTTTCCATTGTTTAGGCACATCAGGGGCTCTGCAAACGCAACATGGTGTCCGCTAATTATTCCAGCAAATTTTACATTCAAAAAGTCAAATGGCGCTCCTTCTCTTCTGAGCCCTGCCATGAGTCCAAACAGTTGTTTTTCCTCACATATGGGGTATCAGTGTAACTCAGGAGAAATTGCACAACAAATTTTGGGGTCAATTGTCTCCCTTTTCCCTTGTAAAAATAAAGAAATTTGGGTCTAAAGTAAATAAAATTTTTGTTAAAAAAGTTAAATGTTAATTTTTTCCTTCCACATTCCATTAATTCCTGTGAAATAACGGAAGGGTTAATAAACTTGTTGAATGTTGTTTTGAACACCTTCAGGGGCGTATCTTTTAGAATAGTATTACTTTTGGGTAATATCTGTCATATGGCCCCTCAAAGTCATTTCAAATGTGAGGTGGTCCCTAAAAAAATAGTTTTGTAAATTTTATTGGAGAAATTAGAAATTGCTGGTCAGAGGTCAACTTTTAACCCTTATAACTTCCTAACAAAAAAAATTATGTTTCAAAAATTGTGCTGTTGTAAAGTAAATGTGTGTGAAATGTTATTTGTTAACTATTTTGTGTGACATATCTCTCTCATTTAAGGGCATAAAAATTAAAAGTTTGAAAATTGCCAGCAAATTTCAAATTTTTTCACAAATAAACGCAAGTCATGTCGAAGAAATTTCAGTCGAAGAAAATCTCAGTATCAGTGTGATATGTTGTAGCATTCCAGAGTTATTATCACACAAAGTGACACTGGTCAGAATTGTAAAATTTGGCTTGTTCATTAAGGTGAAAACAGGAAATGAGGATAAAGGGTTTAAAAGCAAGCAGCAAATGCTTTACCTCACAGAAAGTCTGCTGTGATCCTCTGCTATAATATCTATATCCTCTCTTTTGCTTTCTCCCCATGCCCAGGAGATGTGGCATGATCAGAAATTGTTCCTGCACGGTCAGACACAGCCATAACATTACACATTACATGTGCAGGGGCACAGTTATAAGATTATCTCAGCACAGGAAAAAATTTTTACTTATCCAATTTTAGAGCTTATTATTCCAAGATCTATTGATTAAAATGTGCTTTGTTTGTGGGACAAACCCTTTTAAGGGAACCTGTCACAAGGAATAATGCTGTTAACCTGCAGATATGGGGTTAATCTGCAGGTTAACAGCGTTATGATGCTGTCTGGCGCTTGCACGCAGCTGAATGCAGCAGGGGAGAAAATTATTTTTATTCCCCCCAGCAGCAGCGCTGATTCAGTCACCACTCTGAGTATACAGACTGGCCGCTGTAACCGTTCCCTCAGCCCAGACTGACAGCAGGTCGCAATGTAGAGCAAGTGTCAGCCAGGGATGAGGTTACAGCGTCCCCTCTCTATAATCATAGCGGTGACTGAACCAGCACCGGTGCCACCCCATATGACTGAATACCAAATGCTGCCGGTGGAATAAAGATCATTTTCTCCCCGCTACATTAGGCTGTGTGCAAGCGCCAGACAGCATCATACCATTGTTAACCTGCAGATTAACCCCATATGAAAAAGCTAATATATTAAACACATTCTTCTCCACGATATTCACGGTTGAAAATAAAATGCTAGGTGAAATGCCGAGAGGCAATGAAAACCCTATATTAAGGGTCACCAATCTAACCCAAGAAGAGGTGCGAAACCGGCTAAATAAGATTAAAATAGATAAATCTCCGGGTCCAGATGGCATACACCCATGAGTACTAAGAGAACTAAGTACTGTAATAGACAAACCATTATTTCTTATATTTAGGGACTCTATAGCGACGGGGTCTGTTCCACAGGACTGGCACATAGCAAATGTGGTACCAATATTCAAAAGGGCTCTAAAAGTGAACCTGGAAATTATAGGCCAGTAAGTCTAACCTCTATTGTTGGTAAAATATTTGAAGGGTTTCTGAGGGATGTTAGTCTGGATAATCTCAATGAGAATAACTGTTTAACTCCATATCATCATGGGTTTATGAAGAATCGCTCCTGTCAAACCAATCTAATCAGTTTTTATGAAGAGGTAAGCTATAGACTGGACCAAGGTGAGTCATTGGACGTGGTATATCTTGATTTTTCCAAAGCGTTTGATACCGTGCCACACAATAGGTTGGTACACAAAAAGAGAATGCTGGGTCTGGGGGAAAATGTGTGTAAATGGGTAAGTAACTGGCTTAGTGATAGAAAGCAGAGGGTGGTTCTAAATGTTATATTCTCTAGCTGGGTCACTGACCAGTGGGGTACCGCAGGGGTCAGTGTTGAGACCTATTCTCTTCAACATTTTTATTAACGATCTGGTAGAAGGTTTACACAGTAAGATATTGATATTTGCAGATGATACAAAACTATGTAAAACATCAATACAAGAGAAGATAGTATATTGCTACAAATGGATCTGGATAAGTTGAAAACTTGGGCCGAAAGGTGTCAGATGCGGTTTAACAATGATAAATGTAAGGTTATACACATGGGAAGAAGAATCAAATATCACCACTACACACTGAACGGGAAACCACTGGATAAATCTGACATAGAGAAGGACTTGGGGATCCTAGTTAATAATAAACTTACCTGGAACAACCAGTGCCAGGCAGCGGCTACCAAGGCAAACTGGATCATGGAGTGCATTAAAAGAGGTCTGGATACACATAATGAGAGCATTATACTGCCTGTGTACAAACCCCTGGTTAGACCGCTCATGGGGCACTGTGTACCATGGGCGTACCCACCGTGAGGCAGGGGGGGAGGCAGCTGCACCCCCAGAAGCAGGGGTGCACAATGAATTAACCGGCCCGCCGAGGACATTTATCCGGCCCGTTGGCCCCGCCGACATTGAACGTCACTACAGTTCAATGCCGGCGGGCCCTTTAATCGCGGGCGGAATGTGGTGAGGAAGGCCTTGTGGCCTTCCATATGCAGCACAGACGACGTGATCGTCATCACGCCGCTTGCACGCCCTGATGACGTCACGCCGCCTCTGCCAGGAGAAGACGGAGTCCAGCGCGCGCTTCTTCAGAGCTGCGGGGGAGATAGGGGAGTACTGGCTTTTTTTTTTAACGCCGGGCCCAGCCTATTGGGGGCGATGCTGCTTATGGGGGATTATGCTGCCTATGGGGGATTATGCTGCCTATTGGAGACTATTCTGCCTATGGGGGATTATGCTGCTTATGGGGATTATGCTGCCTATGGGGGATTATGCTGCCTATTGGGGACTACTATGCTGCCTATGGGGGATTATGCTGCCTATTGGAGACTATTCTGCCTATGGGGGATTATGCTGCTTATGGGGATTATGCTGCCTATGGGGGACTATGCTGCCTATGGGGGATTATGCTGCCTATTGGGGACTACTATGCTGCCTATGGGGGATTATGCTGCCTATTGGGGACTACTATGCTGCCTATTGGGGATTACTATGCTGCCTATGGGGGATTATGCTGCCTATTTGGGATTACTATGCTGCCTGTTTGGGATTACTATGCTGCCTATGGGGATTATGCTGCTTATGGGGGATTATCCTGCCTATTGGGGACTACTATGCTGCCTATGGGGGATTATGCTGCCTATGGGGGATTATGCTGCTTATTGGGGATTACTATGCTGCCTATGGGGGATTATGCTGCCTATTGGGGACTACTATGCTGTCTATGGGGGATTATGCTGCCTATTGGGGACTACTATGCTGCCTATGGGGATTATGCTGCCTATGGGGGATTATGCTGCCTATGGGGATTATGCTGCCTATGGGGATTATGCTGCCTATGGGGGATTATGCTGCCTATGGGGGACTACTATGCTGCCTACTGGGGACTACTATGCTGCCTATTGGGGATTATGCTGCCTATTGGGGATTATGCTGCCTATTGGGGACTACTATGCTGCCTATGGGGGATTATGCTACCTATGGAGGATTATGCTGCCTATTGGGGATTACTATGCTGCCTATAGGGGATTATGCTGCCTATTGGGGACTACTAGGCTGCCTATGGGGGATTATGCTGCCTATTGGGGATTACTATGCTGCCTATGGGGGATTATACTGCCTATTGGGGACTACTATGCTGCCTATGGGGGATTATGCTGCCTATTGGAGACTATTCTGCCTATGGGGGATTATGCTGCTTATGGGGATTATGCTGCCTATGGGGGACTATGCTGCCTATGGGGATTATGCTGCCTATTGGGGACTACTATGCTGCCTATGGGGGATTATGCTGCCTATTGGGGACTACTATGCTGCCTATTGGGGATTACTATGCTGCCTATGGGGGATTATGCTGCCTATTTGGGATTACTATGCTGCCTGTTTGGGATTACTATGCTGCCTATGGGGGATTATGCTGCTTATGGGGGATTATCCTGCCTATTGGGGACTACTATGCTGCCTATGGGGGATTATGCTGCCTATGGGGGATTATGCTGCTTATTGGGGATTACTATGCTGCCTATGGGGGATTATGCTGCCTATTGGGGACTACTATGCTGTCTATGGGGGATTATGCTGCCTATTGGGGACTTACTATGCTGCCTATGGGGATTAATGCTGCCTATGGGGGATTATGCTGCCTTATGGGGGATTATGCTGCCTATTGGAGACTATTCTGCCTATGGGGGATTATGCTGCTTATGGGGATTATGCTGCCTATGGGGATTATGCTGCCTATTGGGGACTACTATGCTGCCTATGGGGATTATGCTGCCTATTGGAGACTATTCTGCTATGGGGGATTATGCTGCTTATGGGGATTATGCTGCCTATGGGGGACTATGCTGCCTATGGGGGATTATGCTGCCTATTGGGGACTCTATGCTGCCTATGGGGGATTATGCTGCCTATTGGGGACTACTGTGCTGCCTATGGGGATTATGCTGCCTATTGGGGATTATGCTGCTATGGGGATTATGCTGCCTATGGTGGATTATGCTGCCTATTGGGGACTACTATGCTGCCTACTGGGGACTACTATGCTGCCTATTGGGGACACTATGCTGGCTATTGGGGACTATGCTGCTATTGGGACAATTTCCCTGCCTATTGGGGACTTATGCTGCCTATTGGGGACCTATGCTGTCTATTGAGGACATATGCTGCCTATTGGGGACTATGCTGCATATTGAGGACCAATGCTGCCTATTGGGGACATATGCTGCATATTGTAGACTTATGCTGCCTATTGGGGACCTATGCTGCCTATTGAGGACATATGCTGCCTATTGGGGAATTATGCTGCCTATTGGGGACCAATGCTGCCTATTGGGGACATTTACCTGCCTATTAGGGACTCTCGCACCACACTAGTCTGAGCCTGAGCTAAAAGCGGAGTTGCGCCAATATGGGCACTAGTGAGGCTGAAATGATATGGATTGGCAAGGCTGCAGTGATGGGCAACGCAGGCTGTATGTCTCTGTGTGGGCAGTTTTATTGCTGGTATATTGTTTTTGTAGCGCTGTATATATATTGGTATTTTACTAATAGCAATTTGGAATCCCTAGGAAATAATGATATCAAGAAAGAGAAAAATTGCTTCACTTGTGACAAATATGGAACCGAACATTAACCATCTCATTAGCCAAAAGCAGGCCCATAGTTCCCATTGAAATACCAGTAAGTTTGTTGATTTTTAACTTTACTTGTTCTTTATTTTAAGTATTGTATTTGTTCCTGTTTTGTTTTTGTTTATTTACTTCAAAATAATAGTGTAGTATATGGTGTATACAAAGTCATACACATCGTGTGCGGTATATAGAGTGTATATACACTGCTGTATTATACTTTTCATATACAGGTTATAATGCCTCTTATTCTTTGTATAGAGGTTAGTGTGCCATGTATAATGGTATATACAGCGTAGTGTCGCATACACTGCTGTTTTATACAATATACAACAGTTCTAGTACTCCATACCTAATATGCAGGATAATGTACAGTGTATATGATGTAACCTGTATAAGATGTGACATTGGCTTGCCCCCCCCCCCAGTTTTGATCCTGGGTACGCCCATGCTGTGAACAGTTTTGGGCGCCGATGCTCAGGAAGGATGTAATGGAACTAGAGCTAGTACAAAGTAGGACAACAAAATTAATAAAGGGGATGGGGGAACTACAATACCCAGAGAGATTACCAAAATTAGGATTATTTAGTCTAGAAAAAAGATGACTGAGGGGTGATCTAATAACCATGTATAAATATATGAGGGGACAATACAAATATCTCTCAGAGGATCTGTTCATACCAAGGAAGGTGACGGTCACAAGGGGGCATTCTCTGGGTCTGGAGGAGAGGTTTTTCCACCAACATAGAAGAGGATTCTTTACTGTTAGGGCAGTGAGAATCTGGAATTCCTTGCCTGAGGAGGTGGTGATGGCAAACTCAGTCGAGGGGGTTTAAGAAAGGCCTGGATGTCTTCCTGGAGTGTAACAATATAGTATCTTACAGTTATTAGGTTCTTTAGAAGGACGTAGATCTGGGGATTTATTCTGATGGAATATAGGCTGAACTGGATGGACAAATGTCTTTTTTCGGCCTTGCTACCTACAGTGGTGGCCAAAAGTATTGGCACCCCTGCAATTCTGTCAGATAATACTCAGTTTCTTCCTGAAAATGATTGAAATCACAAATTATTTGTTATTTTTATCTTCATTTAATTTGCTTGCAAGGAAAAAAACACAAAAGAGAATGAAGCAAAAATCAAATCCTTGATCATTTCACACAAAACTCCAAAAATGGGCCAGAAAAGTATTGGCACCCTCAGCCTAATACTTGGTTGCACAACCTTTAGCCAAAATAACTGTGAACAACAGCTTCCGGTAACCATCAATGAGTTTCTTACAATGCTCTGCTGGAATTGTAGACCATTCTTCTTTGGCAAACTGCTCCAGGTCCCTGATATTTGAAGGGTGCCTTCTCCAAACTGCCATTTTGAGATCTCTCCACAGGTGTTCTATGGGATTTAGGTCTGGACTCATTGCTGTCCACCTTAGAAGTCTCCAGTGCTTTCTCTCAAACCATTTTATAGTGCTTTTGGAAGTGTGTTTTGGGTCATTGTCCTGCTGGAAGACCCATAACCTCTGAGGGAGACCCAGCTTTCTCACACTGGGCCCTACATTATGCTGCAAAATTCGTTGGTAGTCTTCAGACTTCATAATGCCATGCACACCGTCAAGCAGTCCAGTGCCAGAGGCAGCAAAGCAACCCCAAAACATCAGGGAACCTCCGCCATGTTTGACTGTAGGGAGCATGTTCTTTTCTTTGAATGCCTCTCTTTTTTCCTGTACACTCTATGTTGATGGTTTTTCCCGAAAAGCTCGACTTTTGTCTCATCTGACCAGAGAACATTCTTCCAAAACGTTTTAGGCTTTCTCGGTAAGTTTTGGCAAACTCCAGCCTGGTTTTTTTATGTCTCGGGGTAAGAAGTGGGGTCTTCCTGGGTATCCTACCATACAGTCCCTTTTCATTCAGACGCCGACGGATAGTACGGGTTGACACTGTTGTACCCTCGGACTGCAGGGCAGCTTGAACTTGTTTGGATGTTAGTCGAGGTTCTTTATCCACCATCCTCACAATCTTGCGATGAAATCTCTCGTCAATTTTTCTTTTCCTTCCACATCTAGGGAGGTTAGCCACAGTGCCATGTGCTTTAAACTTCTTCATGACACTGCGCACGGAAGACACAGGAATATTCAGGTCTTTGGAGATGGACTTGTAGCCTTGAGATTGCTCATGCTTCCTCACAATTTGGTTTCTCAAGTCCTCAGACAGTTCTTTGGTCTTCTTTCTTTTCTCCATGGTCAATGTGGTACACACAAGGACACAGGACAGAGGTTGAGTCAACTTTAATCCATGTTAACTGGCTGCAAGTGTGATTTAGTTATTGCCAACACCTGTTAGATGCCACAGGTAAGTTACAGGTGCTGGTGATTACAAGAATTAGAGACGCATCACATGATTTTTAAAACAGTGCCAATACTTTTGTTTGGTGTGGAATTATATCCAATTTGGCTTTAGGTTAATTCTTTTTGTGTTTTTTCACTGAAGACAAATTAAATGAAGATAATAATACCAAAGAATTTGTGTTTGCAATCATTTTCAGGAAGAAACTGAGTATTATCTGACAGAATTGCAGGGGTGCCAATACTTTTGGCCACCACTGTATGTTACTGTGTTATTCCTGGTGACAGGTTCCCCTTAAGGCCTTATTCAGATGTCCATGAGTTACATGTTCTGTTGGTGTTTTTTATCCATTATAGTCTATGGGGCTGTTCTTGGTTCACAAAATATCACAGAAACATTCCCATTTTTTTATCCATGTCACAGATAAAAATTACCTATATAAGTGCATGGGTCCATGAAAATCATAGACATCACATGGATAGCACCATATAACATTAACTCTATAACGAATAGGAGAAGTTTTGCAATTTATTTATTTTTCCAACTCCCAAAATGAATTCTGAAAAATTGATGTCAAAATCACACTGACCAAACATGATGAAAGAAGTAACTTAGATATTAAAGAGGTTGCCCACTACTCTTACATTGACAACCTATCCTCATGATAGGTCATCAATGTCTGATCGGTCGGGGTCCGCACCCGCGCCGATCAGATGGTATTGGTGTCGGTGACCGCCGGCCCAAAGTACTCAAGTACCAAGCTGCTCCGTCTACTTGTAGTGGCCGTCACAGGGTACTACACATCTTCCTCCTACTGATTTGAATAGGAGTCAGATGTGCAGTATCAATCCCCGCCCACTACAAGTAGACGGAGCAGCTCACAAAGTGAGTACTTTTGTCTGCCAGCCGCCGCAGACCCAATATCAGCTTATCTGCGGGGGGAACCGGGTGTAGGAACCAGGCCGATCAGACATTGATGACCTATCCTTAGGATCAATGTAAAAGTAGTGGACAATCTCTTTAAGTTATCTCCCCATCCACTGGTCGGTTGGACCCAGCAATCCTGAAAATGGCGCTCTGAAACCCGGTAACAAGCCTTTGCAAAGCCCATCTTGAATGGATCAGAGGACTGTATTCTTGAACTCCACTCCATACATTTCTTGTCTTTTTCCAGTCCCATATAGACAAAGCGGTCAGTTATTTTTAGCAGTCCCATAGACAATGAATGGAGAGGAGCTCCCGTTCTCCATTCACAACAGGCCTTTCTTGGGTTTGGTAGAGGTCCCAGTGGTTGGAACCCCAGTGATCAGTAAATTATTCCCGATCTTTTGGATAGGAGACAATTACTATCATGCATATAACCCTTTTAGTAGTGGTTATTCTAGCATGCATTAAATCAAGTAAAAATTATTTTTAGAAGTCATTTGCTTGAAATTTTTATTCTTGTAAGAATTGTCTTTTTCCACTTGATTTTTTGGAATTAGAATCTCACATTACCAAAAATTAGCATATCATACTACCAAAATTTAATTAAACCATAATCTATTTTTTTTCATATATAGACAGTTGGTGTATTTATTCTAAACATCACCTACCATACCGCAGAATTACTAGCTACAAATATAATGAAAATATACCAAAAAATACAAAACCTATAGAATTGAAAACAATATGGATTTGATGGTATGTATTTAAAGCTTTATGTTGAATATTTCGTACTACTCAAGGTAAAATTTGAGTAAAGTTCATAGCACTGAGCAGAAAGACGGTCACATATGTTCAAAGAAGTTATTTCATCACTATCGTTGTTTTTAAAAGTCTTGTCCCCCTAGAATTCATATTACATTGAAAAGTATGAGACTTGTATTTATGTTCTCAGCAATACTTCACATTTCACAACCTTATAGGAAAGGTCTAATTGGCCGGGAACTTCAAGGAGTCCATGCTATGGAGCACTACCAAAGAAAAGGATCTTGATTGAAAGCATCCGGCATGAATTGAATTCAAATACAAAGCATCTGGAACCCCAGCAAATAAACATTAACAGTAACACACTATCTCTAGAACAGATCAATAAAATGTCATAACCATGCTGAGAAAAGTAATGAAATTTCAAGACAGTGAAATCAAAACATCTGAAGTGCATTAACATATTTTCTCATTTGTTCTACTTCAATACAAATGACCATTTAAGAAAGAATCTGTTTCTCCAAAACTTGTGTTTTGTGTGTTTCATTAAATGCCCGACTAGTAATGTAGACCAGTAAAGCATTACATTCCTGTCTGCACAGGTCAGGGTTTGTGTTTTTACAGAAGTATTATTCCTCTCCATCTTTGAGCAGGAGTTTTCTAAAGGTGCAAGATTAGGGAGATACAAAATTGTTTTCTTTGTTTCATTCACATGCTCAACCATAAGCATTGTAGGCATTGATTAGCCATATAGTAAAACACCAAACTGACCTTGTAACATTTTTTGGAGATAAAATAAAATCATAAATTGCAAAAGCAACTATTACTAGGAAACCTATATCTTTAAAGGAGTCTGTCATATCCAAAACTGAAATGTAACAACTTAAACGTTCATAGCCCCTGTAAAAAAAAAAAAAATCACATTGATGCAGTAGATTTTAGTAATTTTGTTTGATATAAAAATAGGGTTTTTTAGATAAGTGAGGGGGCTTCAGTGCAACCTTGTATGGCCATGAATTGGTCATGCAAGGCCACCCCTCAGTTACCATCTTCCGCCCTTCGCCTTATGGTGCTTGCCTAATCTAAACGCCCCCTCTTGCAGATACTGACACTGCAGTGGCCGAGTGCACACACAGAGTCAGTGTGTTCAGAAGTATTAATAGCCCTCTACTCTGCTCAAAGATGTCAATGTCACGGGTTTACCGCGACAGAGAGGAGAAATTAGACGCGGGGGTCTTCTGGCTCCTCTCTGTTGCGGTAAACTCGTGACAGTCAATCTTTGAAATTGACTATTTAGACTACACATAGGACTTGCTATGATAGTAATGTAACTTTAGTATTTGATTATATTCAATATTAGCTTAGTCCTCAGGGTTGATACCTTAAGGCTAACTGAAGTGAAATGCAGCTTGAGATCTCAGTCTCTCATCAGCATAGACTGTTGAGAGACTGTGTCTCAAGCTTGCAATTTGTTACCATCTTTTCAGTACATTAAAAGATCACAGAGGACTTCATCTAAATATTTCATCTATGACTAGTACAGTACACTCTTTCTATATCGATTGATATAACAGTTTATAAGATATGTAATGGGGACTTTAGTGCACTTGTGGCATGGCTAAGTGCTCAATGCAGCGCCCAGCCCCCAAATAGCAACCTACACCCTTACCCTTTTGGTTATTGACAGCACTGCCTGATCTAAATCCCCAGCTATGCCAATACAGAAAGCACAAGCTGCTGAGCTCAGTGATTGTCAGCAGTGCTGTCGACGTGTCATCACTGCTACAACCAAACAACAGAGAGTGGGATAGCCCTGAAAAAACAGCACTGTACTCGGGGAGGCTACGTAAAGTGTGGCTTGTTTTTTTTTACAATGAACTGAGCCAGCATGTTCTAAAAGAGGACAACCTCTTCAAATGGTATCAATTTATAATGTTTTCCATAAAAATCAATTGTATATGTGAAGACAAAAAACTTCCACTCAGTCAGGAATGTCTCTTTTTCTCATTTCACCCACTTATCTTCCAATGTAAGTCTATTAAGCAAAGAGGAGTGATCAGCTACTCCCTAATATTTTGACCCCAGAGCTGGATTTACAGTTATACTGCTCAGTACTGTTGCATAATGCTGGCACTTTGGAGTGTGCTACAGAGAGATAGAGGACAGGGTGTATAATTAGCCATGTATCTAATGAGGAAACATACAGTCATGGCCAAAAGTTTTAAGAATGACACAAATATTATATTTTCACATGATCTGCTGCCCTCTGGTTTTTATGTGTGTTTGACAGATGTTTTTATCACAGACAGAAATATAATTGCACACATATGAGTAACAAAAGCTTATATTGACAGTTAGAATGAGTTAATGCAGCAAGTCAATATTTGCAGTGTTGACCCTTCTTCTTCAGGACCTCTGCAATTCTCCCTGGCATGCTCTCAATCAACTTCTGGACCAAATCCTGACTGATAGCAGTCCATTCTTGCACAATCAATGCTTTCATTTTGTCAGAATTTTTAGGTTTTTGTTTGTCCACTCGTCTCTTGATGATTGACCACAAGTTCTCAATGGGATTAAGATCTGGGGAGTTTCCAGGCCATGGACCAAAATCTCTATGTTTTGTTCCCTGAGCCATTTAGTTATCACCTTTGCTTTATGGCAAGTTGCTCCATCATGCTGGAAAAGGCATTGTTGATCGCCAAACTGCTCTTGGAGGGTTGGGAGAAGTTGCTCTTGGAGGACATTCTGGTACCATTCTTTATTCATGGATGTGTTTTTAGGCAAGACTGTGAGAGAGCCGATTCCATTGGCTGAGAAGCGACCCCACACATGAATGGTTTCAGGATGCTTAACAGTTGGCATGAGACAAGACTGGTGGTAGCGCTCACCTTGTCTTCTCCGAATGAGGCGTTTTCCTGATGTTCCAAACAATCGAAAAGGGGATTCATCAGAGAAAATAACTTTACCCCAATCCTCAGCAGTCCACTGCCTGTACCTTTTGCAGAATTTCAGTCTGTCCATGATGTTTTTTCTGGAGAAAGTGGCTTCTTTGCTGCCCTCCTTGAGACCAGGCCTTGCTCCAAGAGTCTCCGCCTCACAGTGCGTGAAGATGCACTCACACCTGCCTGCTGCCATTCCTGAGCAAGCTCTGCACTGCTGGTAGCCCGATCCCACAGCTGAAACACTTTTAAGAGACGGTCCTGGCGCTTGCTGGTCTTTCTTGGGCGCCCTGGAGCCTTTTTGGCAACAATGGAACCTCTCTCCTTGAAGTTCTTGATGATGCGATAGAATTGTTGACTGAGGTGCAATCTTTCTAGCTGCGATACTCTTCCCTGTTAGGCCATTTTTGTGCATTGCAATGATGACTGCACGTGTTTCTTTAGAGATAACCATGGTTAACAGAAGAGAAACAATGATGCCAAGCACCAGCCTCCTTTTAAAGTGTCCAGTGGTGTCATTCTTACTTAATCATGACAGATTGATCTCCAGCCATGTCCTCATCAACACCCACACCTGTGTTAATGGAGCAATCACTGAAAAGAGGTTAGCTGGTCCTTTTAAGGCAGGGCTGCAATCGATGTTGAAATGTGTTTTGGGGGATAAAGTTCATTTTCTAGCCAAATATTGACTTTGCAAGTAATTGCTGTTAAGCTGATCACTCTTTATAACATTCTGGAGTATATGCAAATTGCCATTAGAAAAAGTGAAGCAGTAGACTTTGTAAAAATTAATATTTGTGTCATTCTCAAAACTTTTGTCCATGACTGTACATATCGGCAGCACAGAAACCCAGGTAGGGAAAGTGTTTCTCCTCTCAATAGGGTGCTACACAACAGACCTCAACGGGTTACATCCCAGGAATCCTACAAATAGATTGTATGTCAAACTGCAGTTCGTTTGCCTGATATGCCATAAGATAGAAAATTTTAAAGAGGTGGTCCAGAGGTCAAATAAATTTTTATATAAATCCCTATCTATAGATGTGGTAATGTAAACTAATTTCTAATATGCTTGCATTAAAAATTCCCTACCGTTCCCTAACTACACTATCTAACAGCTATTGTATTTTTTTCCCTTCCTCTCTGTGCATGTTGGGATACTTAAATCAAGCGTCATCAGAGCAGGGGGAAGAGGCTGCAGTCACTGTCACAGCGTCTGCCCCCTTCCTCAAAAAAGCATCATCAGTGATACTGGTTTCAGGAGCAGGGCTAGGCCTCGTTCTGTCTCTGTGCGCTGTTATTGTGCGCTGTGCACAATTACAGCTCACTCTGTTTTGCCGGCTCAGATGAGTAGTAATGAGCCGGCAACAAAGAGGAGAGCACACTGTCAGAGCGTGATGTCAGTGTACTGGCGTTCATAGACCAGCACAGCCCCTGCAAGTAACTGCGGGGACTGAAATGAGTGTCACTGATGACACTTTGTTTCTCGGAAAGGCCAGAAGCTGTCAGTGTCCCCTGCTCCGATGACGCTTCATTTGCGTATCCCAGCATGCACTGGCATTCTCAAATGAATTGTCATCAAACAGGAAGTAAGTGAAAAAGTATAAGTGCTGTTAGTGTAGTTAGAGAATGGTAGGGAATTTTTAATGCAAGCATATTAGAAAATAGTGTAAGTGTCATGCACACATTGAGTATTTTTGACTTGCAGATTTGGTGCAGAAAATAACCTGCAGCATGTCAATTCTCTGTGCGTTCTTGCCCTGCATTTTGCAGCATTGACCTCACTCAAATCAGTCAAAAAACGCATAAGGGTGAGTGCACACGTTGCGGGTTTTTCCGCGTGGATTTTGCTAAATCCGCAGGTAAGATGACCTGTGTTTTACCTGCGGATTTAGTGCACATTTACTGCAGATTTTCTGCGGATTTCTCCTGCGGTTTTACACCTGCGTATTTCTATAATGGAGCAGGTGTAAAACCGCTACGGATTCCGCACAAAGAATTAACTTGCTGCGGATTAAAATCCGCAGCAAATCTGCATGGAAAAATCCGCATCATATGCACAGCGTTTTTTCCCCATAGATTAGAATGGTACTGTACAACGCAATAGAATCCGCTGCGGATCCGCAGCAGAATCCGCAAGATGTAAATGCGCATTTTTGCAGTTGCGTTTTTCCTGCCAAGAGATGTAGAAATTTCTGTATCCATTTACTCACAGTGTGCATATAGCCTAAAGGTAATGGCTTTAACAAAAACTAAGGTATGACTCATGAAGCGGCTCGATGGAAAAGAGTGCACCTAATTCATGACGCTTGCACTCTGCTTAATGAATTAGGCGCATCTGTTAACCGGCTGGTGCTGCTACAAGAAATGTACACAGGTACTGGACTGGTGTACATAGTTACGTTACGCAATCTATCATGAATTTTACAGGCGTAGCCACAACCAACCCGTGTGCTGCATATGCTACTCCCTTATTGAAGTAGTTGGCCAGGACTGGAGTGTAAACATCAAATGTCACAATGCTTTTGCACAATTTCTGAGTTGCACAAAAATATTGCAATTTATTAAAGTGTCTTATGGCAGACTTCTGGCTTAAACACCTCTATGAATTGCCCCTAAATGGTTTTGGAAAATATCCAGAAATAATTAGCCAATAGCAGACACGTCGTGAAGCTAATTCTAAACTAATTTAACAGCAGTATTAGAGAATCTGCCCCTACATCCTCACTCACAACAAACAAATCATAAAAATGCTCAGGTTCTGAAGTACAAAGTTATAACTTTTAAGTTACATACTTCTAACATTGGAAATCCCCTTAAGTTTTGGAACATAAATCGGTACTTTGCAAAACCCATTATATAGCTGTCAGCTGAAGTATCCCTAAAACACAGGAGGGCTCGGCTGGGAGTACTTGTGTACTGTATGAGAGAGCTGCTGCCAGAATTATATGGCAGTGACTTATATCCCCACTTACCAAGAGGATTTGGTGATTAAATTCCACCCGCTCAATCCTTTTGTCCCCGACATAATTTGTCAAGGCCCCCGTACACATTAGAACCCGCCTATTTCACCCACTCTAATCCAAGGTGTATAGGGGCCTCAAACCGATTTCTTGTAAAAAAAAAAAAAAAAAAAAAACCCAATATTGAAGTATAATGAAGTCAGAATCACAACAGTTATGTTTTTACATTAAACAATACTGAGATTTCTCATCTACTTTAGCAATTAATTCACATTAGTAACCTATCGCTGCTTTGCAGGACAAAAAACGTAAGAGCAGACTGGATGAGTCCCAGTGATACCAGCACCGATGCTGTGGTCTATACAGAAGAAAGATCTCATATGGTTCAAACAAAGCATAAAAGGTTTCAGGTGCTGCTCACATGTGGATGCCATTTCCAAGGATGAAAGTCCTAACTTGGTAAGCAACAAACTGCAGACCTCTCCAGCAACTGAGGCAGCAAATAAAAAAGTCAAATGGAAGATACAGACCATAAGTATGGAAGTAGGGGGCCAGCACTAAATATAAAGAGTCAAAACACAACCCATTATTTATTTACAGAGCACTTGCACCATTGTATTTTGCCAAATATCTTGTAAAAGTGCTTAAACAGAATTCCCGTTAGGTAAGGGCACATAAACGGTACACAGCATTTCAGTATATTTTGTGACATGAGATGTGCAGATTACAATGTCAAATAAATAGCCTAATTACAGAGTGCTGTACCCATATTACACAACCATTTCCTCTGTGACATAGAGTACAAAGCCACATGTCACACATATAGGTTATGTTACCACAATGTGGATCTGGTCTATTTTTTCTGCTGCGTGTTCATGTGTGTACAAAACACAGCCTATTACAGTTCCAGTAAAGTGTATGAGATTTATAGAAATCTCATGCCCCGTCTTGTCTTTTATACTGTGGAAATTGACCGGTGGTTCATTTTTCAAAATCCGCAGCATGTCAATTTCTCTTGCAGTAAATTTGCGCTTTATTATCGCCGATAGCTGCTAATGTGCAAGCGTGGCCGACGCCATCTTAGAAGAGACTATTTTTCTTCTGTAGCAAAATGGTGCCGCAGGCACCTGTGCAGTAGCATTTATTGGCGATCCGATAGCGCCGCCTGCACAGTAGAATCTATCTTAGTAGAGAATATTTTTTTTTCCTATAGCAAGATGGTGGCCGCCGGCGCCTGCACATTAGCAGCTATCGGATCACCGATAGCTACTATTCCACAGGTGCTGCCAGTGCCCTTTTCAAACTGATTTTTTTTTATTAAAGGGAACCTGTCACCCCCCCCCTCAGGGCCTTTTTAAGTAAAAGAGCCACCTTCACCAGCACTAAGGCTGCATTCTGTGAAGGTGGCTCTTAGGTTTCTGATCGCTAGGAACGCTGAAATACACAGTTTTATAATTTGTCAGACATACCTCTATTGTGTCCTGGAGGTACAGTACAGACCAAAAGTTTGGACACACCTTCTCATTCAAAGATTTTTCTGTATTTTCACAGCTATGAAAATTGTAGAATCACACTGAAGGCATCAAAACTATGAATTAACACATGTGGAATTATACATTACACTTTACAAAAAAGTGTGAAACAACTGAAAATATGTCTTATATTCTAGTTCTTCAAAGTAGCCACCTTTTGCTTTGATTACTGCTTTGCACGCAGAAAAGGTGAACGGATGGACTCTACAAGCCCGGTTCCCACCGTGAAGCATGGAGGAGGTGGTGTGATGGTGTGGGGGTGCTTTGCTGGTGACACTGTTGGGGATTTATTCAAAATTGAAGGCATACTGAGCCAGCATGGCTACCACAGCATCTTGCTGCAGCATGCTATTCCGTCCGGTTTGCGTTTAGTTGGACCATCATTTATTTTTCCCCAAACACACCTCCAGGCTGTGTAAGGGCTATTTGACCAAGAAGGAGAGTGTTGGGGTGCTACTCCAGATGACCTGGCCTCCACAGACACCAGACCTGAACCCAATCGAGATGGTTTGGGGTGAGCTGGACCGCTCACCGCTTCAATTTTGAATAAATCCCCAACAGTGTCACCAGCAAAGCACCCCCACACCATCACACCACCTCCTCCATGCTTCACGGTGGGAACCAGGCATGTAGAGTCCATCCTTTCACCTTTTCTGCGTGCAAAGCAGTAATCAAAGCAAAAGGTAGCTACTAAGAAGAACCTAGAATATAAGACATATTTTCAGCTGTTTCACACTTTTTGTAAAGTGTAATGTATAATTCCACATGTGTTAATTCATAGTTTTGATGCCTTCAGTGTGATTCTACAATTTTCATAGTCATGAAAATACAGAAAAATCTTTGAATGAGAAGCTGTGTCCAAACTTTTGGTCTGTACTGTATGTCTTCTCCCCCAGTCTCAACGGCCTCAGCGGTGGTGTCAATCATCCCCCTCTTGTTTCCGGCCTCCGCCTCCTCTCCTTGCGATGTCACCGGCGCTGTGAGTAGCGGCGGCCCCAGATCCCGCCCCGCAGTGTTTTATGATGTATTCACACTGCGGGGCTGGGAATCTGGAGCCTGCGTAGTGAGGATCTCTGCGCCTGTCCCCATCTCCCTCCGCCACTTTCCTCACTGCGCAGGCGCCAGATTCCCAGCCCTGCAGTGTGAATACATCATAACACACTGCAGGGCTGGTTACGTCACAAGGAGAGGAGGCGTGGGCTGGAAACAAGAGGGGGATGATTGACACCACTGAGGCCATTGACACAGGGGGAGAAGACATACCTATATTGTGTCAGGGAAGTATGTCTGACAAATTATAAAACTGTCTATTTCAGCGTTTCTAGCGATCAGAAACATAAGAGACACCTTCACTGAATGCAGCCTTAGTGCTGCTGAAGGTGGCTCTTTTACTTAAAAACGCCCTGGGGGTGACAGGTTCCCTTTAATGAATTTATGGATGCCATCAAAATGAATAATTAAATGCACATTATGGATGTTATCATGGTGCAGCGCAGGCACCGCCTGCCTCTGCAGAAGGGGATTTTTTAAAAAAAAAAATATATATATATATATATATATATATATACAGTATAATATTCAGTATGTAAACTAGGGGGCAGGTCAGTGAAGGATCAGTGACCTGTCGGAAGCCATACAGATTAATACTTAATCAGAGCACCACATGAAGACCCCCCACAAGCCGCCCCAGAGCACGAGCATATCATTAACTCAAAACTCAAAATAAAGATTAAACAACAACCAGAAGATGGATTTCATCTCCAGGTATCATTTTAATCAGTATAATGGCACCAACCTCACACTGTCTGTAGGTTACACAGCACAATCCTGCTCACAGGATCAAAGCCCAAGCTTGATAAAATACTAAACACACAATAGGTGAGCAAATAATCACTTCAATCAGCTGATTATTTGGACTCCGACACACATAGAAACCACAAAAGGGACGACAGAGGGCAAACCTAGAGGGACTGGTAGAGTCAAAAGCGGAAAAATAGTTTTTTCAGACTGGAACTACTCACTCCGGACACGCAACTTACAAACCAGAGATCAGTCAGAGACTGGTTCAGATAGTAAACCTGTCCAGTAGACCCCTCAAAGTCTGTATTGAGCAAGGGACTCTTCTTTATACCTACTAGCGATTTTGTCACCTTTGAATGGATTTAAAGGGTATCTGTCACCCCATTTTTGGAGTATGAGATAAGGCCACCGCCATCAGGGGCTTATCTACAGCATTCTGTAATGCTGTAGATAAGCCCCCGGTTGTTACCTGAAAGATAAGAAAAACGAGTTATATTATGTACGGTCCGATGGGCGTCGCGTTCCGGTTCGGCGCCTCCCATCGTCTAGAGAAGCCATCCTCTTCTCTGCGTCCCGTCGCGGCTCCTGCGCAGGCGCACTGATCTGCCCTGGTGAGGGCAGAGCAGGGTACTGCAGTGCGCATCCGCCGGACCTCTCTGACCTTTCCCGGCACCTGCGCACTGCAGTACTTTGCTCTGCCCTCACCAGGGTAGATCAGTGTGCCTGCGCAGGAGCCGCAACGGGACGCAGAGAAGAGGATGGCTTTGCTAGAAGATGGGAGGTGCCGAACCGGACCGCGACGCCCATCGGACCGGACGGCGGACCGCCCCTGGGTGAGTATAATATAACTTGTTTTTCTTATCTTTCAGGTAACATCGGAGGCTCATCTACAGCATTACAGAATGCTGTAGATAAGCCCCTGATGGCGGTGGCCTCATCTCATACTCCAAAAATGGGTGACAGAATCCCTTTAAAAACCTTAATCTTTCTGTCAGGAAAATAAAATGGCGGAAACATTTCACCCAACAAGACAAAAGGACTTGTGCTGAATTAAATATTTCAATGGAACTTCTTTCCGATGTGAGACTACTAACCAATCTTGATAACCCTATCATCCCCAAGGGTAAAACTGTACCTTTCACATTCTTAAAAAAATTGGCACTAAGATGCCTCCCAATAAAGCTGAGGTCTTTCACATTGATGTGTTTCTTAAAAGTCACCAAAGAAATATTACAGATTAATACCACATTTAACAAGTACAATTTATCTAAACAACAAATGTCAGCTGTAGGTACCTTGGAAAAAGACACATTTTATTGTAGCTAAACCATTGGATAAAAGAGGAAAAATTGTCATCATGGATGCAGACCAGTATCGCAACATGTGCCTTGCTGTACATTAATGACCAGACAACCTACGGTATATGATCCTATAAAAAAATCCTATGTCACTTTTCATGGTGAGGTTGTCCTATCACCTCACTGCAGCAAAAGGCTATAACCTCATTGGTGTTGATGAACTTGACTACGTTTCCTAAGCATTCCGTTGTGGCCACCTTCTTGTGCGCTTCCGAAGATACATAATGGCCTGTCTCCATTCAAGGGCAATCCTATTATATCTGGCATAGATCGTAATGGCCACCAGGCAGGGATCTACTGGGACAGAATTTTGAGGCCTTTTGTAACAACGTTACCCTCATATACAAGTGCTTCTCACAAAATTAGAATATCATCAAAAAGTTTATTTCAGTTCTTCAATACAAAATGTGAACCTCATATATTATTAAATAGAATCATTACAAACAGAGTGAACTATTTCAAGTGTTTATTTCTGTTAATGTTGATGATTATGGCTTACAGCCAATGAAAACCCAAAGTTATCATCTCTGTAAATTAGAATAATTAACAAAAAATAATTTGCAAAAAATGCCTGCAAAGGCTTCCTAAGTGTTTAAAAGGGTCCCTTAGTCTCTTTCAGCAGGCTCTACAATCATGGAGAAGACTGCTGACTTGACAGATGTCCAGAAGGAGGTTAAGCCACAAAATGTCATTGCTAAAGAAGCTGGCTGTTCACAGTGCTGTATCCAAACACATTAATGGAAAGTTGAGTGGAAGAAAAAGTGTGGTAGAAAAAGGTGCACAAGTAACCGGGATAACCGCAGCCTTAAAAGGATTGTTAAGAAAAGGTCATTCAAAAATTTGGGGGAGATTCACATGGAGTGAACTGCTGCTAGAGTCATTGCTTTAAGAGCCACCACACACAGACGTATCCAGGACATGGGCTACAAGTGTCGCATTCCTTGTGTCAAGCCACTCATGACCAATAGACAACGCCAAAAGCGTCTTACCTGGGCCAAGGAGAAAAAGAACTGGACTGTTGCTCAGTGGTCCAAGGTGTTCTTTTCAGATGAAAGTAAATTTTACATTTCATTTGGAATTCAAGGTCTGGAGGAAGAGTGGAGAGGCCACACTCCAAGCTGCTTGAAGTCTAGTGTGAAGTTTCCACAGTCAGTGATGGTTTGGGGAGCCATGTCATCTGCTGGTGTATGTCCACAGTGTTTTATCAATACCAAAGTCAGCGCAGCCGTCTCCAGGAAATTTGAGAGCACTTCATGCTTCCCTCTGCCGACAACCTTTTTGAAGATGGAAATTTCATTCTCCAGCAGGACTTGGCACCTGACCACACTGCCAAAAGTATCAATACCTGGTTTAAAAACAACAGTATCACTGTGCTTGATTGGCCAGCAAACTCGCCTGACCTTAACCCCATAGAGAATCTATGGGGTATTGTCAAGAGGAAGATGAGAGACACCAGACCCAACAATGCAGAGGAGCTGAAGGCGGCCATCAAAGCAACCTGGGCATCCATAACACCTCAGCAGTGCCACAGACAGATCGCCTCCATGCCACGCCACATTGATGCAGTAAGTGATACAAAAGGAGCCCCGACCAAGTATTGAGTGCATTTACTGAACATACTATTTCAGTAGGCTAACATTTTGGATTTTTAACTCATTTTTCAAGCTGGTGTTATAAGGTATTCTAATTTACTTAGATGATTTTTGGGTTTTCTTTGTCTGTAAGCAAGAATCATCAACATTAACAGAAACAATTGAAAAAAATCAATCACTCTTTTTGTAATGTAAGTTTCACTTTTTGTATTGAATTGCTGAAATAAACTTTGATATTCTAATTGATTGAGAAGCACTTATATCAGAGAAACCATGGACCTACTTAACCGTTTGGAAGGTATCCATGTAGATAAAGAGGTATGGCTTGCAAGTATTGTGTCACATCTGTGTGGCATATACTGGCACCTGGAAAAAGCAGTACAGTTAGCTGTTCCAAGGCGCCGGGTGCTGAAGGCAGCTCTCATCACTTTCACCCGGTCTCCCTGAGATAAGTGCGACCAGATGACAACGATGGAAGTTGTATTCAGCATCCACTGTGTACGTAGTGTATAAAATAAATTATTTAAAAAAAAAATGGCATGGGTTCCCACACAATTTTTTGAACTAGCAGAGGGAAAGCTGACGATTAATATTCTGGGAAAAGGGCCAATAGCCATAAATGTTCACAGGCTGTTAATATCAGCTCATAGCTGTTTGTTTAGCCTTTACTTGTTATTATAGGGGATCCCCTTATAATAAAAAACAAAAACAGCAAATGCTAAACAGACAGCTGCAATCTGATATTAGTAGCCTGGAAAGGAGCCATGGATATTGCCCGCCCCCCCCTCCAAGACTAAACATCAACTAGCAGCCGCCCCAGAAATGGCGCATCCATAAGATACACCAATTCTAGAGCTTAGGCTCTGCTCCTACCACGTGCCCTGTGGCAGTGGCAAGTGGGGTAATAGGGTTGGGGTTGATGTCAGCTTTCTAATGTCAGTTGACATCAAGCCCAGGGGTTAGCAATGGAGAGGCACCTATATGACGCCCCCATTATTAACTCCATAGTAAGTTTTGAAATAAACACACGGTAAGAACAAAATCCTTTTTTTTTTTTTTTTTTAAATAAATACTGCCCAAACCCCTTTTCCCATTTATTACAGTATGAATAAAAAGATACCATATTCCTCACCTATCCGACAAAAATCCATTTGTCCCACACCACAGTCCATTTCTGCTTCATCTGGATGCCTTTGCTGAATGGCGACATGATGCGACAATTCAGCCTCACATCCAGGAGACAGAGCCGAGCGTCAGAACGCAGCTTTAGTGGCTTGCGCTGTTATTAAGGTTACCGCAGGTCACTGAAGCTGCGGTTCCCACGGGCAGCTCATAGTGGGCGACCCGATGTACTGAGGGGACCTCAATGAGATCACCGCTAGCACCATGAGAATTTGCTAGAGGTGATGTCTTGAAGGTTACCGCCGTTCATTGGCCAGCTTACACTGAACTTAGCATGGGAACAGCTGGCTGTGACCTGCGGTAATCTCTATGACGTTATCGCTTGTCACAACCTACGTCCCAAGCTTAGCTCAGTGTCTGCTGGATTCATGGCTAAGTGTTTGGATCATGACAGTGCTCAGGCATGTAATACAGATGTAGCAGAGCAGGGCTTTGTGGGACAAATGGATTGTTGCCAGACAGGTGAGAAATATATATTTTTTTATTTTCACTTTTACAGTAATACAGTTGTGCTCAAAAGTTTGCATACCCTGGCAGAATTTTTGCTTTCTTGACTTTTTTTCAGAGAATATGATAACACGAAAACTTTTTCTCCACTCATGGTTAGAGGTTGGGTGAAGCTATTTATTGTCAAACTACTATTGTCAAACTGGGCAGCATGGTGTCTCATTGGTTAGCACTGCAGCCTTGCAGAGCTGGAGTCCTGGGTTCAAATCCCACAAGGACATCTGCAAGGAGTTTGTATGTTCTCCCAGTGTTTGCATGGGTTTCCTCTGGGTACTCAGATTTCCTCCTACTTTCCAAATACATACTGATAGGGAATTTAGATTGTGAGCCCTAATGGGGACAGCGAAATCTTTGTTGGTCTACCTGACCGTGGTTTTGTTTTTACAGACCCCCCGATTTTCCATTTGTTAATCACAGTTTAAATGCTGCTGACTTGCATTATCAATCCCTTGGATATCTTTTTGTATCCCTTTACTGTTTTATACAGTTCAACTGCCTTTTCCCGTAGATCCTTTGACAGTTCTTAAGAACATGTTGCAGTCCTGATAAGAATGAGTGATAACAGAGTCAGTGGTGTTGTAACTATAAGGTCTGTCAGAAACTTATTTCACTTCTATGACAAATCACTGACTGGTGGTACAGGATGCTGGATGTATTTTGACTTCAGCAAACGCATTTGACAAGTATCTCACTCAATCTTATTGAAAAAATGATAGTATGGAATTTGACAAGGCATGTTAGGTGGATTCATAACTGCTTAAATGATCGGACAAAGAGTGTTGTAAATGCTGCACATCCCAGTTGGAAGATGTCTCAATGGGGTACCACAAGGTCTGTTTTGTGGCCTGTTTTTTCAAATCTATCATGATTTAGATGAAGCGAATTGAGGGGTAAACTGTCAAATTTGTGATGACACAAAGCTAGAGGGGTAGTAATATAGAGAAGAGAGAGGTAGTGATTCAAAAGATATACATATATGGAGCAGTGGCAGCAACTAACAGAATGGATTTTAACAGGGAAAAATGCAAAGTACTACATCTGGGCAATAAAAATGAAAAAAGCATATACAAAATGGGAGGAATAGGGCTAAGTAACAGCACATGTGAAAAAGACTTGGGTATACTAATTGATCACAGACTTAACATGAGTCAACAGTGTGATGCAGCAGCAAAAAAGGCAAATGCAATTCTAGGATGTATCAACAGAAGCATACAGTCTAGATCACGTGAGGTCATTATTGCCCTCTACTCCTCTTTGGTCAGACCTCATCTGGAATACTGTGTCCAGTTTTGGGCACCACATTTTAAAAAAGACATCAACAAACTGGAGCAAGTTCAGAGAAGAGCCACCAGAATGGTGACCGGTCTGCAAACCATGTCCTATGAGGAACGGTTGCAGGATTTGGGAATGTTTAGCTTGCAAAAAAGAAGACTGAGAGGAGACTTAATAGCTGTCTACAAATATCTCAAGGGCTGTCACATTGTAGAAGGATCATCTTTATTCTCATTTGCACAAGGAAAGACTAGAAGCAATGGGATGAAACTGAATGGGAGAGGACACAGATTAGATATTAGAAAAAACTTTTTGACAGTTAGGGTGATCAATGAGTGGAACAGGCTGCCACAAGAGGTGGTGAGTTCTCCTTCAATGGAAGTCTTCAAACAGAGGCTGGATAGACATCTGTCTGGGATGATTTAGAGAATCCTGCTTTGAGCAGGGGGTTGGACCAGAAGGCCCAGGAGGTCCCTTCCAACTCTACCATTCTATGATTCTATGATTCTATGATTCTATGATTCTATGATTCTTTTGCTTTCCCCATGACTCACAATCCAGAAACATCAGTGGCTGGATGAAATATGCAGGAGTCTGTCTGGATCCCAGAAACTCAGTCAGCTTTTATGCACACACACCGATTACAAGCAAACAGGTCACAGGTGAGGATGTTACCTTTAGTAGCCATTCAAACCCATTTGTGTCAACTTCTGTGCATGTTATCAGGCCAAAATCACCAGAGTATGTGAACTTTTGATCAGGGTCATTTGGTTATTTTGGGTTATTATGATTTAAAAAGAGAAAACACTGTAGTTTGACAATAAATAGCTTCACCCAACCACTAACCATGAGTGGAGAAAGTTTTGATGTTGGCCTTTTTTTCAGAGAATATGAATAAGAAAGCAAAAATTCTGCAGGGGTATCTTAACTTTTGAGCACAACTGTTAATTGGAAAATGAGGGTAGGGTGTGCTTATTTCAATTAAATTACTTTATTCCTGCTGTGTATTTTTTGCCATATGACTATAAGTCGAGTAATGGGGGCATCTTATACAAATACAAAGCCGACATCAACCCCAACCCTATTGTACCACTTACCACCGCAACAGGGCAAGTGGGAAGTGCGAGGCTAGGCCCCAGATTTGGCACAACTTATGGATTCACCATTTCTGGGGCCACTGAGGGCTGATGTTGGTAGCCTGGGAGAAGGGGCAATATCTCTGGCTCCTTCCCAGGCTATTAATATCAACCCACAGCTGTCTGTTTAGCCTTTGCTGGTTAGAATTTATAGGGGGACCCAAAGTCTTTTTTTTTCTGGGGTCCCACATAAACTAAACCAGTAAAGGCTAGGTAAACATATATGAGTTGTTAATTAAAGGCCCTGGAACCTTTTGGGATACTGTCCTCTTTCCTAGATTACTAACATTATCCCTCAGCAGTCAATTTCCCCACGCTGGTTAGCAAAATTACGAGGAAGCACATCCCAATTTTTTTTATTGAATTACTTATTTGAGACACGATATACACAGCGAGTGCTGGATACATTTTTAGTGCATATTATATGCGTTTCTGTCGCAGATATGCACATAACTGTATAAATAAAGTTTTGTCTAAGTAAAATATATCAGGAAGTTTCAAAAACAAAGCAGCTTTATTTAAAGCATGATAGACCAAAAATGCAATAAAAAACGCATGTAAAAAATTGGACTGAAAATCGCAATGAAAAGACGCAAATAATTTACACAAATTCTGCAACATCAAAGACTCACCAAAAGCTCATAGTGGGAATGTAGCCTCAATGATGTGTTGTACATCCTATATATTGAATGTTGCAACCAACGCACGTAATCAGACTGTTGAATTAGAATTGATCATAGATGATATTTTATAATGTGTGCTGTTAGCAATAGATGTTTCTTTTTTTTCTTCAAAAGGACAAGCTGTATATATGCTATAGCCACAATAAAAAAAAAAGTGTGAATAACATTTTTTCGTAGGATTATTTTATATCCATTTTTGATAAGTGTCCAAGGCTCTATCTTGCTGTAAATGGGCATACAGTTTAGAATGTTTTTTAGGTTATCAAATTCTAATCTAAAAACGTTGCTGAAAACAACAGATAAATTGTTAGATCCAAACAAATTTTGCTCTTAATATTTTTTGATTGAATTAACATTTTCTATACCGGTTATTTACTTTTTTTTTTCGTCCCATTTGTCATCCAGGGGTGATAACCTTGTCCTTCCAATCTCCTACATACTAGTATTTGCTCAGTTTCCCATCCTGAGTCGATTGAGCAGTTTCCCGCTTGTGTCAATTTGCCAATTAAAACTTTTTTTATATATATTTATTTGGAATATATATCCTCCCATCAGGCCATGTAAATTATAGCTAAAGATGGTGAAAAATTTGATCACATACTGGCTCTTGCAGTTTTGCATATAATATACACCAACAAATAGAGAAAAATTACCGTATATACTCGTATATAAGCCGACCCCCCTAATTTTGCCACAAAAAACTGGGAAAACGTATTGACTCGTGTATAAGCCGGGTGTATAAACTGCCCTCCTGCTCTGTGCTGCCCCCGTCCTGCTCCTTGCTCCCCCATCCAGCTCTGTGCTCCCCCATTCTCCTCTGTACTCCCCCCTCCTGCTCCGTGCTCCTCTGTGCCCTCCATCCTCCCCCGTCCTGCTCCGTGCTCATTGTCCTCCTCCATGCTTCCCCGTCCTCCGTTTCTCCCCCCCCGTCCTCCCCCCCGTCCTGCTCCATGATTCCCCCGTTCTCCTCCATGCTTCCCCCGTCCTCCGTTCCCCCCCCCGTCCACCGTTCTATCCCCCGTCCAGCTCCGTGCTCCTTGTCCTCTCCTCCATCATACTCACCCCTCCCCGTGCCATCGCTGAGCGTCCCTGCAATCCTGCGTTTTCCCCGGCTTCCTGCAGCTCTCCAGCGCTGAGCGGTGATGTAATACGCTCATTAAGGCCATGAATATGGAGGCCACGCCCGTGGGAGTGGCGTCGCGTCCATATTACATGACCTTAATGAGCGGTATTACATCACCGCTCAGCGCTGGAGAGCTGCAGGAAGCCGGGGAAAACGCAGGATTGCAGGGACCCTCAGCGATGGCACGGGGAGGGGTGAGTATGATCCCAGCCACCGGCTCCTGCCGCGGCATCCCCTCCCCCGCTGGTTTCTGCCCTATGACTCGTGTATAAGCCGAGGGGGCATTTTCAGCACGAAAAAAGGTGCTGAAAATCTCGGCTTATACACGAGTATATACGGTATGTGACAGACGATATTGGAACGGAATTATTGATATACTCACTGAAATTGGCAAAAAAATTACTGTACTTTTTCAAAAATGAGCATAGTGCTTGTAGGGTACAATCAGGCAAAATAGATCTATTTAATACAGATACATCGCGTGTGATCCACCTGTAAACAAATTAATCTCAGATAGCAGTTATACATATTTAGTATCCTTCATAAAATTAGGAATTTATTTTAACAAAAAGGTTGTAACAAGCGGTCAGCCACCCTCTCAAATTTTCAATGAAGGAACCAATCCCTGCAACTAGGGGACGCATGACCAGTTTGTGCACGTTAGGAGGGAACGAAAAACAGAAGGGATAGTGCAAATTGTCACTATAAATGAATTATGATTTTTTGTTAAAATTTTAGTTTCAACCCCCTTTTGTACCAATTTTAAAATGATCTTTCGAAAAGTCTGGACTGGATTACTAGACAAATTTATGTCGTATTGAGGGACGTTTGTTAAGCTTTCCATATAAACTCACATGAAAAATTACAAGGGCCCCATCTTTATCAGCTGGTCCTGTAGTAATACATTTATAGGGTCAAATATATTAATAGGAGTCACAAACAGAAATAGCCAAAAAAAGAGAAAGTGACTAGTATCATATATGCACATAAAAAATAAATAAATAAAAAGACAGATTCTATAGAGAAAATATCTAATGTGGATAACTGGCTGACCAAAGTTCCATATAACAAATAGTGGAAATACATGACAGTGTCTCCCCCTAGTGGGGTTGTTAGATATATTATATAATATAGATTCCTAATGGTGGAAAGTTCCTCAATATAACCAGACTGTTATAAGGAACAAACAGAAACAAGTATACCGTATACAATATAAAAGTTAAACATTACTAATATACCAATTCAGATTTCACATGGAAGGGAAAATGCTGAAAAGTATCAAATATTACCACAATATAGTCCGCACTGGATGAACCCTCTGACCCGCATTTCGCTTGATGGCTTCCTCAGATGGGCAACCTTCCGCCTTTTGACCATTGGAAATCTATATTATTTCATACATCTAACAACCCCATAGGGGGAGACACTGTTGCGTATTTCTATTACTTATTATCTGGAACGGAGTTCATTTTTTTTCTCATTAATGAACACTCTGCACCCCATCTTGATTGAAAAAAAACAAATGTAGAAATTTTTGCAAATTTATTAAAAAAGGAAAACTGAAATATCACATGGTCATAAGTATTCAGACCCTTTGCTCAGTATTGAGTAGAAGCACCCTTTTGAGCTAGTACAGCCATGAGTCTTCTTGGGAATGATGCATCAAGTTTTTCACACCTGGATTTGGGGATCCTCTGCCATTCTTCCTTGCATATCCTCTCCAGTTCCTTCAGGTTGGATGGTGAACGTTGGTGGACAGCATTTTCATGTCTCTCCAGAGATGCTCAATTGGGTTTATGTCAGGGCTCTGACCTAAACCCTCAGGGAGTGCAATAGTAATTATTTGCCTATACAAATCCATCTTTGTCAGTTACCCACACTTCGTTTTCTCCGTAGTGCCTGTCTGTTTTTATATAAACACATTTAATAAAGTGAATTTTTGATACTACCATGTAGAGGAATTACTCTCCTTTTTTCAGCTATATATCAGTCCTATAGTAATCCTGTTATTTTCTTTTAGTTCAGAAAGAACGGCCTGTGGTTAAGTAACATTGTATTTTTTTAGGGTTTTATATTGGGCCTCATGATACAAAATAGTTTCATCTCTTTTCACAAAGCCTTGAAATATTTAATGCCTCCACTCAGATTAAAAGTGGTAAAAAAACCTTTTTTTTTTTTAGAATATTGTGAACAATTGTTGTTAAGTTCCTCCAGCTGTGTAGACTCACTTTTAAGATGTAGAAAATTAGAAATACATGCAGTTCATCCTGATAGTATAGGAGATGTACATTCATCATTGGAGTAAGATATGAGGCGCACGCCACTTTTCAGGTGCGCCGGGTTCATTAAGGGGACTCTTAGCACAGGATGACTGTGTCCCGCCGCTCAGTGCTAATCACTTATATACACTGTCTCCCTGCATCTCCACCACTCTTCTTTGATTGACAGCTTTGGCTTCATAGGGCCAGAGAAGGGTGGAGAAAGATGGAAACCAAGCAGGTAAGAAGGTGTATATAAATGTTTGGTCCCGTCAAAAAGCACCAAGCACCTGTACTTGGTTTGAATAATCATTGTGTGCTGACAGATTCCCCTGAGGCTAAGTGCACATGTCAGGAATGTTTGCAGAATATTCCTGAGCAAAACCAGACTTTTTTTGCGGTAAAAATGCGCGGTTTTTGCGTGGATTTTACGCGTTTTACCGCAATTTTTCCCTGATCTTTCTAGGTCAATAATATAGCGGGAAAAACGCTAGAATTCCGCGAAATTAATGAACATGTTGGTTCTTTTTCCGAGATGCGTTTTTTTGGCGGAAAAAAACGCACCATGTGCACAATTGCGGAATTCATTCTAAATGATAGGATGCTTAATACATGCGTTTTTAACGCGTTTTTTTCCCGCGAAAAAAAAGCAAATAATCCTGAACGTGTGCACATAGCCTTAAGAGGCATAATCTTCTTAAATGGAACCCACTGTGTAAAATAATGCTATTAATCTTCAGATATGGGGTTAATCTGATAATTAATATTGTTCTAACACCAAGTGGACCTGCACTGAGAGCCCCACTGCCTGGAAGAAATTAACTTTATTCACCCAGCCATATTTGGCTTCCACTCATAGTGTCGGCGCCGGCACGTAAGCAGCGGCTGTAACCGCGCGCCAGGCACTGACTGACAGCAGACTCAGCATTACAGCCATCTGTCAGTCAGTGCCGAGGACGCGGTTACAGCTGCCGCTCTCTATACACTGAGCTGTGACCGAAACTGTGCCAGCACCACCCCGACTGGAGGCCGAACACTGCTGGGGGAAATATTCATTTCATTTAACATTGGGGCTCTCAGTGCAGACGCCACATGGTGTCAAAATGTTATTAACCCTCAGATTAACCCCATATCTGCAGTCTAATTGCGTCATTTTACATGACAGGTTCCCTTTAATTAATCAGAAGCTTCTGACTCCAGCATGCCCCCTCATCAAGACCAGCGTTGCTCACACTGCCCTTGATGAATCAAAGCAAATATTCTCTTAAAAATATTGGCTCTGATTTATCAAGACTGACGTAAACAACACGGTTCTTAATAATGCGACATTCTGGAGTCAGAGTTACCCGATTCATTAAGAGGGCAACGCCTTTGAATGAATCTGGTGCATACGAAAAATTGTGTGCTTACTTAGATTTCAGGCATAAGATACGCCCCAGATCGTCATGAATTTGATGAACTGTGGCACAACACCTTCTCCTGCCCTAGCTCTGCCCAATTGGTGGGAGCTAGGCGATTTTGGCGTGAAAACTCCAAATGTCGCAAAATTTTTGCACAAAATGTTGCAACTTTCAAATCTTTGATGACTTGGGGTCCAAAAGTAATTCATACCAGGGTTTCATTATATTATATAATACAAAGCTCAGTTGCTGCATAAGGAAATTATTCCTGTCCACCAGTGAGGAACACACTCATCTATTATTTTTTTTTTTTACAAAGAATAGTGCAGTGTTGTTTACCAGAACCTAAATCACAGAACTACATTACACAGTCTACAAAAGGTCTTGTTGCCTTTTTTCCCCCTTTTTTGCTAAGTTCACACTGGGAGTTACTGCAGCATTTTTATGCTAATTTTCAGCTGTGTTTTACAGTACCAGCTATGTCTATGGGATTTCAGAAATCTCATGCACACAGCTTGTTTTTTTGTCATCAGTTTGTGCTTTGCATGGTTTTTTTGGACATAGAGTATGTCACTTTCAGTGTTTTCACCCATTGAATTTAAGGGAAAAAAATTAACCAAAACCTGCGTTTTTTGCTGCAGCTTCTTTCCTGCCAAGCACTCAAGCTTTGCTGCAGAAAAAAATGCCCAGTGTGAAAGTCTAAGTTACTTACCGTTAACGGTATTTTTCGAAGTCCATGACAGCACCCAACGAGAGAGAGGGGATCCGCCCTTCAGGAACAGGAAACCTACAGATACAAAAGGGCGGCACCTCTCCACACGCATCAGTTGGTTTACAGAGACAAGAGGACTAGCCAGGTTAATGACAATCACAAGCTCTATATAACTTTATTGCGTAATGAAAATTTCATTTTATGTGAAACTTATAAGAGGAAGAAGTGCGCGTCGATAAGATAAAGGGAGGGTATACAAGGGTGCTGTCATGGACTTCGAAAAATACCGTTAACGGTAAGTAACTTAAGGGTATGCCACACTGAACAATATCGCTAACGGGATCGCTAAAAAAGTCACTATTTAGCGATCCCGTTAGCGATGTTGTTCAGTGCGGCATCTGCCAGCGACGAGCTTCCTGCTGTGATCTCGCTCGTCGCTGGAATCGTTCCGGACCCTATTTTCTCGTCGGCGCTCCCGCTGGGTAAGTATTATCGCTAGTGTGGCACCTTTTCTTAGCGATTTAGCGGTACTTTTGTACCGCTAAAGTCGTTAAGAAGATCGCTAACGGCGATAGCGTCGTTAACTATATCGCTAAATGTGGCCGCACTTAGCGATATAGAAACAATCCCGCTAGCGATCGCATTAGTATGCGTCGTTATCGTGATCGCTAGCGGGATTGTTTAGTGTGGCAGTACCTTTAGACTTTATTCGAAGCCATGACAGCACCCAACGAGAGAATTACAGAGAGTAATAACTACTCAGGGAGGGACTACAGCCTGCAGCACCCTTACCCCAAAAGAGAGATCAGAGGAAGCACCCAAGTCTAATCTATAATGATTGTAGAAAGTGCTTGGAGAGGACCAAGTGGCGGCCTTACATATCTGATCGATGGAGACTTCCGACCTTTCCGCCCACGAGGTTGCCATGGCTCGAGTGGAATGTGCCCTCAGCTTTTCTGGAGCCGACCTGCCTTTCGAGGTGTATGCTAATGTAATAGCTTCCCTGATCCATCTAGCTAATGTGGATTTTGATACTCTAAGGCCCTTTCTGGAACCTTGGAAAGAAACAAATAAGGCATTATCTTTTTTCCAGGGATTAGTAACAGCAAGATACTTAAGAGACATCTCCTTACGTCCAGGGTATGGAGTTTATCTTCTTTTTGGTTACTAGGATTAGGTAAGAAAGATGGTAAGACTATCTCCTGAGATCTATGAAAGGTGGATGCCACCTTAGGTAGATATGCCAGATCAGCCCTGAGTATCACTCTATCGTCTTGGATTTGTGTATATGGAGGAAGCCTAGAGAGTGCTTGGATGTCACTCACCCTTCGGGCTGATGTTAAAGCTACCAAAAAGGCTACCTTGATAGAAAGGGTTTTAATCGAGGCGACTGAGATGGGTTCAAACGGAGACTCTGTCATAGCTGTGAGTACTAAATTTAAATCCCAAGGCATAAATCTATTTCTGACTGTGGGTCTCGATCTTGCTGCCGCCTTGATAAATCTACTGATCCAATAGTTCCTAGCTATATTACAGTGAAAAAGGGCTCCCAGGGCAGAAACCTGCACTTTAAGGGTACTAGTGGAAAGACCCATATCTAACCCCTTTTGCAGAAACTCCAGGATTTGAGATATCGGAACTGAATCTCTAGCCGTGACTCCTGAGACCTGTAAAATTTTCTCCAGGTCCTGGCATAAATCTTAGTTGTTATTTCCTTCCTACTTTTAAGAAGGGTATTTATTAAATCATGAGAAAACCCCCTATTTAACAATAACGACCGCTCAAATTCCACGCCGTCAGATGTAGGCCAGTAACTTGAGGATGGTATACTGGACCCTGGGACAGGAGATCTGGAATGTCCGGCAAAATCCATGGGTCGGTTATTGACATGGATCTGAGGCTCGAGAACCATGTTCTCTTGGGCCAGAAGGGCGCTACCAAGATTACATTCGCTTTGTCCTTCCTGATCTTTCTGACTACCAGAGGAATCAGAGACAAGGGGGGAAAGGCATAAGCCAGAGAAAAATCCATTGTATCAGAAAGGCATCCACTGCCAGCGGATTTTCTCTGGGGTTTAGGGAGCAGAACTGTTCTATTTTCCGATTCCTTCTGGTGGCAAAAAGGTCTATATCTGGTTGCCCCCATCTGCGCACGATCCTGTCGAAGACGACACTTTTCAGTGACCATTCCCCTTGTCTTAGAAGGTGGCGACTTAGAAAGTCTGCGGTGGTGTTTTCCTCTCCTCTTATGTGCAATGCTGTTAGTGATAGAAAATGTCTTTCTGCTAGATGGAACAGACGTTCTGACACTTGCATGAGAGGACCAGATCGAGTGCCTCCCTGGTGATTGATATAGGCTACCGCGACCTGATTGTCGGACAAAACTCGTACGTGATGACCCTGTAGATAAATAAGGAGTTCTTTAACTGCCAATTCTACTGCTGTAAGCTCCTTCATGTTAGAGGACATGTCTATTTGATGATGCTGCCACAAGCCCTGCACTACATAATCAGACATATGGGCCCCCCAACCGGTAGGACTAGCATCCGTGGTGACTACTCTGGATACATCATACTCCCATGGCACCCCTTTGGATAAGTTACGATTATCCTGCCACCAATCTAAAGACTTAATTGTGGCCCGGGATAAGGTTAGTTGGCTCTCCAGGCGGTTTCCTAGGCTCTTGTCGTACTGCAGAACCTCAGTTTGTAAAGTCCTGGTATGAAACCGTGCCCATTGTACCGCAGGGATGCAAGAGGAAAGAGAGCCCAACAAGGACATGGCTTTCCTAAGGGTCATGGTGGGGTTATTGGAGGCATTAAGAATTTGATAGCGCAGGCGTATTAGTTTGTCGGTTGGAAGACGGCATTCTTGTTTCTGGGAATCTAAAGTTAGGCCCAAAAACTGCTGTACCTGGATCGGATGTAACCGAGATTTTGCGGTATTTAGTAGCCACCCCAACTGTTCTAGAACAGATATTGTTTTGTCTAACTGTTCCTGACAGTGGACCGCTGTTTTGCCTATGATCAAGAAGTCATCGAGGTAGGGAACTATCAAGATGTTAAATTCCCGAAGGTGGGCCATCATTTCTGTTACAATTTTTGTAAACACCCGAGGGGCGACTGCAAGACCGAATGGTAGAGCCTTATATTGGAAATGTTGCAGTGAGCCTTCCAACCATACTGCCACTCTAAGAAAACGCTGATGATTATCATTGATGGGGACATGGTAATAGGCGTCTTTTAAGTCCAATACCACCATAAAACAGTTTTTAAACAATAATTTTATTGTGGAATTTATTGTTTCCATTTTAAATGGCCGTATTACCAGGAACTTGTTTAAGGCTTTCAAGTTAATTATTGTCCTGAAGGAGCCGTCCGGCTTCTGGACTAAAAATAGAGGGGAGTAAAAGCCTCTGCCCTTTTCCATTTCAGGTACATGTACCAGAACCTCTTTACGGCGCAAATCAAAAATTTCTGCCTCCAGCACGGCCTGTTCTGATGAGGAAGACCGGATGGGGGTAACCTTAAAGGAATCTCGGGGTAATTCAGAAAATTCCAGCTTAAGTCCTGACTCTACCAGGTTCAAAATCCAACTGCTGTTGGAGATTCTGGACCAGGCTGGGTAGAAGGCCGACAGTCTACCTCCCACCGGAGCCGCTAGTCATTTAGAAGTCTTCTTGGCATCTCGAGGTGGGCCTCTGAACATATATCCCGTACCTTTCTTTTTCTATCTTCCCATGTGCCTCGCTCTCTAGACGACCTTCTGCGATAGAATCTTTTTCTGCCGAAGGGGCGTCTATATGAGGGGTTTGGAATACTAGGGAATTTTTTCTTATCATCCCCTGCCTTTTCCAAGAGTTCATCTAGGACAGGGCCAAATAAGTATTCGCCCTCACAAGGGATAGAGCAGAGACGGGATCTGGCCTGAATGTCACCCGGCCAACATTTGAGCCATAGTGCCCTTCGTGTTGCATTCGATAGACCCGCAGCCCTGGCAGCCATCCTTACAGAGTCGGCCGAGGAATCTGCTAAAAAAGCTGCTGCATTTTGAATGATCGGAATGGTTTTTATCATGGACTCTCTGGAGGCACCTTCTTTCATCTGCGATTTTAGTTGATCCAACCAGACCATTATGGATCTGGCAGTATAAGTGGCAGCCACTGCTGGTCTTAGAGCTCCAGCTGACATTTCCCAAGTTCCCTTTAGAAAAGAGTCAGCCTTTTTGTCTAGTGGATCTTTCAGGCTTCCCATATCATCAAAAGGTATAGAGGATTTTTTGGAGGCCTTAGCTATCGCGGCATCTAATTTTGGGGCTTTGTCCCACTTATCTACCGCTGTATCCTCAAAGGGGTATCTGCGCTTGAAAGTTGGGGCCACCAAACCCTTTTTCTCTGGCTTTCTCCATTCCTTATTAATCAGGTTTTTTACGGAATCATTCAAGGGAAAGGCCCTACGTTTCTTTGGGTCTAATCCCTTGAACATAAAGTCCTGTATGGACCGCTCAGGCCTTGTGTTCTCAATCCCCATGGTAGATTTTATTGCCTTGACCAGCTTATCCATCTGATCTAAGGGAAAGCAGAATCTTGTAGACTACTCTTCTGATGAGGAAGATGAATGCGAAGGGGATGATGAAGTGGACCTCAGCGAATCTTCGCCTTTATTATGCCTGACAGGGGAATCTGAGTCCGAGATCCTCGAACCTCTTTTAGACTTAGATGATTCTCCTTTAGAAATGGCTCTCATCTCCGTTCTAATCATATCCCTCAGGTTTGAAGCAAAATCCGGAGTTTCTTCAGCTACCTGTAGGGAGTTCGGGGAAATTTATAAGGCATTGCCCTGTTCTGATAAGGACCAATGACTACCCCTATATTATTCTCCCCTACCGTCTGTTGAACACAAGGTTGACATAACCTTTTGGGATATGCGTCGGGTAGGGGCTGACTGCAAAGGGCACATTCTCTATGTTTCGTTTTTCCTGCACACTTTTTTCCCTAATAAAGGAAACACAAGGGAGGAATAACTGCATCATTGGGTATACTTTCACGAAGATCCTCTTACCCGCCAGCAGTAATAGGTACCGAATCACGGGGGGGGGACCGGGTGATGTTGATGCCTCCACTGCCCTGGAGGAACCTCTGCGGACGGACCCATGTCCTTTCACCTTCAGTGGCTGTGTCCTGGAGCGAGTTTCCTGCTCGACCTGCAGGCTCTGCTCTGAGGGAGCTTCTGATCCTTCCATGCTGGATCAGAAGCGTCTGTGCAGCTGGGCAGGCCCCTTTTAACCCGGGTATCCGGTTGTAGCAGCGTTAGGTGCCAGCGATCCGCCCCTCCCCCTGCTGGTCTAACTCACCTCCCCTCCCCCAATTGCAGCGCTCGTGCCCCCAGAGCTTACCGGCCTGACCGCTCCGTGCATCGGAGTCGGCCGTGCTTTCTGATGACACAGGAGGGCGAAAACGCCGGCCGGCATCTCAGGCCACGCCCCCCGCCGCGCGTCACCTCCGTCCTCACCAGGAAGTTCGGAGGGACGCGTCGGGGAAGGCGCAGAGGCGCCGAAGCATGGCGGGGATCCCACCGACGCTTACCCCTGCGTCAGCGCTGCACTGACCGCCGAATACCTGCACACACAGCTGCTTTAAAGAAGGGGACCGAGTATCCAGAGGGGGCGGCTCATACTTACCTGCACGCTGGCCAGAAGACGGGGATCCTCCGGAACACCGCTTCCCGCTGCCTCGCACACTGTCGTGGAGCCCTGCCTGGGCCCACCGTTGCGCTCCAGGGGTCCCCGCACCGGATCGAGGTAGGTGACTACTCGCTACCTGGGTCGACCGGCCGGCCTGGGTCTGACGAGGAAAAACTTCATCTGTAGGATTTCCGTCCTCCAGGAACAGGAAACCAACTGATGCGTGTGGAGAGGTGCCGCCCTTTTGTATCTGTAGGTTTCCTGTTCCTGAAGGGCGGATCCCCTCTCTCTCGTTGGGTGCTGTCATGGCTTCGAATAAATTAGCCTTAAAGTGCATTATATGTCTGTCAATCGGTAGCTGATAAAAGAAAAGCTCCTTCCTAAAAAGGGACGTACAGGAAAATGTGAGCACTGCCTGTGCGCAGTGGGATATTATGTGAAAGCCCAAAATAAAAGTACACTTTTGCAGATAAAATAAAAATCAGGTATTGTATATGACAAACTAGCCCGGCTTGCATTTGTTTTTGTTTCAGAAGTTCATTTATCTGAGAAATGACATGTACACAGCATTTTACAGTACCAGCAAAGTGAATGAGATTTCTGAAATCTCATGCACACGATTGCTTATTTTTTTATTTGCTGATATGAAATGCTAGAATTCAGAAGAAGTGTAGGGCTATAATGAACAATAATACACACCCACTATACGAGCTGTTCTTGAATCAGAAGAGCACATTCAGCAGCCGTCTAATCCTACTAAGGTGCAAGAAGGAGAAATTCAGGAAATCGTTTGTACCTACTGCTATGGGGATGTATAATAATTTCCTAAGGGTGGCAGAAAATAATGATTGATGGCTGGTGTACTAATGTCAATTAACATTATCTTATATACACCTGAACTACCCACTTTTATTTATTATGTAATGTTGGTACACCTGTGCAAGATTTGTGTCCTAATATTTTATGTACTGCTGTTTGTATTGCTGCTGTAATACTGTAATTTCCCCCCGGGATCAATAAAGTGTATCGTATCGTATGAAGACTGAAAACGCTTTTTCAAATTGGCAACATGTCAATTCTTTCAGTGTTTTTCACCCATCCAAATGAATAGAAAAAAAAAATAAAAGTCAAAACATCTGCTGCGAACAGTCAAGGTGTGCTCAGAGTCTAATCATGTGCATGTTATATACACGCGCAAGACGTAAGCTTTTTACCTAAAGTTCCGCAATTGTGCGCGAATGGACAACCATGCAATGTAATGGAATAAAGACATGAGGAATGAGACTTGCTGAAATTGTCATTTCTGCTCGCAGCAATAAAATCTAGAAAACGCCTGCTTTGCCGAGCTAGATCGGCTCAGAAATAAACTACATTTTCTTTATGAAACCTCACAGCAAACTTTCTTTAAAAGTAAATACAAAGCAACTTTGATCAGTTTTATTTTGTAGTTTCAGACAGAAGTCACTGATGAACTGGAAAGCTAAAAAGAATTTACGCTTTGTAGAAAGGGAAAGTTTTTACAGTAAAAAGGAAAAATAAAAATAAAATCCTTAAAAGAATTTACACATTTTTTGCCTCTGGTTCCCCCGTTTCAATGTATTCTCATGGGATATTATATACATACACTTTGTGGCAGAATACATTGGATTTTACCACGCTAGTCCTTTTGGGGGTTTAGATTTTCCTTTTTTCCCACGTTGAGTCTTCAGCTTCTTTCTTTGCCTCGGGTGCATCCATACTGGGTACTGCCCATGCTCATCTTGGAGAGTTTTCTTGTTTCGTTTCACATCTGTTTCCATCTTCGAAGTTTCACCTAAATGTGTGCCATAAAGAGTGGACAGCATGGACAAGAGAAAAAAAAATGGCTTAAAGTCAAAACCTAAAAAATATCTTAAATCAGCCAAAATTAAAATATTGTTTTCTTTATAACAACCTCCTGCGTTTATATTAGGATTTTTCTACTTAAACCCAAAATAAATATTAAAGGGCTTGTCACTATGTGACTGCAGACTTGTGAACCCTCACAGTGCGCGCACTGAGCGCTTTCTCCACAGTCAGCACCGGTCACGTGACTGCAAGCACGCGACATGCATACTCCCGGCCAAAATCAGGCTAATCCGTTTTTGGCCTCGCGCAATACACTCGCATTGAGCATGCCGGGAAATCTAATAGGATTCTGGCCAAGAGTATGCATAGCGTATACTTGTAGTCACAGGACTGCTGTCCCCAGCATTGACCGTGGAAAAACCTCACAACGCCCAGTGAGCATACTGTGAGGATCCGCAAGTCTGCAGTCACAGAGGGACAACGCCTTTTGGAATGTTAACCATTGTCAGAGAAAACAGCACCAGTAAGTCACTGGTTTTATCAATGCAGTATACACATATATGCCCTACGGAGAAAATATATATACCACTATAGTCACTGTATGGTGGCATTATTGAGTCACCACTCTATGTGATGGGAATATGTGGTCATGGTATGGCGGTATTGAATTCTTATAGAACAGTATTCATTTAACATTGGTCTTTGTTAATGATGAGTATGGTGGTATTTGGTTTCCACGTGGTGGTATTAAGTGTTTACCTTCTATAGCAGTTTCATTGGCCATAGCGGTCTTGGCATATTGCATTTTGTTCAGTAAAGGTATGGCGATAATATTGATTACTTGTATAGAGGTGTTATTTTGTGACTATCATTATATAGACAGAATTATCTTATAGCAATGTTGTCTTGGATATCCAAGTTTAGATTACTTTTTGTGGGAAAGGAAGGACATCCTTATAGATCAAAGCAACACGTTGGTGGTAGTGGTGTTGAGGGCATCAGGTCTTTGTAACAGGTCACATGGTGCATTAATTAGGAGAAAAGAGGCCGAACTTAGTAGTTTTGATGGAAAGAAATGTGGTTCATGGGGTGTTATTGCTCCCATCAGATAGGACAGAATCAGCATTTGAAGCAGATGTGAACGTAGCCTTACATTGTAATCAAAACATCTTGCCTTTTGTGGTAAGAAGCAAAATCAGTTTTTCTTTCGACTTCTTTTGTTAAAGCACCATAAAAGTTAATTGGTACTCCACATTATATCATGCTTTGTGGTACTTCCCTAACTAGAAAAGACATGACTAAAGATGATGCAGTGTTAGTTTTGCAATTTACAACCCAGTACAATGCCCAGAAAATGTCAGATGAAATTCTCCAGAGGGGCAAGAGAATCAATGCAGCACAGCATGCCCGGGACCCACACAGGAAAATAAATCTGTCTTTGGTGGAGATGAAAACTGATACCATAAAACAAAAAAAAGTCTTCAAGTAGACACAACGGAGTGTATGCCAGGATCCCCCACCGCCTCCCGCCTGTACACAATTATGCGGATTCAGTTCAAAAACAAAAGATTCCTTGCTGAAAAGGAAATGTATTACAGATCTGGTACCATACCTTTACAGTCTGATCACACCAGCTGACCCGGACCATTAAAATGTTTTTACAACTGTGCCAATATTCACATCACTACTTTCAGTCTTTAACCCCCTCTACACATTTCAGATACTTGGATACTAAATTCAGGTACTTGGCTTAAAAAATGGGTATTATACCTACCGATAATTCGGTTTCCAGGAGTCCATCCTGACAGCACTATGGAGGACGTCCTCCTCCTCCTTACAGGGACAGGAAGCACACGAGAGGTTAAAAGGTCCCACTCCTCCCCCAATACCTCAGTGATTTGACAAGTACCATACCATGGATCAATGCCAGTGATAACACTTTAATTTACTTAAACATATTACATCATATGAATTAGCATATATAACAAGATAGACAAGGGAGGGAACTAACCGTGCTGTCAGGATGGACTCCTGGAAACCGAATTATCGGTAGGTATAATACCCATTTTCCAGGACGTCCCCCTGACAGCACTATGGAGAGTACCAAAGAAACCCTCCTAGGGTGGGACTACGGCCTGTAATACTTTCCTACCATATGCCATATGTTGTCCTGCTAGCACATCTAGTTTGTAGTGCTTGCAAAAGGTATTTATCCGAGCCCAAGAGGCTGCCTTACAAATCTGTTCTAATGATGCTCCTGCTCTCTCAGCCCATGAGGCTGACAATGCTCTGGTAGAATGGGCTCTTATCTTTATAGGACAAACTACACCCTCCGATGTGTAAGTTTTTGAGATTATAGTGGTAATCCATCTTGCAATGGATGCTTTGGAAGCTTTTTTACCCCTATTTTTACCTCCAAACAAAATAAACAAGTTAGGGTCTTTCCTCCAGAGCTTAGTGGCCTCCAAGTAATCAATCACTGCCTGTCTAACGTCAAGGGAGTGTAAAGCTTGTTCTTTTATGTTTAATGGTTTTTCACAAAAAGACGGGAGTATGATTTCTTGATTGCGATTTTGCCAGGAAGCTACCTTGGGCAAGAAAGCAGGATCAAGTTTTAATATTATGTGATCCTCTCTGATCTGCAGATATGGGTCTTTAATGGAAAGTGCTTGGATTTCCCCTACTCTTTTGGCTGTGGTGATTGCTACCAAAAACGCTGTTTTCATTGATAAGAGTGACACAGGCAACTCCCTGTTTGGTGTTTAAGGATTTTTACAAAGAGCCGCCAAAACTAGATTTAAGTCCCAGGGGGGAGACAACTGTCTTATAGTGGGCCGCAATCTCTGGATTGCTTTGACAAATCTAACTACCCAAGGATGAGAGGCCAATGGATAGTCCAGTAAGTACTTAATGCCGAGATTTGAACTTTAAGTGTACTAGGTCTAAGACCCATATTAAATCCTGCCTGGAGGAAATCCAGAACTCGAGGAACATCCGGGACCCAGCTACAGCATCAGACCTGCCACCTTCCAGACAGAACTTCTTCCAGATTTTATAATATATTGCCGAAGTTACCGGTTTCCTGCTGGCCTGAATCGTTGTTATGACTTGATCTGATAGACCACGAGCTTTTAAAATGTCCCGTTCAGGATCCAGGCTGACAGGTGCAATCTTTCTGGGTCCTGGTGTAGAACTGGTCCCTGGTGAATTATATCCTTCCACCGGGGAAGCTCGATTGGTTTTTCTGTGGTCATGCCGCCTAGAAGTGGAAACCAGCTCCTCCTTGGCCAGAACGGAACTATTAGTACGACTCTCGCTCCGTCTTCTCTTATCTTCCTTAGAACCGCTGGTATCAGTGCTATTGGTGGGAATGCATAATTTAGAGCAGGGGTGGGGAACCTTTTTTCTGCCGAGGGCCATTTGGAATTTTATAAAAGTGTTCGGGGGCCGCATCAAATTATTAATAATGATGAGCTACTATACTCGTTGCTCGGGTGTTCCCAAGCATGCTCAGGAGTCCTCTGAGTATTTTGGCGTGCTCGGAGATTTAGTTTCTGTCGACGCATTTGCATGATTTGCAGCTGCTGGACAGCCTGAATACATGTGGGGATTCCTTAACAAACAAGCATTCCTCACATGTATTCAGGCTGTCCAGCAGCTGCAAATCAGAGAGCTGAGGCAATGAAAACTAAATCTCCGAGAACGTCAAAATACTCGGAGGACACCCGAGCATGCTCAGGAAAGCCCGAGCAACGAGTGTACTCGCTCATCACTCATTAATAAACTTAAACATTAGCCAACTATATTTATTCAAACATTTAAATAACTCCTACCTAATGTGATGACTGGAATGACTTCTCTTTGGTGAGGCGTTTGATATTGGGAGGTATTGATGATGTTGCTACTCGGATACTGGTCCCCATATAATGCTCCATACAAAATATGGAGCTCTCCTCTGCGCTGTGCTGCGTTCTGCCCTGTTGCGGCTCAGGAAAAGGCTCTGTGGAAAGACTCCCCATTATCATCATCATTGCTTCCCCATCATCATCAATGCCTGCCCGTCATCATCATCGCCTCCCCATCATTATCATTGTCTCCCCATCATCAATGCCTGCCCATCATCATCATCGCCTCCCCATCATTATCATTGCCTCCCCATCATCAATGCCTGCCCATCATCATCATCGCCTCCCCATTATTATCATTGCCTCCCCATCATCAATGCCTGCCCATCATCATCATCGCCTCCCCATCATTATCATTGTCTCCCCATCATCAATGCCTGACCATCATCATCATCGCCTCCCCATCATTATCATTGTCTCCCCATCATCATCATTCTTCCTCACCACCATCACTGCCTGCCTCCCCCACCACCATCACACATACAGCACTGGCAGGCAGGCACTGGCAGGCAGCACTCTCTCACATGCACACACACACACACACACACACACCGATCTCACCTGTCCGCGCGCTCTCTGCCACAGCCGGCCGCTGAATGATGACGTCATTCAGCGGCGCCGCTGTGAGAGAGAAAGCACCGGCGCCCCTGGAGCTCGGAGCTGCGGCAGCGGAGGCACGGCGGATTGGTGAGTATTGTGCCGGCTCCTGCAGGGGCCCTGAGCAAGCGGGGGGGGGGGGCCCAGTGGCAGCGCTGACACCGCTAACGGGCGCGACAGCGAGTGGGCCCCCCCCGCCTGCTCAGGGCCCCGGCACTTGCCCGGCCCTGCTATGTGCACACACTTACCCACAACAGGCGGCGTGCAGGAGAGGGGCGGGAGGATCGCACAGTCACTGTGGGGAAGCAGAGATGGATCTTCTGCTTCCGCTCACCAGGAACACGGGGCCTGCAGGTGGCGCAGACCCCAAAACTTAATTGAAAAAGTGTTGGCTGCCTGCCGGGCCGGACCAGATGATATGGCGGGCCGTATACTGCCCGCGGGCCGGACGTTCCCCACCCCTGATTTAGAGGTTCGTTCCACCTCTGACTCAAGGCATCTACACCTTCTGGATTGTCCACTGGGTTCAGTGAATAAAACCTTGGTAGCTTCGAATTTTTCCTTGTAGCAAAAAGATCTATCTGAGGCGTTCCCCATCGTTGGCATAGTAAGTGGAAGACCTCCTGGTTCAGCTCCCACTCGGTCGGGTAGATCTTCTGTCTGCTTAGGTAGTCTGCTACTAGGTTCTGCGAACCTTCCAGGTGTACTGCGGTTATGGAGAGGACCGTCTGTTCTGCCCATATGAATATCTTTTCTGCTAGATCCTGCAGAGTTCTGTATCGAGAGCCTCCCTGATGTTTTATGAAGGCTACTGCTGTCATATTGTCTGACAGGATTTTGACATGTTGGTCTTTTAAACGGTTTTGGTTTCTTCTTAACGACTCCCAAATCGCATACAGCTCTCGATAGTTTGAAGACATTCGTCTGATTTTTTCCGGCCATTTTCCCTGAAGAATCTTCCCTTCTAAATGGGCTCCCCATCCCCAAGCGCTTGCGTCTGTAGTTATTATAATGACTGGAGATGGAATCCAAAGAACTCCTCTTCTGAGATTTCTGCTTTGCATCCACCAACTTAAAGATCTCTTCACTTTTGCAGAAAGATGAATCTTCTTGTCTAGGGATGCCTGATGACGATCCCACAAAGATAGAACTTCTTTTTGTAGGGGTCTTGAATGAGCCTGTGCCCATCTGACGCATGGAATGCATGATGTCATCACTCCGAGAACCTGCATAGCTCTTCTTATGGTAACTCTGCTCTTCACCATCTCTGCAACCTTCTTTTTTAACGATTGTTGCTTGACTTCTGGTAAGAAGACTGTCCTGGATCTGGAATCCAGTAATACCCCTAGAAATATTTTTCTTGTACTGGGTGTTAAATGAGATTTTTCTCGATTCACCACCCAACCGAGACATTCCAGCACCGACACTGTTCGTTCTGTGTGATGATTTAGGACTTCTGCTGTTCGAGCCACTAACAAAAAGTCGTCCAAGTACGGTATTACAATAATTCCTTGGTTTCTCAGATAGGCTACGACTTCTGATATTAGCTTCGTAAATACTCTGGGAGCAGAAGCCAGCCCGAACGGAAGGCCTTGGAACTGGAAGTGGCAGGTACAGTCCGGTAGGCTTACGGCAAATCTCAGAAGTTCCTGCGAGGTTGGATGAATCGGGACCTGATAGTACGCACTTTTTAAGTCTAGGGTACACATTACGGAGTTTTTGTCTATTAGTGGAATTGCCGATCTTATAGACTCCATTCTGAATCTTTTGTACCGAACAAACTTGTTCAATGGTTTGAGATTCAGAATTGTCCGCGACTCGCCTGATGGTTTCATTATTGGAAAGAGAGGAATAATGTCCCATTTTTTCCTCTGATCCGGGAACTGGCACTATAACCTGGGAAGAGATTAGATCTTGAAGATCTTGAAACATCCCTGAATTTGCCTGGACCGCAGTGGGAGATATGTATCTTTGGGGCGGATAGGATGTCAGTTCTATTTTGTAGCCTTCTCTTATGGTTTGTAAGACCCACTCGTTCTTGGTAACCTGCTTCCAGTTCTCTGCAGAGAACAGGAGTCTGCCCCTATGTGCCTGGCGTCATTGTTTTCTAGATCTTGATGAAGATCCGAACAATGAACTCTTATTTCCTCTGTTTTGGGTGTAGGAACCTTTATATGATCCCTACTATTTCCTGTGTCTTTGTAAAAAGGTTGTCTATGGAGAGCTGGTTTCTTCCGAAAGGACTGAAACTTTTTGGGTTTTTCCTCTGGGAACCCTTTTTTGCTATCTGACGCCTCTAGGATATCATCTAGCGCCTGGCCAAATACCTTTGAACCTGCAAAGGGTAAGGAACATAGTTTATTTTTAGAGGCATTATCCCTGACCAGGATTTTAACCAGATAGCTCTACGGACTGCATTAGACAAAGAGCTATTTCTGGCAGAAAACCTAACCGACTCCGCTGAGGTATCTGCCAGAAAAGCCGTCGCTGATTTGATAAGAGAAAGCGACTCTAATATTTCAGCTCTAGAGGTCATGTTGGTTAATTGTTCCTCCAGCTGACCCATCCAAAAAACCATAGACCTTGCTACCGAAGTAGCCGCAATATTAGTCCTTGTTAAAGCCGCCGATGATTCCCAAGCCGTTTAAGCAGGTTGTCCGCCTTTCGGTCCATGGGATCTTTAAGACTTGAAGAGTCCTCAAAAGGAATCGAAGTCTTTTTCGCCACTTTTGCAATTGGCATATCCACTTTTGGAATCTCCTCCCAAAATTTTGAGTCCTCAGGATCAAATGGAAGGCGACTCTTAAAGTCACGTGACATTACCAATCTCCGCTCTGCGTCCTTCCACTCACTCAGAATCATGGTTTTAATATGATCACTAATAGGAAAGACTTTCTGAATCTGAGCTGTGAGATCTCCAAACATCAAATCCTGTCTGGACTGAGGCCGTGGAACATCTTCCATATGCATTGTACTTCTCACAGCCTGGACAAGATCTTCCGTATCTTCCACCGGGAATAGGTACCTCCTGGCCTTTTCCTGGTTCTCTGGCTGTACTTCACCTTCTTCCTGCTCCGAATACTGAGTATCTGAATTTTCTTCTGATTCCGGTTTCGGGTCCTCTTCCAACTCCCACCTAGGTCTCTTGCGACATGGACCCTGACTAGTGGGCTGCTGTTGTGAACTAGCAGATAAGGATGCTTGCACTTCTTCCCTAATCAGGAGCTTCAGGTCAGATAATAATGAAGATCTTTCTTGCTCCAAGACCGCTGCTGTACAAGAACAACAGACCGTTTTTTTATACGCATCAGGAAGCTTCGTGTGACATGTGGAACAGCGATTAGATTTCACCAAGACTTTGCCTGATTTTTTCGCTGCCTGCCGAGGCATTGATGAAGTTTCCTTGTCCTAAGTAATACAACAATATGTATACTAAGGACTGAGTCTGGATAATGAATCTTACATAGTGAGGGTGCAGTTTTTTGCACTATGCGCACTCACCCCCACTCTCTGGATTTCTCAGACTCCATATCCTGCCGCAGAAAGATTCACCTTGCTGCCTTAGGACTGCTATGGTGGCTACAACTCGTTCCCTGTGATTAAATCACAGAATTTCGCCCAGCAGTTCAAACACCACCACACATGCGCTCTTAATATAGCGCTCTTTTTAGTGACGTCATTAGCGCCGCCTTTCCTGCGTTCCATCCTGGAACGCACAACGATTGCGACCTCAAACACAACGCTTTACCTTTTGCGTTCCGTTCCAGAACGCATGAATCTTAGCGGTGCACCTGCGATTCCAAATGCGACGCTCTTCGGCCTTGCGATCCATTCCAGAACGCATGCTGATTCTTTGCGCCTGCGTCACCGGAAGTGACGTTCCGCTCTCAGACGAGGCCTGTACGGCGTTCCTCCCTGGACCAGGAGGAAGACGCCTGAGCCGAGAGCCTCCCACCGGGAGGAGCGGCTCTTACCCGGGAGCTCGTCCGCCCCCGGTCTTTGGAGCAGAGGGACTCCCAAGGAGGGAGTTTCGGCCCTGGACCTCTTGACAGGGGGAAGGATTGGACGAACCGCACGATCCCCTGGGCCCGGTAAGCTGCGCAGCAATATCTCGTGTGTCCCTCCATGCAGGGACAGTAAAAACACTGAGGTATTGGGGGAGGAGTGGGACCTTTTAATCTCTCGTGTGCTTCCTGTCCCTGTAAGGAGGAGGAGGACGTCCTCCATATTGCTGTCAGGGGGACATCCTGGAAATGATCCATCATGAGCTAACATAAGAAATTTTTTTTATAGAATTTTATTTGGATGCAGATTTTAGCAGCTGACTATCTTTTCAAAATACCTTCTAGCTCGATTTCTGATGTTTTTGTCATCTTGTGGATGACTGTTCTACACATTTCTTCAGCACAGTACAGCTCCATCCCAATGAAGTCCAAGTGCACGTGCTGGGGAATTTCACCAGGTTTTTGCCAACTAACCTTAGGCAAGCAAAATGTAGAAATTGAGACCCCGATTCCAGCAATGTAACACTTACTGGTCAGCATGCTGTAGTTTTCATAATCCCCTGCTCATAAAACAGCGATTTTAATCACTAGAAAACTACTTGGTCTGCTGCCACATAGTACAATCACACTCCCCAGGCTGCCCTTTAGAACTTAGGGGCCCCATGCAGGCAAAAACATTTGGGGCCCCCTTGAAACTCCGTCCAGGCTCCACTCTAGGTACGCCTCCTTGAACCTTCCACAGTCCCACCACCCCCTCTTGGAAAACCTCCACTTCTGCACCACGTCCTGAGAATGCAAGGGCAGTTACTGAGCCAGCAGAATCCTGCCACTGGGGCCCGCTGAGCAGAGGAGAGGGGGCCCACTGCAGGACCCCTCTGCCAGTAATGCCCTGATGACGGCCCAGACACTCCCACTATTGATTGGCAGCTTTCTTCCAATACACAGTGTACATAAAAAGTTATCAAACATTGGCAAAAGTGGGGTTATACAGAGCTTAGCATTCAGAAACCGCTGGATCTGCAGCAGACAAAAACTTATCAAAACAGCAGCAAGTAGAACAGTAACGGATATATCACTGGAAGCTGGGTCTCTATCCCTACATCATGCTGCTCTGAGATGGGGTAGGAAAACAGGACAGTAGATTCCCTTAAAGGCTATGGTCTCACGTTGCGGATTTGCTTGCGGTAATTTCTGCGCGGTTTCTTCATCTCTGCAGAAAACGCAGTGGAAGTTCCGCACATTTTTGTAAGGATTTCATGCGTTTTTGTTGCGGATTTGAAACACAGAAAAGCACAGTAAAACAAACGTATAAAAATACTCTGTTGTAAAAAAGTAACAGTTAACAGCAAGTGCTAGTAAAAAGATGATAAAAAACAGGGTATTTGGTTGATATGTTTTTTGCAGAAAATGTATACTAAGCCGCTCTACCAAACGTCAAGGTAACCCATATCAAAGCAGTCCTTGAAGGCACTGTCACACTTAGTGATCGCACCAGCGATCACGACAACGACACGAACTGGCGAGATCACTAGTGCGATCGCTATGTGATCGCCAGTTAGATTTCAAACACAAAGATCTCATCAGAGATCAGCGATCTGTATAACGACCTCTGCGGTCGTTGGGAAAACCTAGTCCCACCTGCGACGCTGGTGAAGTCGTTCATAAAGGGTGTCACACTCAGCGATTCAGGCTCACCAGCGGGACACCAACGACCAAAAAACGGCTCAGAACGTTCATGAACGATCAGCGATATCGAAGCGGGGGCCACATTGCCGCTACATGTCACACACAGCTGCGTCACGAACGAGATCGCTACTGCGTCATAAAATCGGTACTGTCACACTAAACGAGATAGCTAACGAGATCGCTAATGCGTCACCGATTTTATGACGCAGTAGCAATTTCGTTAGCGACGCAGTTGTGTGTGACATGTAGCAGTGATGTGGCCCCTGCTGAGATGTCGTTGATCGCTCATGAACGTTCTGAGCCGTTTTTTGGTCGTTGGTGTCCCGCTGGTGAGCCTGAATCGCTGAGTGTGACAACCTTTATGAACGACTTCACCAGCGTCGCAGGTGGGACTAGGTTTTCACAACAACCGTAGAGGTCGTTATACAGATTGCTGATGAGTTGTGTTTGGAATCTAACTAGCGATCGCACCAGCGATCTCGCCATGTCGTGATCACTGGTGCGATCGCTAAGTGTGACAGTGCCTTTAGTGTGACAGTACCTTAACACAGTCCCATCCCCTGATGATACTGCATCTGCAGTGAAACATGTTGGAGGGGACAGGTGCTCTAGAAAAAAAATCTGCCCTGTCTGCCCTATAAGGCTGACACTCTGGGGTGTCATCAAGTGTCATTTAGCAATTGCATATACATTATATTAGGATCGTGGAGACAATACAGGGACAGAACGTTTCAGGTTTAGTTTTACCCTACTATTTTAATCCATAATAAAAGTTAAGTTTTAGACCTTAAGTGTGGATTCCCGTTTGGAGTCCAACAACTTACGTAATAATCAGTTGATAACAGCATAAAGCCTATGCAGACCGCAGTAAGTAAATAGTAAAGCATGTAAAAAAAAAAAAAAACAACAATACACGGTACTTAGTTAACATTTTTTGTTCAAAAAAGATAAGACGGTTTTTACGCCTTTTTCATAAAAAAAAAAAAGTTAACCAAGTACCCCATGCTTTTTTTTTACGTGTTACTATTTATTTACTTACTGCAGTGCGCCTACGTGTTACGGTATGCACCACAATCCGGAACTGGCACAAGATAAAGATATGATGTGGTCTGGAGAGACGCGCCGCATGTCCACCTCCGCGGGTATCTGCGGACACATAGAGGGCATGGGACTTCTTGATATCCCATCCACTATGCTGTAACAGCTGGACCCTACACAAGTATGTAGCGTCCAACCTGCAGTGTTTACTGATCGTGGGCACATACCCTCATGCTTTTATTCTAGGTCATACTCTTGAGATCATGAAAGCATGTTCCATATGAAGAGTGTCTTAAAGGGGAAGTAAGGGACTCTAAGCTAACAGACGATTATTAGGGTGTAGGACTCCAAAAGATCTGATGTCCTAGCCTAATTATACATCAATATGAGACCTAAACAATCATTTAACAAGGGACTGAAAGGTTTACTGTAAGCTTCAGTCAGACGTCTGTCTTTTACGTACATGTTCTAGTCATGGTTTGCATGGTTATAACACACATTTTATGCAATGTTCCAATTCATGTAGCAAAAAGAAAGAAACAAAGGAGAACCCTCACCTTCTGCAGCTTCCACGGTAGCTTTCTCCTTCACTTTCTCAGCTGTCACTACAGTTGTTATGTCTTTCACATCCTCCATCAACACGTCTACATTTGCTTTTGCCAACACATTTTTTAAGCGAGCAAGTTCTTTGGGGGCATTTTTCTTTCTCTTCTCGGCCCGCATCTTCCTCTTCCATTTGCTTCTTAAACTTTTAGCCATTTTTTCTCTGCTGGCAATAATAAAAAAAAATGCATTGTTACTTTATTGAACATCATCATTTTAAAGTGCCAAGCAGTGAAAATTATCAGTATAGTCAAAACCCCAACAGCCCCAACGTATGGAACAGATATCTAACGGTTTACAACACAGTTCAGTGGCAGGAGGGTAAAAACCTCCTCGTCAATCTGTCTTGTCGGGAGAGCAGGGTTGAAACTATACTTTTCTGTGGAACTTATTGCATATTGTTTCAAGCACACTGCAAAGGTAGCAAATTAAAAAGGGTTGTACACTTAAAAAGGGCTCTTCTACCTTTAGCCTCAGGCTCCAGTTTGGTCATTCACAACCCTTTAGTCATCTGATCTCATTAGGTCTTCACACACAAAATTAGGAGAGCAGCATCTGCCAATTTTAGGTAACAAAGGACTACAGAACTTCTGGGAAACAAATCAGGACTAGCAATGATGGAAGCAGTTCACCTTTTTAATAAAGGTGCACCATATAAATGTATATTTTAATGTGAACTGTTTTTGCAAGGAGGATAACCCTTTTAAACAACTAGAAACTATGTAGCATTCATCGTTGCCATTAATTTCCTGGACCATAATTTTCTGTCATGCTCCCTCTGATGGATATTACTAGATCTAGAAAAGGTAGATTTCACTAACCCAGGGGTCTTGGGGGGGAAGGGGGGTTGTTACAGCAGGCAAAAACATGGTAAGGAGAATCCCTCAACCTTTCCGTATCATAATGCCACAGGAACAAACCAAAAGGATACATATTTAGATTTCACACTGCCGTATAAGGGCAAGTTCCTATATGGTGGTTATGCTGTGCTCCCACCTACAGTCCATAGGGGGCGACATCCCTATACACATACAGATTTTGCTGTGGAATTGCAGCAAACCTCTAAGCGGAAAAATTCCAATACATGTGGATGCAGCCATACAGATCCATTAATGGATGCCCAATAGTGCACACAGCCTGCCGCAGGACAATACAAGTTTTTTTAATTCCATTCAACAATGAAGAAACCACTAGCCGTTTTTGAAGCAAAACTATAGCAATTCACAAAAAAAAAAAAAAACAGCCAGACATCTTCTGGGCCTTCTCTCTCACTTGTAAAGTCCTGAGCATCTTCAGAGCAGAAGACGCCTTAAGAATTCCTGCTAATTTTTTTTAACCGCTCGGCATGTTTGGAAACTTGAACCAGTCAAAAGACTGAACATCTGAACAAGTCGTTCTTACATAATGTGTATGCTCATTCTTTACAGCACTTTGCCAACGCTTTTTTCAGGCGGTTTTCAAAATGGACTCACTCAAAACCTGCCGTACTAAGGTACCTTGGACCCAGCAAAGAAAGTCATTCTTGGGGCTCACTATGTATCTACATAGAAATACAAGTACAAGACCAGCCATTGTGTGGTAACACACTAATATTGGGGTATAATATAAGGCAGTACACTTCTTAGTGTTATAGGAAGAGCTGACGCCCACAGTCTGGGGCAAACTCAATGATAATTGCTCCCTGATGTGTATTAACCACTAAGCCAATGTTTTATAGCTTCAGAGTAGTAGATGGGATTTTATGACATCTCATCTATACGCTGAGAAAATGCACGGTGTCAACTGACCACCGTTGCGGATCTGACATGAACAATGTGTCAATTTATGCTGCGGATATTCACCACCGATTTCATTCTTTATAATACAAAGGATCAGGTCACTGGTAAAGGTGCGACATTACATAGTAGTGAACGCAGCTGTATCTGCACAATGTCTGTGTGGATAATACAGTTGTCAATTGGCTGTGGGATTTCCATCATAGAAATTCAGCAATAAATACATCATGTGAATCTACCCTCTTATAGTGGTGAGGGCCCTAAATCCTTTATGCATGACAGAGTGATATCGAAAGACCTTTCCCTCACATGTCCCCATACACTTTTTACAGTAATCTCTGCCACATATAAGACCATAACTTTTTATGAAGGGCCTCATTTTTTAAGAAGTGGGGGAAGAAAATCTTTAGTCCATCTGGAGCCGTACGGGGGAAGCGGGCGCCCAGCCGGCACTGGGCCGTACGGGGGGAAGCGGGCGCCCAGCCGGCGTGGGGCCGTACGGGGGAAGCGGGCGCCCAGCCGGCGCGGGGCCGTACGGGGGAAGCGGGCGCCCAGCCGGCGCGGGGTCGTACGGGGGAAGCGGGCGCCAGCCGGCGCGGGGCCGTACGGGGGAAGCGGGCGCCCAGCCGGCGCGGGGCCGTACGGGGGAAGCGGGCGCCCAGCCGGCGCGGGGCCGTACGGGGGAAGCGGGCGCCCAGCCGGCGCGGGGCCGTACGGGGGAAGCGGGCGCCCAGCCGGCGCGGGGCCGTACGGGGGAAGCGGGCGCCCAGCCGGCGCGGGGCCGTACGGGGGGAGCGGGCGCCCAGCCGGCGCGGGGCCGTACGGGGGAAGCGAGCGCCCAGCCGGCGCGGGGCCGTACGGGGGAAGCGGGCGCCCAGCCGGCGCGGGGCCGTACGGGGGAAGCGGGCGCCCAGCCGGCGCGGGGCCGTACGGGGGAAGCGGGCGCCCAGCCGGCACTGGGCCGTACGGGGGAAGCGGGCGCCCAGCCGGCGCGGGGCCGTACGGGGGAAGCGGGCGCCCAGCCGGCGCGGGGCCGTACGGGGGAAGCGAGCGCCCAGCCGGCGCTGGGCCGCACGGGGGAAGCGGGCGCCCAGCCGGTGCTGGGCCGTACGGGGGAAGCGGGCGCCCAGCGGCGCGGGGCCGTACGGTGGAAGCGGGCGCCCAGCCGGCGCGGGGCCGTACGGGGGAAGCGGGCGCCCAGCCGGCGCGGGGCCGTACGGGGGAAGCGGGTGCCCAGCCGGCGCGGGGCCGTACGGGGGAAGCGGGTGCCCAGCGGCGCGGGGCCGTACGGGGGAAGTGGGTACCCAGTCAGTCCGGGGCCACACAGGGGAAGAGGGTGCCTAGTCAGTCCGCGTGACACGGGGTTGCACGGGGGGTGGGGTGAGATCCGTGAGCTATACCTCTTTTTCTCCCAACATATTTGAATGGGTGAGTTTGATCTGTAAGTCACATCGGACTTTTTTTCTTTTTGAAGAAATCAATCTGCAAGAAAACCCAGACATGTGAACAGCGCCATAGACTATAAGCAGGGCGTAATCTACCCGTGTAAAGCATAAACAGAACTCGTGTGATTTGAGGCCTCTGACAAGTTTTCTGTGTAGATTTTGTAGATAAAATAAGGCATTTAGAAAATAATCCGACCACATGCCTCTAAGAAACCATTGGCGACCTTAGCAGTAACAAGAACCACCCCACAATTTCTCACAGAAATACAACCTAATAATACATGTGATATACCAGCACAGCGCACTTCTCCACGGCCTCTGCACGACACGCAGGTCCCACGCTGTAGAGTGGACTGCCCCGGATACGCTCAACACTGGGGAAAGGTGAGCGCTCAAAGGACACGAGAGGCAAAATGTGTACAACACAATGTCTTCTAACAGAGTGGACCCGCCGCCATTTTCCTGGAGTCTACCCCTCACAGTTCACATCAACTGCGCAAAATAAATTTATCACGTGACTCATGAATGCCATATGGAAACGTCCGGAGCAGCTCGTGAGGTCGTGACCCGCACATCTGAGGCGCGTGCACCATGGAAACCTGTCGCTCGTGCACGCTTCTCAGCGGTTGTGCGGGTCCGTAACGTCAACCAACTTCGCTCATAGTCAGTTGAGCTTTCCACTGAGGTCACGTGTCAGAGGCAGTGTCAGGTGCGGGCGGAGCACAGAGGAGGACGGGTAGTGCGTAGTCAGTGGACTCAGCACAGTGAGCAGGAAGTGTCGCGGATGTGAGGTTACAGTCACAGTGACTCTCTGCTGATAATGGCGGCTGCAGATCGCTACCCCCGGTCCTCCATAGAGGACGACTTTAATTATGGGACCAACGTGGCTTCTGCCAGTCTCCAGATCCGTATGGGTGAGAACGTATCATTATTTCATAGGCTGTGCAATTAATCCTCCCTTCCGTTATTGCACAATCTCCGGCGCTGTCACGGGCGTCACGCGATCTCCGGCGCTGTCACGGGCGTCACGCGATCTCCGGCGCTGTCACGGGCGTCACGCGATCTCCGGCGCTGTCACGGGCGTCACGCGATCTCCGGCGCTGTCACGGGCGTCACGCGATCTCCGGCGCTGTCACGGGCGCCTCGCGATCTCCGGCGCTGTCACGGGCGTCACGCGATCTCCGCGCTGTCACGGC
>JARQOD010000004.1:220166604-220191503 GCA_033576555.1 Oophaga sylvatica
AAACAACAACCACAGAAAAATGGATGGCAAACCAGCCGGATAAAACAAGAAAAGAGCCAAGTGGATAGGGGATCGATAGGGGAGTACCAGGCCATCAGATAACAATATATATATAAATATATATATATTTGGTCCCACGATTTGGCTATTTGATGCTGTTTCCAACTCTTTTAACTTTTATTATTGTATTTTTATATTTTCTGTGCAACATTGTATTTTTTGAATAAAGAATTTATATTATTGCTATTCCATTGCCTGGTGACATTTGATTCATTGGTGTTATCTGGTGGCCTGGTACTCCCCTATCCATCTCCTATGCACTTGGGTCTTTTCTTGCCAAAAACATGCAATGTTTTTACTTGGTGTAAATCCCGCTGTTGTGATACTGTCATAGTTTATTTTTTATTTCAGAGATGTATTCCGGAGTTAAATATCACAATGTATTAGATCAGTGATCAGATAAATAAAAGTCTCATGGAGAAAAAATTATAAAAATGACAATAGAGCAAAAAAATATGCTAATACGCATATTTATCTCAAAATTATCAAAGTACACATATTTAGTATTGACACGTCCACATCTTCGAATAGGGCAATGCAAAAACAATTTTTTCTGATTTAAAATTTTTTGTGTAAAAGCAGCAAAACATATAAAAACTATATACATGTGGTATTTATGTAATCATTTTGACCCATTGAATAAAGCAGTCTTATCCTGTTTACCATATGATGAACAGCGTAAAGCAAAAAAAATTCCTAAATTGCTATTTTTTTGTTTATCCTGACTTAAAAAAAATCGGAATAAAAAGTGACCAAAAATATTATGTACGTCAAATATTACCAATAAAAACTTCAATCCTGTAAAACACAAGCCCCCACACAATTGTTTGCAGAAAAAAACATTACAGCTCTCAAAAGTATGGTGATGCAAAAAGTTTGTTTTTTTTAACAAAAAATAAGTTATCTAAATCTGGTATTGCTGCATTCAGACTGTTCCGAAGAAAGAAGCCTTCCGATCACCTACATTGCATGGTAAATGTAAAAAATAAAAGCAATTCTTGAACTGTTGTTGATTTGTTTATTCTGTCTTCCAAATGTAGCAGGAAGGCTCAGTTCACATGAATTATGGCCTGTATGCTGAGCATTTACATTGGGGTTTCTAAGTAAATCTCTGAAAAAGACAAAACCCCTGATGCGTTTAAATGGGAACCCCACTGTAAGTGCTCAGTGAAGAGCACAGGATAAATGTGAACAGAGCCATGAAAATGATGCAAAATGTTAATGCTAAAAGCTTCAACTCGGGTCTGTCATCTGTTAACAAAAATATAGGCAGTTTCCACGTTATTGGTAGTATAAAGGCTCTGGAAAAACACCTTAGGTTACCCACAATAGAAATCCAGCAAATTCTGTGCTTTCAAACCTAAATGCCCCGATGCCTATAGCGTCCACATGTTTGTCATTACTGTAGCGATGGGAGCGCACTTAATTTACAGAGTGCATGTCTCCAGAAGCACAAGCTGGGCACTACATTAGCATATTTGTATTTTCTTTCTGCAACATCCACTGCTGCTTATGTCTGGAAAACACACATGGAGTCAAAATAGTCACTACACTTGTAGATAAATTCAGAGGGGTGTAATTTTTAAAATGGGTTAATTAGAAAGGGGGTTTCTACTGTTCTGATACTTAGGGGCTATGCAAATGGAGTCTGCAAACTATTCTAGGAAAATCTGAGCTCCAAAAGTTAAATAGCGCTCGTTCCCTACCCAGGTTTGCCATGTGGCCAAACAGTACTGTACAGTCACAAATGGAGTATTGCCAAGAGAAATTGTGTAACAAATTTTGGGGCAATTTTTACCTATTTGCCCTTGTGAAAATGGAAAATCTAAGGCTAGAAGTACATTTTAGTGTTAAAAATTTAATTATTTTTTCCTCACTGCCCAATTGTATATAATTCTGTGAAACATCTGTGGTGTCAATATGCTCATTGCACCCCTAGACAAATTCACAGGGCGACTTATAGAGGGTTTTGCTGTTTTGGCCATTGTGACATGGCTCCCACAAACCATTACAGCAAAATCTGCACTCCAATATGGATCGCACTGTGCCTGAAAAGTACCATAGTTTCCAATCACATATGGGGTATCCGTGATCTCAGGAGAAATTGCGTAACATTACGGGGGTCCATTTTATCTTATCCATTTAAAAAATTAAAAACATGGGGCTAAAACAACATTTTAGTGGGATTTTTTGAATTTTTTTTTTTAATTTTCACAGCCCAATGTTAAACAATTCTGCGAACCATCTCTGGGTTTAAAATTCTTATTACACCCCTAATTGAATTCCTCAACATGTGGTTTCCAAAATGGGGTCAGTTCTGCTGTTTGGCATTTCAATCGCGTTGCTACTGTGACATGGAAATAGTCTATTTCTAGCAAAAATTGCCCTCCAAAAGTCAAATGGCGCTTCATCCTCTCCAAGCAATGCTGTTTGCCCAAACTAGTGTCTTACTATATGTGGGGTATTTGTGTACATGGGAGAAATTTCACATTACCTCTGTAACAATGAAAATTTGGGGGTTAAAGAAACATTTTCATGAGAAAAAACATTTAATTTTTGCATTCTCAATGTTATAAAATTTTGTGCAGAACCTCTGGGTCCAAGATGTTGATCGCAACCACAGATGAATTCAATGAGGGGTGCAGCTTCCAAAATGGTCGTCACTTTTGAGAGGTCTCTACTGTTTTGGCGCTACGAGGCCTCTGCAAATGCAACATGGCGTCTGCACTCTTTCCTAGTCACATTTGCGCTCCGAAAACCAAATGGTGCTCGCTGCCTTTCAAGCCATATTGTGCAGCCAAACAGTAGTTGCTGACCACGTGATGTGTTGGCAATCTCAGAAAATAGGACCACACAATGTACTATGCAATTTCTTTTGTTACTCTTGCGAAAAAGAGAAATTTTGGGCTAAAAGTAAAAAAAAAAAATTTAGTTTATGTAACCCAATATTAAAACAATTCTGTGAAGCTTCTGTAGGTTCAAAATGGTAATCACACCCTTGCATGAATTTCTTGAGAGGGGTGCAGTTTGCAAAATGAGGCAAATTTTTGGAGGGCTCTGGCACCTCGGGGGCTCTGCAAATGCAATTACAATCTGTTCCAGCCAAATTTACTCACCAAAAAGCTAATGTCACTCTTTTCCTTCCGAATACTGTCATGTGCTCAAACAGTTTTCGATCACATATGAGGTATTGGTTAACTCAGGAGAAATTGCGTAACAAATTACAGGCTCAATTTTCTTTTGTTACCCCTTTTAAAAATTAAAAACTTGGGGCTAAAATTACATTTTGGTGGAAATTTGTTTTTTTTTTCCACAGCCCAATGTTTTACAATTCTGTGAATTGCCTGTGGGTTTAGGATGTTCATCACTTTCCCATCTTGAATTACATGAATGGGTGTAGTTTCCAAACTGGGAACATGCTGTTTTGGCACCTCGGGGCCTCTGTAAATGAGACATGGCGTCTGCAACCTATTCCAGTCAAATTTGTGTTCCAAAAATCAAATATTGCTCCTTCCCTTGCGAACCATGATCATGTGATTTACTGGCATAGTTAGGAGAAATTTCACAACATTGCCTTTTGCCCTGGTGAAATGAAAAAATTTGGAGCCAATGCAACATTTAATAAAAAAAAGACCGTTCATTTATTTTTTCTAGTTTGCATTGATTAATTTCTGTGAAGCACTTTAAAGGGGTTGTGTGGTCCAAATCTATAAGCTTGCAGTCTTATGAACCCCCCCCAGAGCACAAATACACTTGTCTAGCGTGAGGCCACGCCCACTGGATGTCCTGTCACTAGTCAGGGTGCAGACTTGCTCTATACAAGTGTATGGAGTGAGGCACGCCCACTGGACGTCCGCGTCACTAGTCAGGGTGCAGACTTGCTCTATACAAGTGTATGGAGTGAGACCACACCCACTGGACGTCTGCGTCACTAGTCAGGGTGCAGACTTGCTCTATACAAGTGTATGGAGTGAGGCCACGCCCACTGGACGTCGCGTCACTAGTCAGGGTGCAGACTTGCTCTATACAAGTGTATGGAGTGAGGCCACACCCACTGGACGTCCGCGTCACTAGTCAAGGGTGCAACAACTTGCTCCTATACAATGTAAAGTTATGGAGTGAGGCCACGCCCACTGGACGTCCCGTCACTAGTCAGGGTGCAGACTTGCTCTATACAAGTGTATGGAGTGAGACCATACCCACTGGACGGGCTTTGGCCGGGAGTATGCATAACGCATACATACCTTCCGGGCCCGGCTCAGTAACTGGTGAATCCTTGCAGTGCAGTTTGTGTGCTGGGGGATTCATAAGTCTGCAGTCGCACGGAGTGACGGCAGACATTGATTTGGACCAGACAACCCCTTTAATAAACTTAATGTACGGAGTTTTTTTCATAAGTTGAGGGGTGCAGATTTTAAATTGTGGTGGTATTTGCAAGTTTTCTGACAGCAGCCCATGAGAAAAAGTTCAATTTAATTGAAAAATTGCTTCAAAACTTTTAACACTTCTAACATCCTAACAATAAAAATGTTTAAAAAATGATGCTGATTGACAAAATGCACAATTGGTGGAGAAAGCTTGAGTTTGATAGACCTAGGTCTTTTTTCAACCTATGTAACTATGTAAAGTAAACGTGAAACTTATTAATTAACTATTCTGTTGGTATGACTGTTTTACGCCTCATTCAGACATTTTTCATGTATGCAAAAAAAAAAAAATGGTACAAGCGTCATCAGTTTCATCAGTGATATTCACATATGGATAAACAAAATAACTTACAAAGCTTCTATTGTTGCAGTGTTGTTTGCAGACTGCACACAGATGACATCCGTGTGCTGTTTGTGAATCTCACAGATCCATAGACTTGTATTGGCAGAGTTTGCGAAAAGACATGGACATGTGAATGGTAGCATAGATTTTAATTGGCAAGTGTTCTGTTTGTGATATCACAGATGGAACACTTACATGCAACATGTCTGTCTGAGTAAAAGGTATGCCACACTAAGCGAGATCGCTGCTACGTCACCATTTAGCGATCTCGTTAGCGACGTCGCTGTGTGTGGCATGTAGCGGCGATGTGGCCCCTGCTGTGATGTCGTTGGTCGTGCACGAACGGTTTGGGCCGTATTTTGATCGTTGGTGTCCCGCTGGTGAGCCTGAATCGCTGTGTTTGGCACCTTTTGTGAACGATGTGCGACCTCATTGACGACGCATTAGCGGCGCAGGCGGGACTGGGTTTTCTTTAGTAACGCCCTTCAGCTCCGATTGGTGGCCACAACATCACCTCAGCAATAATAACTGCGCCCCCATCCATTGTTTCCAGAGCGCTTTGTGGGTGACTCCAACGGTGCTTTGTGCGTTGTTGCGAGGATAGTATCGTGTGTCGGAGTTTTGCGATCCTGTTTGAGTCGCTACAGTGTCCCTTTGTGCATTGTTGCGAGGATAGTATCGTGTGTCGGAGTTTTGCGATCCTGTTTGAGTCGCTACAGTGTCCCTTTGTGCATTGTTGCGAGGATTGTGGGTTTTGCGATCCTGTCTGAATCGCTAGAGCGCTTCATCTTTGCCATTTGGATTTTGATCTGGATATTTGGATTCAAGGTACATATTGTTTGTGATGTTGTGTGATGCGTTTTTTTTTACCTTTTATTTTTGTTTGCTTTATTTATTTTACACCCCCCACCATTTTAGACATTTGTAAACTGTTTTTTAAATGTTAACTGAAAAGTTAACAATAAACAATTTTTTTATTTTTTTTATATTTTTCATTTTATTCTTTATTTTATTTTTTTTAAACACATTAGTAATAGTAATTAACTTTTCTCTTCTTTACCATACAGGTTGCACATAATGAACCTGTCCACCGCGGAGCGTGTGATTGTCGCAGCTGCATTATCAATGGAGGCAGATCGACAAGAAGAGGCGCGGGTGGAAGAGAGGCGCTCCAAGCGAAAGCGTCGCATGTGGACCAGAGAATGGCTGGAGCAGAGGTCCAAATTCACCCACATGCATCTAGTGAGGGAGTTGCAGGAGAAGAATCCCAGGATTTCCGAAATTATCTACGGATGTCGGAGGATTCATTCAAGCTCCTACTGGAAGCTGTGAGGCCACTCATTGAACGGCAGGATACCCGGATGCGTGCAGCTGTTTCAGCAGAGGAACGTTTGGCAGTAACGCTGCGATTTCTGGCAACCGGACGTTCAATGAAAGACTTACAATTTTCTGCTGCAGTTTCTCGATCGCTCCTTGGCGTACTAATTCCAGAGACATGCAACGCCATCGTCCGCAGTTTACGGAGCTACATGCCTTTTCCCAAATCAGTGGCGGAATGGCAAATTATTGCCTCTGATTTTGAACGAATTTGGCAGTTCCCAAACTGTGGTGGTGCCTTGGATGGCAAACATGTGCGGATCACGCAACCAGCCAACAGCGGATCCTTTTTTCATAATTACAAGGGCTACTTCAGCGTGATCCTCATGGCCCTTGTTAATGCCAATTATGAATTTATTAACGTTGATGTTGGCATTAATGGAAGGGTTTCTGATGGTGGCGTTTTGGAGCACACAACTTTTGGTGAACGGTTGTTGAATAATAAACTTAACTTGCCAACCAACATGGACACCACCGCCAACCTAAACTTTGTGTTTGTGGGCGATGAAGCCTTCCCCTTCATGGCATCTTGTGAAACCATATCCACAAAAGACTTTGACAGGGGAAAGGCGGATTTTTAACTACAGACTGTCTAGGGCACGGCGCGTTGTGGAGAATGCCTTCGGCATAATGGCCAACCGCTTCAGGGTTTTCCACACTCCAATCAACATGAAGCTGGAATCGATAGACTCTGTCGTGTTGGCCTGTTGTGTGCTGCACAATTTTCTACGCAAACGCGATGCTGGTACTTACAGTCCGCCAGGCTTCATGGACTCGGACAGCAATGGTGACGTGGTGCTCGGAAAATGGCGTGACAATGATCCCGCTATTGCAGGCCTTCAACCTGTAAATCAAGGCAGGAGCAAGGACGATGCGAAGGCCGGCCGAGACAAGTACTGCCATACTTTAATGGGCCTGGTGCAGTGAGTTGGCAGCACAGATCTAGTTTGCTTTTGAGAATGTTTTACTTTTGTCTTTTTTTAACTATCTTTTTATGATAAAAAAAATTTTTTTAAAAAATGCATTCGTGTTTTTTTTTTCAATTATTTTACCAATATGGGAGAAGGGCTAATGATGGGTGAGATGTGGGGAGGGAGTAATGAGGATGGCAACGAGACATGTTACCAGCAGCTGTAGTTTTTAAAATCTTTTCTAATGTTTTTTTGTTGTCTATTTTTTTTTTTACATTGTATCTACTTGTCACACACGGGGTCATGGGAGTACCATCAGTCATAGGAGTTCATTGTTAAAAAAATAAAAAGAAAAAAATTTCAAAAATTTACAATTATTTTAAAGGCCCATGGTCACACTAGCGTTCAAACCTTATAATTAAAAATAATAGCAAATAATACACCACAGCTGCGTATATAAAGTTTAAATATATAATATATATTTTTAGTCATATATGAGAGATAAAAAATTGTGATAAAAATAAAAATTGGGAGGTAAAGGTCAACATTCACCAGGGAATCCTTTGTGTCACACTTGCATTCTCGAATCCGACGCAAGATGCCACTGCGATCGCAAGGTGACTATTCTCGCATGGTGCCCCAGCTATGCACAGATATGCAACGCCACTGTGATCGCAAGGTGACGATTCTCACATGGTGCCCCATCTATGCCGAACGACCCACTGTGATCGCAAGGTGACGATTCTCACATGGTGCCCCATCTGCACAGACATGAGACGCCACTGCGATCGCAAGGTGACGATTCTCACATGGTGCCCCAGCTATGCACAGATATGAGACGCCATTGCGATCGCCTAGCTTGGAACCATCATCTTGCGATCGCAACAGCGTCTCATATCTGTGCGTGGCTGGGCGCATGGCTGCTGCGGTCACTTTGCGATCGCAATAGCGTTTTGCGTCGCAAGTGCGGCCGCACGTACGTACGCACACTGACGTCATGGCGCTGGCGTCCCCCAATGCGTTGTTTACCATGGTGGCGAGACAGCGTGGCGCTAAATGGACTGATGGTGAGGTCCAATTTTTGATTAAAAAAACGGACCATTGGGATTACAACTGCAGGCTACCTGTGGTGCATCCTATGCGCCACAAAAAGGTATGCCTGCGGAAAATCCAGCGGGGCCTGGCGAGGCGCTTTGGAGTGCAGCGGACCACACAACAGATCCGCAAAAAGCTGGCGGACCTCCAATATCGCTCCAGCGAGAGGGTGGCCAGCATCCGGGCCCAGTTACGCAGGCCTCTGAGTGAGTATTGATGAGGGTATCTGGAGAGGTTATGTTTTGTGGGTTATCTACCTATATCAATGCACCCGCAGTGATGGGAGTACCGGCAGCCATGGGAGTACCGGCAGTGATGTGTTTACAGGCAGTGATGGGAGTACCAGTCGTGAGGGGTTTACAGACATAGATGGAAATACTGGCAGTAACGGGAGTACCAGTAGTGATGGGAGTACCAGTCGTGAGGGGGTTTACAAGCTTAGATGGAAGTACTGGCAGTAACGGGAGTACCAGTAGTGATGGGAGTACCAGCAGTGATGGGGCAGGCAGTGATGGGAGTACCAGTAGTTAGGGGCTTACAGGCATTGATGGAAGTACTGGCAGTGATGGGGTTAGTAGAAGGAGTATTTGACTGAATTGTATATTTTATTTACAGCACCACCTTCACCAGCTGCAGCTGCTCCACCGTCCCCAGCTACCCCTCCATCACCTCCACCTCCATCATCTCCGTACCTGGCTACCCCTTCCCCTGCAGCAACCCCCCCCTCCACAGTTGGGGTCATCAAGCCCTTCAACTGGAAATGGCTTCTCAGTCAAAATTTTTTGTTTTTTTGGATTATTGTATTGTTTTTTTAATTTTGGTTTACATATACATATATATGAAAATAATATATATGATATATTTAAAGTTTATATACGCAGCTGTGGTGTATTATTTTTTAGTATAAGGTTTTAGCGCTAGTGTGACCAGGGGGCCTTTAAAAGAAATTTTGTTAATTTTTGAAATTTTTTTCATTTCATTTTTTTACCTATGCTGGAACTCCTATGACTGCTGGTACTCCCATGTCCCCGTGTGTGACAAGTAGATACAAGTAGATGGAATAAAAATACAACATTTTAATAGTTGACAACAAAATTGTTGACATCACATAAGAATAAAAACACAATTCATTAGATAAATAAGATTTTTATTAAAAAAGGTAACAATGTAAAAAAAATATAGACAACAAAAAACTTTTGTAAAAAATTTTAAAAACTACAACTGCTGGTAACATGGATCGTTGCCATTACCACGTTGCCTCGGCGGTGTATAAAAATAAGGTGGAGCAACAACGTTTTGGTTCGGCGGATTTATCACAATTGGGTTCAGCACAGGATTGTTGGGCCATGAGTACTCCGGATACTGCGGTCTGGCCGTGACAACATAATTGTTATCAAGGTTTCCTAATGACGCTTGAGTCAGGACCTCAAACATGAGTCTCTCTGCATGAATCTGCTGTATAGGATCGAGTGTTGGCAGCTTCTCATTAGTGTAGTAAGCAAAGCCAGTTATTTTTGTTTGGTCTTTTTCCACCATTAGCACTTTTTTGGCAATTTCAACCAATTCTGGAGTAGCCGAGGTGGGAGCCTTCCTTTTCCTTCCTGAAAATGTAAGCGGCTCCGCACAGATGAGGATGGTGGCTCAACTGCTTCATCCTCTTGGACCAACGCCATGCTGTCTTCAGTTTGAGGTGTGGAGACAGCCTCTTCTGTGTCCTGCATGAACAAAAACCAAATGTTAAATCACAAAGAAAAATAAATTTATCTTCACACTATAACACCCATATACAGCAAAAATGTGAAAACGACACTTGTAAATGGATAGGCCTCAACCGTTGAGCTAGATAAATTATCAGTACATGAAGGGATAAATTCAGCCATTTTATCTACATTTCACATTAAAATGTGTTTTAATACAAAGGTACTTACACGTACGACAGGGGAGTCCGGCTGGATCACTGGGTCTAGATCCAACATGGAAGTCGCTTGTCTGGGTACTTCTTGGTCCCTTGTGAAAGAAAACAGCTCAAAGTACCACAATTTGGGGACATACACATCTTCGGCCCCGGCTCCAGACTTGGTAGAATTCTGTACTTTAACTCTTTTTTTAAACAGTGCGGAGGGCCTGAATACATTTTTTCACCGATGACTCACTTGCACAGCTCCACCAGTTTTTGGTACGCGTCCTTCTTTTTTAACCTGTTGCAGTAATCCGCCGACTTTATTTTCCACAGGCAAGGCATCGAGCGGTACATCTCGATGAATTCCCGCAGAAATTCATGCTTATCGGCCATCTGTAATAAAAAAAGGATTATGTGAGAACGGCAGAATGGTTAAATAAAATGCTTACATAGCCTACAACATAGAACACAGCAGGGATCATAAAATGGTGGTTGTGGGCGCAGCAGGAGAAAACAATGGCAGACCAAAATAAAAGTCATAAATGGACAACTACGGTAAAAACAGCAGGGATCATAAAATGGTGGTGGTGGGCACAGCAGGAGAAAACAATGGCAGACCAAAATAAAAGTCATAGATGGACCACTACGGTAAAAACAGCAGGGATCATAAAATGGTGGTGGTGGGCGTGCCAGAACAAAACAATGGCAAACAAAAAACAATGGCAAAAAAAAAAAAAATGATGGACGACAATGGTTAACAACAGCTGGGATCTAAAAATGGATCTGTAAAATTAAAAAAAAAATAAAAATTAAATATGACAAAAAAAAAATACCTACCTTACAAGACTTGTTTGTCATCCTGGAAAAAAATAAAATTAAAGGGAAACGCAATAGCGCCACAAACTGGATCGCAAAAAATATAGCGGCACAGCCTGGATCGCAGCTAATGCAAGAGGCACACACTGGATCACAGAAAAAATAAAAATAAATAACGGCGCAGACTGGATCGCAGCAAACGCAATAGTGGCACAAACGATCGCAGTAGCTGCAAAGAAGGCTAGCAGGACGCACTGGAACGATGCTGGAGATTTGAAAGAACCGCATCTGCTCAAGAGCAATGGAAAGGAGCGCCGATACGTTGTCTTTTATGACGCGGTCATCCAATCACAAAGTGAGAGAGCTGTGACATAAACAGTCATGACAAATAGTGACCACCAATCTGTGCTGAGGGGCGTGGAAAAGGTTATGCTCAATCACGCCTATCGAGGTCGTGATCTTTAACTATACATGCTGTGTGGCACGTCCTAACGACCGCCGAAGTCGTTATACAGATCGCTGACTCGTCGTTAATGAGATCTCCTGTTTGGCAGCTACTAGCGACCTTTTAAAGCGATCACACCAACGATCTCGTTAGCTTGCGTCGTTATCGTGATCGCTAGCGAGATCGCTTAGTGTGGCAGTACCTTTACTCTCTGCCTTCTTCATCTTGCTAGACTGATAAAGATAGGCAGAAAAGTACTAAGGGCTTAGTGTGCTTATTCCTGAACAGCTGCTAACAGGTATAAGAAACACTAATTTTACAACGTGTGGACTAGACTTTAATATGAGCTATTGTGGCCTACACAACTGTAAAGTGGAGTGTTTGGTGAACTTCATTAACTTTTTTTTTTTACAAAAAGACACTGGATGTGCCCAAAGATGTAAAACCGATAGTATCACAAACTTTTTGTAGCTATTACAGTGCAGGAAGGTAACATCCAATGCAATAGATGAGGCTACAAAAAATAGGCTAATACTAATCTGGCTGGGGCTGCAGGGCACAAGCCAGCAGAAAGGCTCCTCTATCTACTCCTATATTGTGTTTGCAAATATTCTAGCTGGATACGGATGGAACCACACTAATAGGAGAAATCTGGAAAAATTAGCAGCACTAATGCAAAAAAGGACAATGTATGAGGCAGTGACGCACGCTAAGCGGACTACAACCGGAGGTGGCTGCAGAACACACTACAGTGTGAGCTGCGGTCACACACAGAGACCTCGCAGACAGCTGTGAACAGCGCTGCAAGGCAGCAGAAAAGCTCCTATATCTACTCCTGTATAGTGTTTTCAAGCAATCTAGCTGGATACGGATGGAACCACACTAATAGGAGAAATCTGGAAAAATGAGCAGCACTAATGCAAAAAAGGACAATGTATGAGGCAGTGATGCACGCTGAGCGGACTACAACCGGAGGTGGCTGCAGAACACACTACAGCGTGAGCTGCACTCACACACAGAGATCTCGCAGACAGCCATGAACAGCGCTGCAAGGCTGCAGAAAGCTTCTCACACAGCGATTGCTAAAGTAGCCTGGGTAAAGCACAATAAAGCAAATCGCTAGCTCAAACTGTCCCTCAGAGCCAGAACAGCAGCGTTCTGTCCCTAAGTAAATTCACAGCAGAGTGAACCCAAAATGGCGGCGGCTTTTATAGTGCATCATGACATCATTTCAGCAGCCAATCACAGCCATGCCATTAGTTAAAGGGAATCTGTCACCCCAATTTTGCCATATCAACTAAAGATATGGCTGAATAGTGCATCCCATAACAAAGCTATAGGTATTTACCTTATATCATGATACCCCCGTTTTCATATAAAAATACCTTAGTAAAGTTCGTATTTGGCGCTGTCAATCAGGGCGGTCAGGTCAGGAGGGTGGCGTTTTCTATGTCCTCCCCCCCACGCTCCTCGGCATCGCTTGTGTAGGGCCGTCTGTGACTCCCACAGACGGTGTTCGGCTTCCCGCCATTGCGCATTTCAAATTCGGCCCCGCGCATGCGCAGTGTGCTTTGCCCAACAGTGGGCAAAGCATAAAATCATTACAGCCCATGCGCTACTCTTTCCTTGCCCCGGAAGTCGTCCAAGGCAAGCAGTCATTTCTGGGGCAAGTAAAGAGTAGCGCATGCGCTGTAATGATTTTATGCCTTGCCCACTGTTGGGCAAAGCACACTGCGCAAGCGCGGGGCCGAATTTGAAATGCGCAATTGCGGGAAGCCGAACGCCGTCTGTGGGATTTTCAGACGGCCCTACGCAAGCGATGCCGAGGGGCAGGACTTAGGAAACGCCGCCCTCTGAACCTGACCGCCCTGATTGACAGCGCCAAATACGAACTTTACTAAGGTATTTTTATATGAAAATGGGGGTATCATGATATAAGGTAAATACCAATAGCTTTGTTATGGGACGCACTATTCAGCCATATCTTTAGTTGATATGGCAAAATTGGGGTGACAGATTCCCTTTAACGTGCGTAACATGCATAACAGGATGTGCCCACACTTCTTAGGATTCCTCATTTGCTGAATAAAATCAAACTGGCTCATTGCATTATGGGAACTTCCGATTCCGGTATTCGATATTCTAAAAGTATCGGAACTCAGTATCGGAACTCCGATACCGCGAATATCGGCCGATACCCGATATTGCAGTATCGGAATGGTCAACACTAGCTGCTGGTAAGGGGGCAGGATGGGCTTCTAGTAGGAGGAAGATGCTAGAATGGATAGGCTGCTGGTAGGGGGGCAGATGCTAGAATGGATGGTCTCCTGGTAGTGGGGCAGAAGCTAGAATGGATGGTCTGCATGTAGTTGGACAGATGCTAAAATGGATGGGCTGCTGGTAAGGGGAGATGCTAGAATGTATGGGCTGCTGGTAGGGGGCAGATGCTAGAATGGATGGTCTCCTGGAAGGGGGGCAGATGCTAAAATGGATGGTCTCCTGGTAGGGGGGCAGATGCTAGAATTGATGGTCTGTAGGTAGCTGGACAGATGCTAGAATGGATGGGTTGCTGGTAGGGGGAGATGTTAGAATGGATAGGCTGCAGGTAGGGGCAGATGCTAGAATGGATGGGCTGCTGGTAGGGGGCAGATGCGAGAATGGATGGACTGCTGGTAGGAGGGCAGATGCTAGAATGGATGGGCTACTTGTAGGGGGGCAGATGCTAGAATGGATGGGCTGCTGGTAGGGGGGCAGATGCAAGAATGGATGGACTGCTGGTAGGGGGCAGATGCTAGAATGGATGGGCTACTGGTAGGGGGGCAGATGCTAGAATGGAAGGGCTGCAGGTAGTTGGGAAGATGCTAGAATGGATGGGCTGCAGGTAGTTTGGCAGATGCTAGATGGGAAGGGCTGCTGGTAGGGGCAGATGCTAGAATGGATGGGCTCCTGATAGGGGGGCAGATGCTAGAATGGATGGTATCCTGGTAGTGGGGCAGATGCTAGAATGGATGGGCTGCAGATAGTGGGGCAGATGCCTGAATGGATGGGCTGCTGGTTGGGTGGCAGATGCTAGAATGGACAGGATGCTGGTAGGGGGGCAGATGCTAGAATGGATGGTTACCTGGTAGGGGGGCAGATACTAGAATGGATGGTCTCCTGGTAGGGGGGCAGATGCTAGAATGGGTGGTCTGTAGATAGCTGGACAGATGCTAGAATGGATGGGTTGCTGGTAGGGGGGAGAAGCTAGAATGGATAGGCTGCTGGTTGGGGCAGATGCTAGAATGATGGGCTTCTGGTAGGGGGCTGATGCTAGAATGATGGGCTTCTGGTAGGGGGGCAGATGCTAGAATGGATGGGCTGCTGGTAGTGGGGCTGATGCTAGAAAGGATGGGCTCGTGGTAGGTGGGCAGATGCTAGAATGGATAGTCTCCTGGAAGGGGGGCAGATGCTAGAATGGACAGGATGCTGGTAGGGGGCAGATGCTAGAATGGACAGGATCCTGGTAGGGGGGCAGATGCTAGAATGGATGGTCTCCTGGTGCAGGGGCAGATGCTGGAGTGGATGGGCTGCATGCACTTGAGCCCACTACCAGCAGAACATCCATTCTAGCATCTGACCCACTACCAGCAGCCCATCCATTCTAGCATCTGCCCCCTATCAGCAGCCCATCCATTCTAGCATCTGCCCACCTACTTGTCGCCCATTCATTCTAGCATTTGCCCACCTACCAGCAGCCCATCCATTCTAGCATCTACCCCCCTACCAGCAGCTCATCCATTCTAGCATCTGCTCCCCTATCAGCAGCCCATCCATTCTAGCATCTCCCCCTACCAGCAGCCCATTCATTCTAGCATCTGACCACTACTAGCAGCCCATCCATTCTAGCATCTCCCACTACCAGCATCCCATCCATTCTAGCATCTGCCCCTCTACCAGGAGACCATCCATTCTAGCATCTGCCCACCTACTAGCAGCCCATCCATTCTACTATCTCCCCGCTACCAGCAGCCCATCCATTCTAGCATCTGCCCCCCCCCCCCTACCAGCAGCACATCCATTCTAGCATCCAGGGCCGGCTCCAGGTTTTTATGGGCCCCGGGCGAAAGAGTCTCAGTGGGCCCCCTAAATACAGACCACGATTCATGATGCACAGATACTGCAGAGAAATATGGGTATAGCACAACGCCAAACACTTCTCTTCTTCCATTACATGACTGATACCTATTGTAAATTGTACAATAGCTCAAAAACCGCCAAATCCTCACAGCGCACAGTACAGACTGGACAGTACAGTCCTCCATACAATATTATGGGCACCACATAGTCTCCCCCTCATCATCCATATAATACCCCATGCAGGATGTCACCCCGCCATCCCCCCATATAATGCTGCATACAGAATACTGGACCCAATATAATGCTCCATACAGAATACTGGACCACATATAATGCTCCATACAAAATGGAGCTCTCCTCTACACTGTGCTGCGTTCTGCACTGTTACGGCTCAGGAAAGGGCGCTGTGGAAAGACTCCCCATTATCATCATCATTGCCTGCCCATTATCATCATCATTGCCTCCCCTCATCATCATTGCCTGCCCATCATCATCATCTTTGTCTCCCTATCATCATCATTCCCTCCCAATTAATATCATCATCATCATTGCCTTCCCATTATCATTCCCTCCCCATTAATATCATCATCATTGCCTCCCCATTAATATCATCATCATTGCCTCCCCATTAATATCATCATCATTGCCTTCCCATTATCATTGCCTCCCCATTAATATCATCATCATCATTAATATCATCATTACATTGCCTCCCCATTAATATCATCATCATCATCATCATTGCCTTCCCATTATCATTGCCTCCCCATTAATATCATCATCATTGCCTCCCCATTAATATCATCATCATTGCCTTCCCATTATCATTGCCTCCCCATTAATATCATCATCATCATTGCCTTTCCATTATCATTGCCTCCCCATCATCATCATCATCGAATCCTCACCACGATCACTGCCTGCCTCCCCCCACCACCATCACACATGCACTCTCTCACATACACATAGGCAGGCACACACACACACATCCACATCTCACCTGTCCGGCGTCCGCGCGTTCTCTGCCACAGCCGGCCGCTGAATGATGACGTCATTCAGCGGCGCTGCTGTGAGAGAGGAAGCGCCGGCGCAGGCGCCCCCTGGAGCCCGGAGCTGCGGCAGCGGAGGCACGGGGAGAGGTACGTATTGCGCCGGCTTCTGCCGGGTCCCTGAGCAAGCGGGGGGGCCAGTGGCGGCGCTGACACCGCTAACGGGCGCCGGGGTGCCCGACGGCGTGTGGGCCCCCCCGCCTGCTCAGGGCCCCGGCACTTGCCCGGGTGTGCCGGGTGCTTACGCCGGACCTGCTAGCATCTGCCCCCCTACCAGCAGCCCATCCATTCTAGCATCTGCCTACTACCTGCAGCCCATCCATTCTAGCATCAGCTGCCCTACCAGCAGCCCATCCATTCTAGCATCTGCTCCCCTACCAGCAGCCCATCCATTCTAGCATTTGCCCCCCTACCAGCAGTCTATCCATTCTAGTGTCTGCCCCCTACCAGCAGCCCATCCATTCTAGCATCTGCTCCCCTACCAGCAGCCCATCCATTCTAGCATTTGCCCCCCTACCAGCAGTCTATCCATTCTAGCATCTGCCAACTACCTGCAGCCCATCCATTCTAGCATCAGCTGCCCTACCGGCAGCCCGTCCATTCTAGTATCTGCTCCCCTACCAGCAGCCCATCCATTCTATCATTTGCCCCCCTACCAGCAGTCTATCCATTCTAGTATCTGCCCCCTACCAGCAGACCATCCATTCTAGCATCTGCCCCTTCCAGCAGCCCATCCATTCTAGCATCTGCCCCTAGAATGGGTGTGCTGCAGGTAGTTGGGCAGATGCTATTATGGATGGGCTGCTGGCAGGGGAGAGATGCTAAAATGGAAGGGCTGATGGTAGGGGGGCAGGTGCTAGACTGGATGGATTGCTGATCGGGGGCAGATAATAGAATTGATGGTCTCCTGGTACTGGAGCAGCTGCTAGAATGGATGGTCTGCAGGTAGTTGGAAAGATGCTAGAATGGATGGTCTCCTGGTAGGGGGGCAGATGCTAGAATTGATGGGCTCCTGGTAGGGGGCAGATGCTAGAATGGATGGGCTGCAGATAGTGGGGCAGATGCCAGAATGGATGGGCTGCTGGTAGGGGGGCAGATGTTTGAATGGACAGGATGCTGGTTGAGGGGCAGATGGTAGAAAAGATGGGGGGCAGATGCTGGAGTGAAGGGCTGCATGTGCTTGAGCCCACTGCCAGCAGATTATCCATTCTAGCATCTGGCCCACTACCAGCAGCCCATCCATTCTAGCATCTGCTCCCCTATCAGCAGCCCATCCATTCTAGCATCTCCACCTACCAGCAGCCCATCCATTCTAGCATCTGTCCACATACCAGGAGACCATCCATTCTGGCATCTCCCCCCTACCAGCAGCCCATCCATTCTTGCACCTGCACCCTTACAAGCAGACCAACCATTCTAACATCTGCACAACTACCTGCAGACCATCCATTCTAGCATCTGCCCCTCTACCTGCAGCCCATCCAATCTAGCATCTGCCCCTCTACAAGGAGACCATCCATTCTAGCATCTGACACCCTACTAGCAGCCCATCCACTCTTCCATCTCTCACCTACCAGCAGCCCCTCCATTCTAGCATCTGCCCCCTACCAGCAGTCCATCCATTCTAGCATCTGCACCCCTACCAGCAGCCCTTCCATTCTAGCATTTGCCCCCTACCAGCAGCCCTTTCATTCTAGCATCTGTCCAACTACCAGCAGCTCATACATTCTAGCATCTGCCCCCTACCAGCAGCCCATCCGTTCTAGCATCTACCCCTAACAGCAGCCCTTCCATTCTAGCATCTGCCCCCTACCAGCAGCCCATCCATTCTAGCATCTCCTCTTACCAGCAGCCCATTCATTCTAGCATCTACCCCAACTAGAAGCCCATCCATTCTTTCATCTGCCCCCTACCAGCAGTCCATCCATTCTTTCATCTGCCCCCTACCAGCAGTCCATCCATTCTAGCATCTGCCCCTACCAGCAGCCCATCCATTCTAGCATCTGCCCCCTTCCAGGAGCTAATCCATTCTAGCATCTGCCCCCCTACCAGCAGCCCATCCATTCTAGCATCTCCCCCTACTGGCAACCTATCCTATCTAGCATCTGCCCCACTACCAGCAGCACATACATTCTAGAATCTTCCCCCCTATCAGCAGCCCATCCATTCTAGCATCTGCCAATCTACCAGGAGATCATCCATTCTAGCATCTGTCCCCCTTAGCAGCCCATCCATTCTAGCATCTCCTCTACCATCAGTTCATCTATTCTAGCAAATGCCCCCTACCAGCAGCGCGTCCATTCTAGCATCTGCCCCCCTACCAGCAGCCCATCCAATAAAGCACCTGCCAACTTCCAACAGCCAATCAATTCTAGCATCTCCCCCCTAGCAGCAGCCCATCCATTCTAGCATCTCCCCCCTACCAGAAGCCCATCCATTCTAGCATCTACCCCCCACCAGCAGCACATCCATTCTAGCATCTGCCCCCCTACTAGCAGCCCATCCATTCTAGCATTTGCCCCCCTAGCAGCAGCCCATCCATTCTAACATCTGCCCCCTATCAGCAGCCAATCTATTCTAGCATCTGCCCCATATCAGCAGCCCATCCATTCTGGCATATGCTCCCCTACTATCAGCCCATCCATTCTAGCATCTGCACCCCTACCAGAAAGCCCATCCATTCTACCATTTGCCCCCCTATCAGCAGCCCTTCCATTCTAGCATCTGCTCCTCTACCAGGAGAACATCCATTCTAGCTTCTGCCCCCCTACTAGCAGCCCATCCATTCTAACATCTGTCCCCTACCAGCATCCCATCCATTCTAGCAGCTGTTTAACTAACTGCAGACCATCCATTCTAAAATCTGTCCACATACCAGGAGACCATCCATTCTGGCATCTCCCCCCTACCAGCAGCCCATCCATTCTTGCACCTGCACCCTTACAAGCAGACTAACAATTCTAACATCTGCACAACTACCTGCAGACCATCCATTTTAGCATCTGCCCCTCTACCTGCAGCCCATCCAATCTAGCATCTGCCCCTCTACCAGGAGACCATCCATTCTAGCATCTGCCTCCCTACTAGCAGCCCATCCATTCTAGCATCTGCACCCCTACCAGCAGCCCTTCCATTCTAGCATTTGCCCCCTACCAGCAGCCCTTTAATTCTAGCATCTGCCCAACTACCAGCAGCTCATACATTCTAGCATCTGCCCCCTACCAGCAGCCCATTTGTTCTAGCATCTACCCCTAACAGCAGCCCTTCCATTCTAGCATCTGCCCCCTACCAGCAGCCCATCCATTCTATCATCTGCCCCTACAAGCAGCCCATCCATTCTAGCATCTCCTCTTACCAGCAGCCCATTCATTCTAGCATCTACCCCAACTAGAAGCCCATCCATTCTATCATCTGCCCCCTACCAGCAGTCCATCCATTCTAGCATCTGCCCCCTTCCAGGAGCTAATCCATTCTAGCATCTGCCCCCAACCAGCAGCCCATCCATTCTAGCATCTCCCCTACTGGCAGCCTATCCTATCTAGCATCTGTCCCGTACCAGCAGCCCATCCATTCTAGCATCTGCCCCACTACCAGCAGCACATACATTCTAGAATCTTCCCCCGTAACAGTAGCCCATTCATTCTAGCTTTTGCCCCCTATCAGCAGACCATCCATTCTAGCATCTGCCAATCTACCAGGAGATCATCCATTCTAGCATCTGCCCCCCTTAGCAGCCCATCCATTCTAGCATCTCCTCTACCATCAGCTCATCTATTCTAGCAAATGCCCCCTACCAGCAGCGCGTCCATTCTAGCATCTGCCCCCCTACCAGCAGCCCATCCAATAAAGCACCTGCCAACTTCCAATAGCCAATCCATTCTAGCATCTCCCCCCTACCAGCAGCCCATCCATTCTAGCATCTCCCCCCTACCAGAAGCCCATCCATTCTAGCATCTACCCCCCCACCAGCAGCACATCCATTCTAGCATCTTCACCATACCAGCAGCACATCCATTCTAGCATCTGCCCCCCTACTAGCAGCCCATCCATTCTAGCATCTGCCCAACTACCTGCAGCCCATCCATTCTAGCATCTGCCCCCCCTACCAGCAGCCCATCCATTCTAGCATCTGCCCCCCACCAGCAGCCCATCCATTCTAGCATCTGCAACTTCGAACCAGCAGGCCATCCATTCTAGCATCTGCCCCCTTCTAGCAGCACATCCATTGTAGCATATCCCCCCTACTAGCAGCCCATCCATTCTAGCATCTACCCACTACCAACAGCCCATCCATTCTAGCATCTGCTCCCCTACCAGCAGCTCATCTATTCTAGCATTTGCCCCCCTATCAGCAGCCAATCTATTCTAGCATCTGCCCCATATCAGAAGCCCATCCATTCTGGCATATGCTCCCCTACGAGAAGCCCATCCATTCTAGCATCTGCACCCCTACCAGAAAGCCCATCCATTCTACCATTTGCCCCCCTATCAGCAGCCCTTCCATTCTAGCATCTGCCCCTCTACCAGGAGAACATCCATTCTAGCTTCTGCCCCCCTACTAGCAGCCCATCCATTCTAACATCTGCCCCCTACCAGCAGCCCATCCATTGAAGCACCTGCCCCCTTCCAGGAGCCAGTCCATTCTAGCATCTGCCCCACTACTAGCAGCCCATCCATTCTAGCATCTCCCCCTACCATCAGCACATCCATTCTAGCATCCGCCCTACTACTAGCAGCCCATCCATTCTAACATCTGCACCCTACCAGCAGCCCATCCATTCTAGCATCTGCCCCCTTCCAGGAGCCAATACATTCTGGCATCTGCTCCTCTACCAGCAGACCATCCATTCTAATATCTCCCCCTACCAGAAGCCCATTAATTCTAGCATCTGCCCAACTACCAGTAGCACATCCATTCTAGCTTTTGCCCCCTACCAGCAACCCATTCATTCTAGCATCTGCTCCCCTACCAGCAGCCCATCTATTCTAGCATTTGCCCCCCTAAAAGCAGCCCATCCTTTCTAGCATCTGCACCACTACTAGCAGCCAATTCATTCTAGCATCTGCCCCCCTACCAGCAGCTCATCCATTCTATCATCTCCCCCTACTGGCAGCCTATCCTATCTAGCATCTGCCCCCTTGCCAGCAGCCCATCCATTAAAGCACCTGCCACCTTCCAGGAGTCAATCCATTCTAGCATCTGCCCCCCTACTAGCAGCCCATCCATTCTAGCATCTCCCTCCTACCATCAGCCCATCCATTCTAGCATCTCCCCCTTACCATCAGCCCATCCATTCCAGCATCTGCTCCCCTACCAGCAGCCCATCCATTCTAGGACCTACCCCTACCAGCAGCCCATTCATTCTAGCATCTGCCCCCTACTTGCAGCCCATACATTCTAGCATCTGCTCCCTACCAGGAGAACATCCATTCTAGCATCTGCACCCTTACCAGCAGTCCATTCGTTCTATCATCTGCCCCCTACCAGCAGCCCATCCATTCTACCAGCTGCCCCCTTCCAGGAGTCAATCCATTTTACCATCTGCCCCCCTACCAGCAGCTCATCCATTCTAGCATCTCCCCCTACTGGCAGCCTATCCTATAAGCATCTGTCCCCTAACAGCAGGACATCCATTCTAGCATCTGCCCCCCTACTAGCAGCACAACCATTCTAGCATCTTCCCCCTACCATCATCCCATCCATTCTAGCATCTGCCCCCCTACCAGCAGCCTATCAATTCTAGATCTGCCCCCCTACCAGCAGCCCATCCATTAAAGCACCTGCCACCTTCCAGGAGCCAATCCATTCTAGCATCTGCCCCCCTACTAGCAGCCCATGCATTCTAGCATCTCCCCACTACCATCAGCCCATCCATTCTAGCTTCTGCCCCTCTACCAGCAACCCATCCATTCTAGAATCTCCCACTACCAGCAGCCCATCCTTTCTAGCATCTCTCCCTACCAGTAGACCATCCATTATAGCATCTCCCCACTACCAGCAGCTCATCCATTCTAGAATCTGCTCCCCTACCAGCAGCCCATCCATTCTAGCATTTGCCCTCTATCAGCAGCCTATCTATTCTAGCATCTGTCCCCTACCAGCAGCCCATCCATTCTAGCATCTGCTCCCTTACCAGCAGCCCATCCATTCTAGCATCTTCCCCTTACCAGCAGCCCATCCATTCTAGCATTTGCTCCCCTATCAGCAGCCCTTCCATTCTAGCATCTGCCCCTCTACCAGGAGAACATCCATTCTAGCATCTGCCCTTCTACTAGCAGGCCATCCATTCTAACATCTGCCTGCCTACCAGCAGCCCGTTTATTCTAGCATCTCCCCTGTACCATCAGCCTATCCATTCTAGCATCTGCCCCCCTACCAGCAGCCCATCCATTCTAGCATCTCCACCTACCAACAGCCCATCCATTCTAGCATCTCCCCCCACCAGAGGCCCATCCATTCTAGCATCTGCCCCACTACCAGCAGCCCATCCATTATACCATCAGCCCCCTACTAGCACCCCATCCATTCTAGCATCTGCCCCCTACCAGCAGCTCATCCATCTAGCATCTGCTCCCCTACTAGCAGCCCATCCATTCTAGCATTTGCCACCCTATCAGCAGCCCTTCCATTCTAGCATCTTCCTCCTTACCAGCCGCCCATCCATTCTAGCATTTGCCCCCCTATCAACAGACCATCCATTCTAGCATCTGCCCCTCTACCATGAGACCATCCATTCTAGCATCTGCCCCCCTACCAGTAGCCCAATCATTCAAACATCTACCCCCTACCATCAGCCCATCTATTCTAGCATCTGCCCCATATCAGCAGCCCTTCCATTATAGCATCTGCCCCTCTACCAGGAGAACATCCATTCTAGCATCTGCCCCTTACTAGCAGCCCATCCATTCTAGCATCTGCCCCCCTACCAGCAGCCCATACATTGAAGCACCTGCCCCCTTCCAGGAGCCAGTCCATTCTAGCATCTGCCCCACTACTAGCAGCCCATCCATTCTAACATCTGCCCCCCTACCAGCAGACCATCCATTCTAGTATCTCCCCCTACCAGCAGCTCATCCATTCTAGCATCTGACCCCTTGCCAGGAGCCAATCCATTCTAGCATCTGCCCCCCTACTAGCAGCCCACCCATTCTAGCATCTCCCTCCTACCATCAGCCCATCCATTCTAGCATCACCCCCTTACCATCAGCCAATCCATTCCAGCATCTGCTCCCCTACCAGCAGCCCATCCATTCTAGCACCTGCCCCTACCAGCAGCCCATTCATTATAGCATCTGCCCCCTACCAGCAGCCCATCTATTCTATTATCTGCCCCCAACAAGCAGCCCATCCATTCTAGCATCTCCTCTTACAAGCAGCCCATCCATTCTAGCATCTGCCCCCTATTTGCAGCCCATTCATTCTAGCATCTGCCACCCTACCAGGAGACCATCCATTCTAGCATCTGCACCCTTACCAGCAGCCCATTCGTTCTATCATCTACCCCCTACAAGCAGCCCATCCATTCTAGCAGCTGCCCCCTTCCAGGAGCCAGTCCAATTTAGCATCTGCCTCCCTACCAGAAGCTCATCCATTCTAGCATCTCCCCCTACTGGCAGCCTATCCTATTTAGCATCTGTCACCTACCAGCAGGACATCAATTCTAGATCTGCCCCCCTACCGCAGCCCCCTCCTTCTAGCAGCCCCCCTACAAGCAGTCCATCCCTTAAAAGCACCTGCCCGCTCCAGGAGCCATTATTTAGATCTGCCCCCCTATACAGCCCCCATTCTGCATCCCCTCCCACCCTCACCCCTCCATTCAAAAATCCCCCCTTACCATACCCATCCATTTTTTTGATCTGCCCACCCACCCCAGCCCCCCATTCTAGCACCTACACCAACCAGCACCCATTCATTCAGCATCTGCCCCTACCCCGCCCATCCATTCAGATCCCACCCTCCATAGTCCTCCCAGCATTGCCCCCTACCACACCCATCCCTTTAGCATCTGCCCCCCACCACACTCACCTTCTAGCTCTTCTCCCTACCGCACCCACCCTTTAGCATCGCCCCCCTACCACAGTCATCATTCTACTCTGCCCCCTTTAGCAGCCCATCCCTTTAAAAACCTGCCACCTTCCGGAGCCAATCCTTCTACTCTGCCCCCCCTACTAGCACCCATCCATTCTAGATCCCCTCCCACCCTCCCCCATCCATTCTGCATCTCCCCCTTACCACAGCCCCCCTTCCAGCATCTCTCCCTTTCCACAGCCATCCATTCAGCCACCTGCCCCCCACCGCAGCCCCTTCTTCTAGCATCTGCCCCTACTTGCAGCCCATAATTCTACATCGCCCCCCCCCT
>JARQOD010000004.1:220191603-220212476 GCA_033576555.1 Oophaga sylvatica
AAAGTTTTTTTTATTTTCTTTTTTCCTTTCAGTTGACATGCCCAAACTTGTTGGATAGTCGTCACGTACTTGGTGTGTAACAATAAAAATTCAAAAGTGTTTGCGTGGCCAGGGCGGTTTTAAGAGAGACCCTATTTGGGTTCATTTTGTTGAGATGCCAGCGAGCTTGGAAAGAAAGTGGGAGAGCAAAGGGTGAAAATACTGTCAAAAGGATACCCAAGGACTTGTTTGCCGTTTGAAAATCACATTATGAAAACTGCAACAGAAGGGAAATGAAGATGTTCATAGTGATACAACAAATGTCAATGAACCCCCACAGCTTCTTATGCACCAGGACCTAGCACTAGTGGTAAGTCTTGGCAATTACAACCTATTTAACAGACGTTTTACTGGGATGGTTAAAGTCTATGAAAAGAAAAATTTCTAGCACTAGTTCTGGAGTATAGAATTTAAATTTATGTTAAGGAATATTTCACAGAAGATTAACGTTAAGTAAAAAAAAAGAGTGTGTATACGCCTATTTTTTTTTATTGTAGGCTACAATTCACTTTTGAAGTCTGCCAAATTGACCATTTTTTAAAAAAACATTTTAAACTTTTGTGACATATTTTTTTTCAGTTGCTCTGATATTACTAGTATTACAGAAAACTTCACCGGAAACTTGAGTAGCATAATTTTTGAGGACAGCCCTTATAGGACGAGGACCATTACATTGTTCAAAAAGTTTGTTTCAAAATATTTTCGTTATATTTCTTCAAATACGCAGTCGAATTATATTTTTAATTACTGTGCTTTCAGGGTCAAATATGGCTTGTGCTGCACGTGACAATCAATATCTGGGTACAACTTCAACAAAGCAGCCCAACAAAAAACTTTGCGTGCAAAGTGTAGAAAAATTCCTCTTAAAGACTACGACGAGCCAGAAAGAACATTTTGATGAATTAATTGCTAAATTCATATTTGCAACCAATTCTTCTTTCCGACTAGTTGAACACCCATTGTTTGTACAAACGATCGAAGGAATAAGACCAGGCTACAAACCACCAAGTAGATTTGATATCTCAGGAAAACATCTTCAGGCTGTATACGACAAAGAAAGAGCGGCTTGTACAAAATATTTGAAAGACAAAGTTGTTAACATGAGCTTGGATGGTTGAAGCAACATCCACAACGACCCCATAATTTGCACTTGTGTCACAACAGAAGATGGTGAAACTAACCTTACAGACACAATCGACACATCTGGAAATTCACATACTGCTGAATATTTACTTGAAATTGCTAAGAACTCAATTCACCAATGCCAAGAACAGTTTGGATGTAAAGTAAGGAGCTTAGTTACTGATAACGCAAGCAATGTGGCAAAAATGCGAGCGGAACTGGCACATGAGGATGACACAAATGTCATTACATACGGTTGTTCTGCCCATTTGTTGCATCTTTTGGCAAAAGACCTGCATATTTCGGGTGTCAAGGAACATGTTGTAGAAATTGTTAAATATTTCCGCAATAATCATTTTGCACATGCAACCTACAAGGAAATGGGAGGACTGAAGTTGTTTCTACCACAAGATGTTAGATGGAATACCTTGGCTGAATGCTTGGAACTGTTTATTAACAACTGGTCAAAATTAGTGTCCATTTGCGAAACACATCGGGATAAAATTGATGCTAATATACGAAGCAAAGTATTAAATCTTGGTGTGAAGAGAAATGCCGAGGACCTTTTGGAAAGGTTAAAGCCAATATCTATTGAGTTGGATAAAATGCAGAAAGATACTGCAACCATAGCTGATGCCACAGAAGTTTGGAAAGATTTAGAAGGTTCGCTAGAACCTCTCAAACAATGTAAAGGTTGCAATACACCACCGCAAGGACCAAGCATTAAAAGAAGAGCACTATTTAGCCAATATCTTGCATCCCATCTACAGAGGGAAAAAAACTATCTGAGGCGGAAATCAACTCTGCAATGGAGTGGCTCGCCAATACTAACCATGACATTGTGGCAACTGTGCTGAAATTGAAGTGTGAATCTGCACCATTTCAAAAATACATGTTTGCAGATAACGTCGTTAATGAACTAAAACCACTGGACTGGTGGAAGTCGCAATCACTTGTTCTTCCAGCGAAGATAATAAATGTAGCTACTCAGCTACTGACTGCATCGGCTTCATCGGCAGGAGTAGAGAGATTGTTTTCTTCATTTGGTTTTGTGCACACAACAGTCCGAAACCGCTTAGGAACTGCTAAAGCAGGACAACTAGTTTTCCTATTAAAAGTCCTAAATAAACAGTAGGCTTAAAGGACTGATGTATTCACTGAAGATGTTTGCTTACTTCAAACGTTAGAGATAGGCTATTGTTAAAAAGTACTTACTCTCTGTAGTTCAATTCTGATTGTTTAATAGTGCAAATAAAAATTATTAGGTTTCATAATCATCAACTGTTTTAATATTTTTATTTGTGTAAAATAATTTGATTTGCAAAAGACAAAGTTTTGCTTGTGTACAACTTGATTAAAAAATCCTATTTAAATCAAAAAAATCCGATTTAAATCAAAAAAATCCGATTTAAATCAAAAAAATCCGATTTAAATCAAAAAAATCCGATTTTTTTGATTTTTTTAAAAAAATCATGATTTTTATCCACCCTGGAACGAGCTCTGATAAGTGACCGGTGTCACTTATCAAAGTTCCGCGGCTGCCGGATGTGCGCACAGGAGTGGCGGAAAGGGAAGTGAAAAAAAAAAAAAAACGGCAGGAACGAGCTTGATAAGTGACCGGTGTCACTTATCAAAGTTCCGCGGCTGCTAGATGTGCGCACGGGAGTGGCGGAAAGTGGAGTGAAAAAAAAAAAACTGCAGGAACGAACTCTGATAAGTGACTGGTGTCACTTATCAAAGTTCCGCGGCTGCTGGATGTGCGCACAGGAGTGGCGGAAAGGGGAGTGAAAAAAAAAAATACAGGAACGAGCTCTGATAAGTGACCGGTGTCACTTATCAAAGTTCCGCGGCTGCTAGATGTGCGCACAGGAGTGACGGAAAGGGGGTGAAAACAAAACAAAACTGCAGGAACGAGCTCTGATAAGTGACTGGTGTCACTTATCAAAGTTCCGCGGCTGCTGGAAGTGCGCACAGGAGTGGCGGAAAAGGGAGTGAAAAAAAAAAAAAAAAAAAAAACGGCAGGAACGAGCTCTGATAAGTGACCGGTGTCACTTATCAAAGTTCCGCGGCTGCTAGATGTGCGCACGGGAGTGGCGGAAAGTGGGGTGAAAAAAAAAAAAACTGCAGGAACGAGCTCTGATAAGTGACGGTGTCACTTATCAAAGTTCCGCGGCTGCTAGATGTGCGCACGGGTGAGTGGCGCGAAATGTGGGTGGTGAGAAAAAAAAAACAAAAAACTGCAGGAACGAGCTCTGATAAGTGACTGGTGTCACTTATCAAAGTTCCGCGGCTGCTGGAAGTGCGCACGGAGGGGGGTGCATAAGAAAAACGAGCACGAGTGTTGATCGGTGAACTGCGTCACCAATCAACGCTCGGCGGCTGCTAAATGTGCGCAATGGGGGGGTAAAAAGAGGGGGAAAGGGAAGGGGGAGGGGGGAATGGGGGGATTGGGGTGGATCGGGCAGGGATCGGGGCTCAAAAACTCACGTTTGTAGTCTCTCTTCTCTCTTCTTTCTTCAGCAGGAGTTGTGGTGTCACAGGCTACTGTGGCACCACAAGGCCCAGCACAGGAGGAGATCTGGCGTGTGACCGCACTGCAGGAATCCTCAGCAAGTGTGAGGACCCCTGCAGTGCGGTCACACAGATCACAGACAGTTTGCATACAGGTCACAGAGCGGTCACATCGCTGCTGTGACCTGTCATTGGTGGGATCGATGATCACATCGATCCCACCAATCAGAGGAGACCCTTGTTTTGCCGGTTGCTAGGCACCGGCCTAGTAATCGGAGCTCACTGCTCCGATTCCTAGGCAGGTCACCGGCAGGTCAGGAAGCAGGGCACAGAGCGGTCACACCGCTGCTGTGCCCTGTGATTGGCGCGATCGTCGATGACATCGATCGCGCCAATCAGCAGCTGCAGGCCCTACTGGGCCTGTCCTAGGCTCCGGCCTAGGATCGGTGCTATTACTGCACCGATCCAGGCAGGTACAGGCAGGGCACAGCGCGGATACACCGCGGCTGTGCCCTGCGATTGGCGCGATCGATGTGATCGGCGATCGCGCCAATCCAGGGGGGGTCTGCTCCTTTCTATGCCCAGGCCTAGGATCGAGTACATCGGTACTCGATTCTAGCCTGGGATCTCACTGTTTCAGCCCATCGGATTGGCTGAAACAGTGAAAAAGGCTGCGATTGGCTGTTCAGAATTGAACAGCCAATCACAGCGATCGGGAGTGAGGGTGGGCGGTGACAGACCCCGGGATGCCGGCGCCATCTCTCCTGAGGTAAGATGGCGTCGGAATTTTAATGCGATCATTGCGACTTAAGTCGCAATGTCGCATTAAAGGGCTGGACGTACTATCCCGTCCCCGGTCATACGGGCCCAGGTACCATGGACGGGATAGTACGTCCAATGGCAGTAAGGGGTTAAAGGTAGTGGTGGGAAGGCGTACGCCAGCTCCATATCCCAGTCCTGCGTAAGGGCGTCTATTACAGTCGGGTTGTCTCTTGGTTCTAACGAGAAGTGCTTTGTTTTTGTATTTGTTCTTGAGGCGAATAAGTCTATCTCTGGAAACCCCCAGATCTTGGTAAGTTGTGTAAAGACCCCCTGATTTAGAACCCATTCCGCAGGTTGTATTTTCTGTCTGCTGAGGAAGTCTGCTATCTGGTTCCTTTCGCCTTTTAGATGTACCGACGTTAGGGACCTTATATTGAGTTCTGCCCAGGAGAATATTGTCTCTGCAATACTTTGCAGGTGACGGTGTCTCGGACCTCCCTGGTGGCGCAGAAAGGATACCGTAGTTGAATTGTCGGAGAATACTCTGACGTGACGATTGTACATCTGCCTCTGGCATCTCCTCAGTGCCTCTGAGCTCTCTGCAGTTTGATGAGCTGTTGCGCATCGCACCGGGCCATGTTCCCTGGAGATAACGTCCCTCTACATGGGCTCCCCAGCCGCTGAGGCTTGCGTCTGTGGTAATGTTTATACAGGGGGATACTCTCCACGGTCTTCCGTGCCCTAAATTTGATATGTCGGTCCACCATGCTAAGGATCGTCTTACTTCTGTGGACAATGTTATTCTGCTGTCCAACGAGGCTTCCTTCCCGTCCCATATCAGAAGGATCTCTCGCTGTAACACCCTTGAGTGAGATTGACTCCACTGGACGCTTGATATGCATGAAGTCATTAGGCCTAGTACTCTCATGGCCTTCCTGATAGTGGTGTATTTTCGTTTTTGTAGCATGTTGGACCGTTGTCTGTTTGTGGGGTGGAAGGAAAGAGTGTTCTTGATCTGAGTCCAGAAGAACTCCCAGAAAGGTCTTCCTTCTTTCTGGTTCGAGACTCGATTTTCCCAGATTTATCACCCATCCCAGTCTCTCTAGAAGCGATCTGGTTTCTAACAGGTATTCCTCCATCTGCTGTCGTGAATCTGCCACTAATAACAGGTCGTCCAGGTACGGAATTATGAGGACGTCTCTTGCTCTTAGGAAGGCCATTACCTCTGCTATAAGCTTCATAAAGATTTGAGGTGACGAAGAGAGGCCGAACGGTAAGCAACAGAATTGAAAATGAAGTATCTTTCCTCTGTCTCTTATTGCAAACCTCAAGTATTTTTGATGTGAGGTATGGATGGGCACATGGTAATATGCACTTTGGAGATCTAGTGTGTACATTACCGAGTTCTTCCTTATCAGTGGTATGACGGACTGGAGTGTTTCCATTTTGAAACGTTTGTAGGACACCCACTGGTTAGTATTCTCCTCCTGGTTTCTTGATAGAAAACAGGCTGGAGTAATGGCCCTGAAACTGTTGTGACTGGGGTACCGGCGTTATGGCTCTTAATTTTCTGAGCTTCTGTATGTTTCTTATCAGTCTTTGATGGACCGCAGGGGACTGGCTGTGAGTTAGGCAATATCTTCGGGGGGGGGGGGGGCGCGGCTGGGTGAATTCCACCCTGTATCCCTGAGAGTCTCCCCCGATCTGTCTGGCATCATTGTCTGCCTGATCCGGTTCCCTGGTCATGAAAGGAGCTCCTACCCCTACCCTCTTTGGGGTAGCTCCACCTTCCGGATTTACCCTTGCCCTTATAGTCCTGTCTCGGGTTAGATCGGGTTTTCCGAAAGGCTAGCGCCTTCTTTTGCTTTTGCTCTGGGAAGCCTTTATTTTTATGACACCTTCTCCAATAGTTCGTCTAATACCAGACCGAACACCTGTATACCAAAAAACGATATTGGGCAGTTTATTTTTTGATTGTGTCTCCTGCCCATGACCGCAACCACAAAGCACGTCGTGCTGCGTTAGATAATGCATTGCCTCTGGCTGCAAAGCGGACTGACTCGGCCGAGGCGTCTGCCATAAAATACGTTGCCATTTTTAACAATGGTAAAGATTTCGTGATCTCTTCTCTGGGGTTTTGTTGGTGATGTGATTTCCCAGTACCTCCACCCAGAGACTCATCAATCTGGCCACTGAAGTTGCCGCTATATTAGCCTTCATAATAGATGCAGATGCTTCCCATGCTTTCTTAAGGAGGTCTTCCGCTCTCCTGTCCTTTGGGTCCTTAAGGCCTGAGGAATCTTCGAATGGGATGGCTGTTTTCTTTGATACTTTTGCTACTGGTATATCGATTTTGGGTACTGATTCCCAGACCTTAGTATCGTCTGGGTTAAAGGGGAGGCGAAATTTGAAGTCTTTTGGGACTACCAGTTTTTTCCCCACATCCTCCCATTCCTCTAGTATCATGGCTGTTGTGTGTTCATTTACAGGGAATACTATGTGCCTCCTAGCCCTCAGGCCCCCAAACATTTCGTCCTGGACAGTTAGCGGCTCTGTGGATTCCTTAACTTTCAAGGTATTCCTGACCGCCTGTAACAGGGTGTCAGTATTTTCCGAAGAAAATAAGTATCTTTACCTCTCTTCCGTTAGAAATCTTGAAGAACTCTCGGCTTCACTCGAGTCAGAGTAGCGTGACATTTCCCCTTCCTCAGAGCTAGGGTCCATGTCCCATCTAAGTCTCTTGGGGGAAGGAGGCTGGGGTGGTGCCAACGAAGATACACTCGCTTGAACCTCTTCTCTGATCATGGTTCGTATATTAGACAATAAAGAGGTTTGCTCTTGTTTAAGTAACTTGGCAACACGTTTCGCACAACTTTTTTTTGTGCGTGCTGCGAGAAGTTTGGCCGAGCATAACGGGCATTTGTTATACTTCTTTTTGACTGCTGACATGGGTTGCTTGGGAGTCTCCTTGTCCTAAAAGCAAGAAATGTGAAAGGAAGGTCCTGTAGCTATCTGAATCTAGCCCATCTGAAAGACCCCCTAGTAATCCACTATGCGATCGCTATATGGTCGCTAGTTAGCTTCCCAACACTAAGATCTCATCAGAGATCAGCGATCTGTATAACGACCTCTGCGGTCGTTGGGAAAACCTAGTCCCGCCTGCGCCGCTGGTAAAGTCGTTCATAAAGGGTGTCGCACTCAGCGACTCAGGCTCACCAGCGGGACACCAACGACCAAAAAACGGCTCAAAACGTTCATAAGCGATCAGCGACATCGCAGCGGGGGCCACATCGCCGCTACATGTCACACACAGCTGCGTCGCTAACGAGATCGCTACTGCGTCATAAAATCGCTGACGCTTTAGTGATTTCGTTAGCGATCTCGCTTAGTGTGACAGTACCTTTAGGATTGGACGTCAAGGCTACTAGCACTCTCCATGTTCACTAAGTGAGTGTGTGCTGTCAGCTGTCCATCTTAAGTAGTCTGCCTTACCCGGCTTCAAGACATCTGATTCATCCTCCTTCCGAGCTCAGCTGCTGCCAATTTCGGTGCTGCAGGTGTTCTACCTGCCAATCTGTAGTTTCCCCAACTGCGCCTGCGCCACCTGGAACGCACGCTAGTTGGGCCGGAAATGACTGCTAGGGTTTTGCAGTCCCACCCCCGGGTCCTCCGTCGGCGTCCCTGTCGCTACGGAGCGCTAGGCTCCCTCTCCAGCTTCTCTCCCGGAAGCATTCACCCGCGCGCCTCCAATGACATGGCGCGCCGGAAGTGACGCCGGAAGACGCCGGCTCCCGGCCCGAGAGGGACCGCCCCCGGCATTCGCGTCGTTTGGTTCCGGATCCCGCGGCCGCCTGCTGCTGGAGCGCCGCCGCAGCAGCTGTGGCGCATAGCCCCTGCCCTGGGGATGCCGCCAACATCGGGAGCGCACAGCTCGACCGGACCGCTGAGGGACCTCTCGCAGTATCAGTGGTGGAGAGGCCCTGACTTCCGAGCCCCTACTACCCCGGAGACCCCTAAGGAGGGACAGAGTTCTTTTTTCCCCCTAGTAGCAGCCAGCTCGACCGGGCAGGTAATCGTCTGCACACCTGTGCTCCTCTTCCTGCGTCTGTCGATGATAGGGACAGGAAAACACTGAAGGGTGGAGGTGTGGAGGGGCTATTTAACATCTTCTGTGTTCCTGTCCCTATCTATGATATGAAGGAAAACCTCCTGGCGGTGCTGTCAGGAGGGACGCCCTGGAAAAGCGTCTTTTAGCGTGTGACAGCTGCCAAACATAAAAACCCGCTATAAATAGTAAATCAAACCCCCCTTTATCATCCTCCTTAGTTAGGGAAAAATAATAAAATTAAAAAAAAAGGAAATTAGACCTACCGGTAATTCTATTTCCAGGTAGTCCCTCAGGACAGCACCATGGAGGACGTCCTCCCTTGACCTATAGCGGGACAGGATCACAGAGGTTAAAAGGCCCCTCCCACCTCCACCCTCCAGTGTTTTTTCAAAGTACCACCGAAGGATGGCAGGAAATGGTCTAAACGCGCCCTTACAAACGCGTATGTAAGAAACCATTGAACAACTTCTTCTTTATCTCTAGCCTTGGCAACTCGACGGACCATCCGCCGAAGATTGATCCCTTGCAATCCTAAAGAGAAACATAAGGGAGGGAATTAAGGGTGCTGTCCTGAGGGACTACCTGGAAATAGAATTACCGGTAGGTCTAATTTCCTTTTCCCATTACGTCCCTCAGGACAGCACCATGGAGAATACCAAAGAAATATCCCAGGGTGGGAACAGAAGCTCAAGGACCAAAGTCCCAGGTAAGAACCAGGTTAGATATAGAAATGATCTGAAAGATCAAAAAGAAATATAGATATCTAAAGAAATTCGTAAAGATAATCACAGTAGTGAGTGTCCGATATATGTTTATAATGGCCAATTCCAGTATGAATGTGGTAAACAAGACATGCCGCAGAGACGGAGAGTGAAACACAGCCGTTGTACCCCAATACCACTAATGAACCGCAGAGAATTACAGTTATTGTGACATAGACACCGCAGCCACAGAATAGCCTTAAAAATCTTATTGCCCAGCAAAAATATTGTGATAGTTACAATCACCACACAATGAGGACTGTACAGACCAGTAATCGGCTGGATGTGCTTAACAACACGGGACTGTTCCTTCATTGGTCCTCCTGGGCTCAGATTAAACCTTGGTTAGAGACCGGCTTACCATACTACGAGGAGACCTGCAGGACAGAGACCCTGGACTGCTGAAAGATCAAGCCAAATAACAGTTAGTACATGGAAAATGGCAGAGCATTGGGATGTATGTACCCTACTCATTCTGGAGATCATGTCTACTCCGAAACCTTAGAAGTCTCAACCCCCAGTAAGGGTTGGATATTATTGTAACTAAGGAAATACTCCATCTGGCAGGTAATATCTCCTGCTAGTACCAACATTGGGCTTCTCGTAGAAGTGTTAAAAGGAAGATATGGATCACCACTCTTGCTTTACTGATGTTAGACACGGGGAGTCTGGACTCTGGAATCGATGACAGTAAGCGGTGGGGGGGGGGGGGAGGATGTTGGTAAAAATCCTTTGACACAGGATATTTGACTGTCTCTATATGAGTTATTAGCTACGACATTATATATACAGTATGTGCCAACTTATTTATATATTATATCGTAAAAGGCAATTTTCTTAGAGATGTTTATACACCCCGACTGCCCTGGTGGGAGGAACCATATTCTAAAACTAGAGGGAAGTAGTTTCCTTCCCCTCGAGAGGGAGATTTTTTACTGTGAGTCAGAAGGACTATGAGGCCTTAACTGTCAGAGTCCTGGATACAGATTCTCTTACATTAGGAGCCCTGACTGCTGTACGAGCAGTGGGTATGGGATCTTCTGCCACATGACAGTGCCGCCGATTTGCCATAAAGTACAAAGGCAGTAATGCCGTCCCTGGTAAACGTAATACAACGGATTTAGGGGTCAAGAATCTGTTTACCGGGTGTTGATCAAGGAAACTAGTCCGACTGCCAAATGTGGAGTCGGGAAGGATTCTTTTTCACCTCATGAGATTTCCTGCTTTCAGCACAGTAGTATGTCCACTTACAGGATGAGCCCCAAAGACGTCTGTCTCCCTTTAAAGCCAACTATGGAAGAGACTTGCCTTTAGTCTCAAGGCAGTAACTCACTTGAGAGTTCTGTTCCAATCCTGAAGAAATGCTAAGTTACTAGGCCAATTCAGGCATAGCTGTTCGTCTGGCTAAGCCCAGTTGCAAGGAATGAAGCAACCGAAGCTGGACCTGGGTCCTAAAATATGAGGATTCTATAACCGGAGTTGGCCCGAGAAAAGTGAAGTGGTGGGCCGACCATACAATGTACGGCGACGCAATAAGGCACAAGTCAGAAGGTCTAAGCCAGAGGCACAAAACCACAATATCCGATGTACTATGAAGCACTGAGGTACTATGACACACGAATGACACATCTCGAGGCACTGAAGCATTATGATGCAATATGCACAGAAGCACTATGATGCAATATTATTATAGTGGCATTAATTTCATGGTGCTGTACATGAGAAGGGGCTACACACAAAGTTATAGATATAGTCTACAGTAAACAAATTTCCAATGACAGAGTGATACAGAAGGGAGAGAACCCAGTCCTTGCGGACTTACAATATGATGCATATAATGCACAAAGACTATGATGCAGTATGATGCAATAAAATGCACCAAGACACTATGATGCAGTATAATTCACAAAGACACTATGATGCAGTATAATTCACAAAGACACTATGATGCAGTATAATTCACAAAGACACTATGATGCAATATGATGCAGAAAGACACTCATGTAGTATGATGCAACATAATGCATAAAGACACTCATGCAGTATGATGCACCCTGATGCAACCTGATGCATAGAGGCACTATAAAGCACCATGATGCAATCTGCTGCACAAAGGCACTATGAAACACCAAGATGCACCCTGATGCAACATGATGTAATATGATGCATAGAAGTACTATGTAGAACTATGATGTAATATAATGCATAGAGGCACTATGAAGTACTATGATGCCCAAAGGAACCATGATGTAATATGACGCATAGAGGCACTATGATGTAATATGACGCATAGAGGCACTATGATGCACACAGGCACTATGATGCAATATGATGTTATATGAAGCATAGAGGTACTATGAAGCACTCTGATGCAATATGATACACAGAGGCAATAAATATGATGCATAGAGGCACTATGATACAAAGTGATGTACAGAGGCACTCAATATGATGCATAGAAACACTATGATGCAATGTGATGTACAGAGACACTCAATATGAAGCCTAGAGGCACTATGATTCAATACGATGCCCAGAGGCACTCAATATGATGCATAGAGGAACAATGATGGAATATGATAAATGATGTAATATAACACATAAAGGCACTATGAAGCATTCTGATGCAATATGGTGCACAGAGGCAATCAATATGATGCATAGAAGCACTATGATGCAGTACCACGCACAGAGGCACTCAATATGATGCATAGAGACAACATGATATATGATGTAATATGACACAAAGGCACTATGAAGCACTATGATGCAGTACAATGCACAGGGGCAATCAATATGATGAATAGAGACACCATGATGCAGTACAATGCACAGGGGCACTCAATATGATGAATAGAGGCACCATGATGCAGTACAATGCACAGGGGCACTCAATATGATGAATAGAGGCACTATAAAGCAGTACAATGCACAGTGGCACTCAAAATGATGAATAGAGGCACTATGATGCAGTACAATGCACAGAGGCACTCAATAAGATGCATTGAGGAACAATGATGCAATATGATATATGATGTAACATGACACAAAGGCACTATGAAGCGCTATGATGTCGCACTCTGATGCAATATGATGCACAGAGGCACTCAATATGATGCACAGAGGCACTCAATATGATGCACAGAGGCACTCAATATGATGCACAGAGGCACTCAATATGATGCAGAGCATCAATATGTGCACAGAGGCACAATATGTGCATAGAGCATATGCTGCGTAATGTATACCATGCTTGAAGGTGTCCAAACAAGAGACCAGGTCCCAGTTAGAGCCAAGAGAGCAATCTCTCAGAGTTCCAGATAAATCTCAAGCCTGAATAGTAGTTCTCAATTGTCAGACTGACCCCACCCGAAGGAGCTAATTAATGCACCACAGCTGGAGGGCAGTCTTCATGGAGACGATGTGCTGCATTAACACTATGCGTCCTCCTATGGATGGAGTAGTTAAGTTGCAACTAACTGAAGTCAAATCATGAGATGTAGCCTGGACATATGGCCTTATCATAGCTTAGAGGTCCAAGGCCTGACTGCATACATGTGAAACACACCTCAGCATATGAGGCTCTATGCTCAGCTTCGGCACAAAGGCATGAGACTAGCATCAGTCCAGAGGCCTAGGCCATCAACACATTCCATGATGCACTCACCTGTGCTGGCTCCATACCTGCTAAAAAGACAGGGGGAGCTGGTAACGCCGAGAACCCAGCATGGAGGGAAGCGGCGTCCCGCCAGGAATGCTGCATTACTGCCAGTGATTTCCTCTCTTGTGCCCCCCGAGATCCAGGAAACCTGTCTGTTGCCTGTCTCGTTCTGCACCTCCGCGTTCAACCATGGAACGCACGCTGGCCTCTAGCTCCGGCGCCCTGACGTCACCAGAAGCGCCATGGCTCCCCCGCACGACTTCCGGTATCTTGCGCTGGAATGCCGGCCAGTGTCAGAGCCGAGAGCCTCCACTGAGGAGGAAGCGGCTCTACCCAGGAGCTTCATCCACTCACTGGTCTTTGTGGCTGAGGGACTCCCCCAGGAGAGTTTCAGCCCCGGGCTACTTGACAGGGGGAAGGATTGGACCAGCAGCACGATCCCCCTGGGTCTTGTAAAACGTCCACCTTCTATCTTCGCTCCACTCCTGGAGCAACCTCTCATACAACCGTCCCCTGTAGGGACAGGAAAAACACTGGAGGGTGGAGGTGGGAGGGGCCTTTTAACCTCTCTGTGATCCTGTCCCGCTATAGGTCAAGGGAGGACGTCCTCCATGGTGCTGTCCTGAGGGACGTAATGGGAAAATGGATTTATTTACATTTTCCCACTAGGGTTAGGGTTGGGGCTAAAATTAGGGTTAGTATTATGGTTAGGGTTGGAGTTAGAATTGGGGAGTTTCTACTGTTTAGGCACATCAGGGGCTCTCCAAACGAGACATGGCTTCTGATCTCAATTCCAGCCAATTCTGCGTTGAAAAAGTCAAAAGGTGCTCCTTCCCTTCCGAGCTCTGCCATGCACCCAAATAGTGGTTTACCCCCACATATAGGGTATCAGCATACTCAGGACAAACTGCACAACTTTTGGGGTCCAATTTCTCCTGTTACCCTTGGGAAAATAAAAAAAAATGGTGGCTAAAAGATCATTTTTGTGGAAAAAATATGATTTTTTATTTTTACGGCTCTAAGTTATAAACTTCTGTGAAGCACTTGGGGGTTCAAAGTGCTCACCACACATCTAGATAAGTTCCTTAGGGGGTCTACTTTCCAAAATGGTGTCACTTGTGGGGGGGGGGGGGGTTTCCACTGTTTAGGCACATCAGGGGCTCTCCAAACGCGACATGGCGTCTGATCTCAATCCCAGCCAAGTTTGCATTGAAAAGTCAAATGGCGCTCCTTCCCTTCTGAGCTCTGCCATGTGCCCAAACAGTGGTCCCCCCACCTCCGGTTGTCATGCTGACGCACTGGTGACCCGCGATCCTGAAGTGCCATTTAAATGCTGCTGTCAGGCTATGTGCACATGTTGCGGATTCTGCTGTGGAATTTTCCGCACAGATTTTGCTAAATCCGCAGGTAAAATGACCTGAGTTTTACCTGCGGATTTAGTGCAGATTTACTGCAGTTTTTGTGCGGATTTCCCCTGCTTTTGAGACCTGCGGATTCCTATAATAGAGCAAGTCTCAAAACGCTGCGGATCCACACAAAATTGACATGCTGCAGTTTTAAATCCGCAGCAAATCTGCGAGGAAAAATCCGCAGCATGTGCACTGCGTTTTTTGATTTCCATTGACTAGAATGGTACTGTACATCACTTTCCGCAGCAGAATCCGCAACGTGTGCACATACCCTCAGCGTTTCACAGCGGCATGTAACTAGATAAGAGCTGCGGGTAGATCGCAATTCCACCCACGGCAAATGCGGGCACATGTTAGCTGTTCAAAACAGTCTTTTTATATTAACCCCACTTGCCAAGTGGGAAGAGCAGAGTGCCAGAATTTGTGTATCTAATAGATGCACTTTTTCTGGGGAAGCTGTGGGCTGTTATATTTAGGCTGGGGGAGCAAATAGCCATGGTCCCTTTCAATGCCAGCACCCAGCTGTCTGCAGTGCTTTAGCTTGGCTAGTTGTTAAAAAAAAATGAAGGGGGCGTAATACTCCCATCAGCCGACGCCTGTGACCGGAGGTTAACGTTTTACCCCAGGTCACAGCTGCTACCTCAACGCTCTCATCTGAGTTTGTTAAAACATCGGTTTCTGGAAGCAGAACTCAAAGGGACTCAGCAATACCACACTTCATTCCACGTAGTGAAACAGGAATAAAAACAAGGATTTTTTTTCATTCAGCGTCAGTGATGTCCATGAAGTGATTGAAGATAGCAGAAGATTGGAATGGATGACACAACTGGTTATGTGACCTGTGAATATGATCGCCACTGTTGGCTAATGTACTCTCCAATGATTATGCTAATGTAGAAGTGACTTTTCTGCACCTTCCGGTCCATCACCTTCCTTTAGGGTATGTGCAAACGTTGCAGATTTGCCTGCGGAATTTTCTGCACAGAATCTGCATCTCTTGGCAGAAAACACGTAAAAATCAGCGCGGATTTGATGAGGATTTTCATGCGGATTTGTATGCGTTTTTGTAAGCTAAATAAAGATCTAATATTGAACAAAAAAAAAAAGAATTGTGATGTCATTTTTGTCCAACCTCTTAGTTTGCATACTCCATTGAAGAGTACTGTTTAAACACACAGATAGATATAGCTATATCTATCTCTATCTATATCTATCTAATAAGCCCAAAAGGCGACTTTTGGGCTTATTAAATAGCTCTTTTTCACTACAAAAAGGGGGGCTGCCTCCAATTTTTCGGGATTTTCATAATTGAGGTTTGGCATTTGCCTGGGGGTCTCTGCACCCAGACTCTTTGTGCTGCTCTAATTTTCTTCTTCTTATAGCTATATCTATCCATCCATCTATTGATATATCTATAGATCGATAATACCAAGCCTGATGTATAGTAATAAACATAATAAATGGTACATAAAGAGTTAAAGACACACAAAATCTGCGTTAGGCCAGGGTCACACTTGCGAGAAACTCGCACGAGTCTCACACCTCAATAAATCGGCACTGCCGCCTGCACTCGGACTGGAGAGTTCAGCTGCATTGAAGTACATGCAGCAGCACACTTCGGTCCCGAGTGCCGGCGGCAGTGCCGGGTATTGAGGTGCGAGACTTGCGTGAGCAAGTGTGACCCAGGTCTTAAACGCAATATCTTTTTTTTTTTAAAAAATAGAAAAAAAAATGTCGTGGGCTCCCGCACAATTTTCTGCACGAGAGAGAAAGCAAGCGTCTGGGGGCCAATGTTTATAGCCTGGGAAGGGGATAATGCCCATGGATATTTCCAGGCTATGAATATGAGCCCACAGCTGTATATTTAGCCTTTATTGGCTATTAAAATAGCTGTGGGCTGATATTCATAGACTAGGAAGGGGTCATGGATATTGCCCACCCCCCCGGCTACAAATACCAGCTCTCAGTCACCCCAGAAATGACATCTCGAAGATGCTCCAATTCCGGCACTTAGCCTCTCTCTTCCCACTGCCGTGTAGCGGTGGCATATGTGGTAATAAATAAGGGGTTAATGTTAACTTTGTATTGTAAGGGGACATCAAGCCTGGTTAGTAATGGAGAGGCGTCAATAAGACTCCTATCCATTGCTAATCCTATAGTTATTAATGGGTTAAAAAAAGACAGCCAGAATAAAGTATTTTAATTAAATAAAACACCACACAGATTACCAATATTTATTATAATCCTAATTCCCCAAGGCCATCGATCACCTGCAAAATAAAATAAACAATATACTCCCTGTTCCGACGTAATCTATTTAATAACGAGTGTACCACGACGATCTCCACTATAGAAAAGTGACATCGGGTGATGTCAATGCTCTACAGGAGATAATGGCTCCTGCAGCGCATCACTGAAGAGGTTACCTGAGTTCAGGATCTCACTTTACAGCAATGCTGCATGAGAATTTTCTCACACAGCGTTCCCAGTGAGAGAATGAATTTAGGTGACCTCTCTCCCGGCAGTGGAGGAGGGAAACAGCACGGAGGATTACCTCCGCCTGCCAGTGCATCGCGGAGGCATGCGTTTTCCCACAAAACGCAAGCGTTTTTAGCTTGCAGAATGCTAGCACTTTTCCAAGCGCGTTGAAGCATCGCTTGGAAAAGTGACTGACAGGTTGTGCTTGATAAATATACTGCTTAAATAAATATACTACATACTGCTTGACAAGTGTGACCAACTTTTTACTATTGAGAATGTTAAAAATAAAAAATAAAGATATACTTACCTTCTGTCGGCTCCCGGAGTCCTCCCGGTCCTCAGCGACGCTGCCGGCAAGTTCCTTTCCCAGTGATGCATTGCGCAAATGACCTCTGATGACGTAGCGGTCACATGACCGCTACGTCATCTGGGGCGATTCTCGCAATGCATCACTGGGAACGGAAGTTGCTGGCAGCGCCGCATGCACCGCTGAGGACTCCAGGGGCCGACAGAGGGCAAGTATATCCCTATTTTTTTTTATTTTTATTCTATTTTTTACGGAATATGGTACCCAGGGCCTGGAGGAGAGTCTCATCTCCTCCAGACCCTGGGTACCATCCGACCATGAAGCGCTCACTTTATGCATGGTGGGCATAGCCACATGCGTAAAGTTAGCATTTCAATGCAATCCTATGGCCGCGATTCCACAGAATGGACATGCTGCGGATTTTACCGCTATGCGATTCCGCAGCGGTAAAATCTGCAGCATTGGCACAGCAACTGCGGAATCCCATAGGTTTGCATGGGAATGCGGTTTTTAAGCGTTTCCGCAGCGGCAGAAACACATAAAAAACACAACGTGGACACACAGCCTTACTGTGTATCCAAGAAAACCAGACATTAACTCAGCTGGACTCAAATACCATACCAGCCGTACATAAGGAAACGGACATTGTTAGTAACAGATTGTGGATGAGGTCACATTTCAACCAGTAGAAGGTACAAATTGATGATAAAAGCTCAGTGTAAAGACTTTGTTTAAGACTAATTCATATTGCTTAGTTTTATTGATGATTTAACTACTGTACTTTTTTTTAAAAAACTTGAAAGACAGGTCTAGTGACAATCATAAAAAAAGTGTTACCTGTATATTTAAAAAGGTTAAAAATATTGATTCTGTTAATTTAGCATTAAAACACATATGATTAAGAAGAGACTGAATTTAGAAAATCACGCTTAGAAAAATGATCCTACGGAGATCCCAACTCGAAACCCTGAACAAATGTAATAAAGAACACAAGTAGCATGTACATTATTTGAAAAATGTATAACAATAGTCTTCCCAAAGTTACCCATCAAAAATTAGAATTTGACTACTCAAAAACAAAATATCAAGTCATCACATTAAAGTCTGTACAATTCTGAACAAAATGATGCCTCCCCCATCCATTTATCTTAATTCTCTCCCGAGATATGGTAACAAATGTAAAGTCATATAAGCCCATAACTCAGGCTTTCAAAACTTTAGAAATATGTAAAAAAAATTAATGAAGATAAAAATTCTAAACTTATTATTAAATCACTAAAGTAGCACTTCAAAAATCACCAAAGAAAATAAATATCCTAAGATATCAGGTAAAAAAACAACAAAATATTCAGATTTGGATTACTTGACATGGAATGACAAACTGTAATTTCATGTACGGTATTTAAGTTTCTCAACATCTCAAACATTTTAATGACGGCAAGCAGAATTAAAGTATAAAGGCCACTTATTGAGAGGATCACCTTACCAGCCTATGACAGTGGGCAAACAGGTGGTGTGTGAGTATTGTTATGTAGCTTGAGCTCACACTCTGTACAGCACATGATGCAATCACTGTAAGTGACCGCTTATATGAGTTAGTCATCTAGCACAGCAGAGGAAGCAGCCAAAGATAGTATATTGGCGCAGAGACCATATGCAGAACTATCACAACACACAGTATAAAGGACTATCAGACAGCACAGGCACCGTATACATAGTGCAGCACACAGCAGTACCTCAAGAGGACTACAGCACACAGGAGCGCAGAGGACCGTGGCACACAGGAGCACACTACAGAGGACCGTGGCACACAAGGGTACAGAGGACCGTGGCACACAGGAGCGCGGTACAGAGGACCGTGGCACACAGGAGCGCGGTACAGAGGACCGTGGCACACAGGAGCGCGGTACAGAGGACCGTGGCACACAGGAGCGCGGTACAGACGTGGCAACAGGGGCACTACAGGGACCGTGGCACACAGGAGCGCACTACAGAGGACCGTGGCACACAGGAGCGCACTACAGAGGACCGTGGCACACAGGAGCGCACTACAGAGGACCGTGGCACACAGGAGCGCACTACAGAGGACCGTGGCACACAGGAGCGCACTACAGAGGACCGTGGCACACAGGAGCGCACTACAGAGGACCGTGCACAAGTGAGCGCACTACGGATGGGCACAGGAAACACTACAGAGGACCGTGGCACACAGGGGTACAGAGGACTGTGCCACACAGGGGCACACTACAAAGGACCGTGGCACACAGGGGTACAGAGGACTATGGCACACAGTAGTACCGCGCCGCACGACTGCAGTAAAGTGCGGGCCAGGCAGGACACGTGTGGACATGACAGGCACATGCTGGCGCTCTGTACACTGACACGTTGCTGCTGCACCATGTGACACGTTGCCCCTTCATGAGTGGAGATCACAACCGCACAGAACCGAGGCCAGAGCCCGGTGTCGTTTCCGGTCTGCAGCCGCCTTTCAGCGAAGATAGAAAACCACATGGCGTAAAGATGCTGAACCTGTTGCCCTCCCCTACTGCCCAGCCCCTCACCTTCACTGCTCCATACGGCTGCTACACCTCCCAGCCGCCGCCGTTCTGCCAAACTGGCGTATCCAACGTGATCTCCGGTTCACCGCGTATGACGTCAGAGCGTCGGTAGATCAGCACGCCGGGACAGAGGAAACACGCTAGCGAACTCCAATAAAACGTTCAGCAAGTCGGCGCGTTCCAGGGGCGTGGCGTCATGACGTAAGAGACGCCTGCGACGCCTTCTGTGCCCGTGGTTGTAGCAGGTTAGGAGGAGTGTCACAGTGACATCTATAGGTGACGAGCAGATAGTGCAGGCGCTTGCACGTTCTAATTTCAGGGCACTGCACAGTGATGTGCGGTACAGGCTGTGTGTAAGGGCTCATTCACACGTCCTGATATTGCTGCCGGTACTGGAAAAAACAGTACTGGTGCTATGTCCGTGTGTTACATACGTGTGACATCCATCTTTCTTTCTTTCTCTGTTCTTTATTTGCTTTTTCTTTCTCTCTCTCTGTTCTTTTTTCTATCCCCTCTTTTTGTCTCTCTATTCTTTCTCTGTTCTTTCTTTCCCCTTTCTCTCTCTCTATTCTTTCTCTGTTCTTTTTTTCTCCTCTTTCTCTCTCTCTGTTCTTTCTTTGTTTCTCTCCTTTATTTCTTTCCCCTTTCTTTCTCTGTTCTTTTTCTCTCTCTGTTCTTTTTTTTCTCTTTTCTTCTTTCTTCTCTCTGTTCTTTCTTTCTCTGTTCTTTCTTTTTCTCTCTGTTCTTTCTTTCTTTCTCTCTGTTCTTTCTCTCTGTTCTTTCTTTCTCTCTCTGTTCTTTTTTTCTCCTCTTTTTTTCTCTCTGTTCTTTCTTTCTTTCTCTCTCTGTTTTCTTTTCTCTCTCTCTGTTCTTTCTTTCCCTCAGTACCAGCCAGTGTGATCAGCAGTGCTAAATGGTTGCGTTTGGGGCGTGGACATGGGTGTGACTAGTTGTGAAATGGGTGTGCTCGACGCAGCAGCCTTTGTCCTTCTTTCCCTTCTTCAAAACTTGGGAGGTATGATGGTGGGCCCCAAGAATGTTATTTCTCTGGTGACTCCAGTCTGACGCTGTGTACACTCGTCTGTCTGATAGGTTTGTTGTGGAGATGAATTGGTTGATATATCCTCTTTGCCCACTTGGCTAAAAACAAATTT
>JARQOD010000004.1:220212576-220410764 GCA_033576555.1 Oophaga sylvatica
CCTGAAGTGGAATTTGGCCAGCTTATTTTCCAAGTCTTCAGGGTCTCGCACCGGCGAGTGGGCTTTCACTGCCGCCATTTTCAGTCAAATATGCCAGAGATGGGGCTCACCGAACGTCTTCCTCCTGGTGTCTCGGAAGAACCACAAGGTTCCTTTGTTCGTAGCCAGGTCCCGGGATCCGCTAGTCATAGCATCTGATGCACTGGTGACCCGGTGATCACATTTTCAGTTGACTTATCTTTTTCCGCCTTTCCCCTTTATTCCGAGAGTTGTAAAAAAGGTGTAAGTGGAAGGATCTCCCCTAATCCTGGTAATTCCAGACAGCCCGAGAAGGGCCTGGTATGCGGAGCTGGGGAACATTCTCATCTATGCCCCCTCTTCCTCCAGAGTTCTAACTCTCTGATTTCAACGGCATGACTGTTGAGGCTACAGTACTGAAGGTGACCGAACTTTCCCATCAGGTTATTCAGACCATAATTAGGGCAAGAAAACCAGCATCCTCGCTTATATCTATCACAGATACTGGAAGGTCTTCTTTTAATGGAGTGTGGACAAAATTTGGTCAGTACCCTTAAGGGTCAGGTTTCCCCTCTTCAATCCTTTCTCAACGAGATTTTTCTACTCGTTCCCAGGTAAAATCTTTTCTTCCAAGATTCACCCACCTGGCACCTCCCTTATCGTCCTCCAATGGATCCATATAATCTTGTCCTTGGGTGCACTCCAGCGTTCTCCCTTTGAGCCCATTCAATTTTTTCCGTCTTCTCTCCTGTCATAAAAGCGGCCGCCTTAGCTGCCATTACGTCCATCACGAGAGTTTGAGTTAGCGGCTTGGTCCGACCGTTCTTTGTTCCTGTTTCTCCATCAGGACACGGTGGCTCTCTGGCCCATTCCTTCTTTCTTACATAGGGTGATCTCTTCACTTCACATTAATTAAGAAATTGTCCTTCCTTCTCTATGTCCCTCTCCGGTTCATTCCCTGGAGAAGTCCCTCCATAAGTTAGATCTGGTCACAGCTATCCGAGTTTATCTCTCAAGGACTGCTCCCTTTCGCCTCTCTGATGCCCTATTTGACATCTCTGAAGGTCGTCGTAAGGGACTCCCAGCCTCCAGGTCCACCATTGCCCGTTTTATTTCGTTTGGCAATATTGGAGGCATACCTTGTTCAGGACTAACAACTTCTTCCAAGGATAAAGGCTCACGCCACCTGGGCAGTTTTCCACCAGGCTTCGGCTTAACAGATTGTTAGCAGCGACCTGGCCTTCATTGTACACTTTCACGATGTTTTATACCCATGTCTTGTCTGATGCAGACCTAGGAAGGAAGGTGCTTCAGGTGGCGGTTATGCATCGGCCGACCTAGGTTTTTTTCTTTGCATTGCTTTCTGTTTCCCACCCTTAGGACTGCTTTGGGACGTCCCATGGTAACCTGTGTCCCCCAATGAAGCGATAAAGAAGGATTTTTGGTACTCACCGTAAAATCTTTCTTGGAGCCTTCATTGGGGGACACAGCACACCCCCTAGCTGTTTGTATCGTTTTTTGAGCCTATGTGCCTTTGTTGCTGAGTTGGTACATATGTCGAGATTTTGGTTGTTTCTCCTACTGCTTTAACACTGAGGTACTTGGTTCCTGTCAGTGGGTGTATACTACTTGGGAGGAGCTTTTTCCCTTTTTTTTCTGCCTAGTGTCAGCCTCCTGGCGACAGCAGCATACACCCTTGGTAATCTGTGTCCCCCAATGAAGGCTCCAAGAAAAAGCTTTAACGGTGAGTACCAAAAATCCTTCTTTTTGACCCGCTGTTGGATGTCTGCTTCAGTAATGGCGACTAGTTCTTGCTCTAGGTGGTTGCTGTGATTCATTCTCAGATCTTGCAGCCACATTGCACTGGTGTTGTGCGTTTTTTCCTTCTGCCATATGTTCCTCCAGTACTGTTCAGTCACCACTATTGGTGGAGTTGCTGTCTTTGTGCTGTTACTTTGTAGCTGAGAGTACACCTTGGATAGTTCTCTGGAGCACAGGGCATTTATCTTCTTTGCCTCAGCTTCTCTAGTGTGTCTACCTAGTCTTGCAGCAAGTGCTGTGTGAGCCTTTGTTTAGCAGTCTTTAGGGCTTCAATTGGGGGCCAGGCCTTTGTACTTGTCCAGCTTGGTCTTATTCTTGATCTTTACAGAAGGGTGTGAAGATCAAGAAAAAAAAAATATATATATGTGTGTGTGTGTGTGTGTTATATATATATATATATATATATATATATATATATATATATATATATATATATATATATATATATATTAGTTTTGCATATTGACAGCGCATACATATTGAATACTCTTGTTTGAGCACTAAAGGTCCCGATACATGAGACCAAAGTTTGTTAAACAGCCAGTTTCAACAGAAGCAGTTGACCCGTCTGTATGTGAGTGGCCTCCCTTCATTTCATCTCTTCATCTGTTGAGAAATTTCAAGCATGTTGATTTATTTTAAGTTTTTAAGTTGATACTGTTGTGTGATAAGTGATCTAGTATAATGCTTCTACTTTCACCACCTTCATGTAAAAATTCAGATTGAACAAGCTGTTCATTTCCAGAGATAAATTTCGTATGACGGTTTCAGTCCTGGAGACAGCAAGTATAACGGGTGATGTTCAGGGCAATTATAGATGGTACGTATACAAATACCCAGAAGCCACACTTCCTTTCATCAATGAACATAATATACCTGTTCTTGTATTTATCTACAGTTATTCCATTGTTATACACTTTTTTCCTCATTTGCTAACACAAACTCTGACGCTGATTAGATTATCCGTTCTGGTCTTGGTGGAGAAAGTTGTTCACACTTCTCCTCCTTTTGTTATGCAGAAGAAAAGTCACAAAGCTGAACACTCCGGTTTAGACATTTGTCATGTGCAAACTGTAAGGGCCCTGTCTCACATAGCGAGATCGCTGCTGAGTCACAAATTTTGTGATGCAACAGCGATCTCAGAAGCGATCTAGCTATGTCTGACATGCAGCGACGATCAGCCCCCTGCTGGGTATGTCCTGAACTTTTCTTTGATCGCTGGTCTCCCGCTGGCCAGCATGCATCGCTGAGTGTGACTGAGTGAAGCTGGTAACCAAGGTTAACATCGGGTTTCTAGGCGCCGCCCTGCGCCTAGAAACCCGATGTTTACGTTAGATACCAGCACACTGGTGCAGGGGAACTGGTAACCAAGGTAAACATCGTGTTTCTAGGCGCCGCCCCGCGCCTAGAAACCCAATGTGTACCTTGGTTACAAGCTCCCTGCACCAGTGCTCTGGTATGCCGGTAACTAAGCAACGTGTGTCGCTTGTTACCGGCGTACTCGCTGTCCTGATCGCTGCTGAGATTTGCCTGTTTGGCAGCTCATCAGTGATCATGTAGCGACTCAGCAGCGATCCTGACAAGTTCATATCGTTGTCAGGATCGCTGGTGAATCGCTATGTGAGACGGGGCCCTAACACCATCAAAGGAAGCCAAAAACTGTTCTCTCACAAGCCATATTTATCTATCTAAAACAAAACTGAAAGAAGTGAAGTGGAGGATAAGTTGGAATACATGCAACGTATAGTATTATGTTCACACTGGCCATTAAACAAAATTAACACATACCCTGCTGTAAGAAAGTAAAGGGCAATAGTGTATACAAATAACATGAGGTAATTGGTAAACACTGTTTGTGATAAAAAAAAAATAAAATAAAATAAAGCGTGAAAGCCAGTGCCAAGGTGTACTCAAACTTAGCGGCCCTAACCTCTAGTATAGGTTAGGACCATCTCAATTGGGTACACCTTGGAGCTGGTGGGATGGCTTTTACCTTAGGATATATATAGATATAGAGATAGATATAGCTCTCCTATTTAGATATTTCGATAGCTATAGAATAGTATTTCTACTGCCATCAGAGCTGTCTGGAAATGTCTTTTTTCGCTCTCCATGTTGAAAACGTGACTATTTGTCCACATATGGTGGAGTTGTCAGGGTGGTTTTCAGTTCGGATCAGATTCAGGGAACAGCAACGTCCTGTATACGGGCATCGTTAGTAATCTGGCAGTCATGATTTATACTGTTGTTTTTGCTTCTATTTACGTTAGTCACGTCACTATTTCCCTTTCTGTGTAGGTAAGATGTAAGATGTGGTCATTGCTTCTGTAGGTAATCAGCTATATTTAATGCGTCAGGTGCTTGAACAATCAGACTTTACATGAGTGTGGTCCATTTACATGAGAAGATAAAACCCTTTATCTTAACCCTTTCCTTTCTCTTTTGTGTACAGGTGCTGAGAATGTGGAACGTGTTTTATTCACAGTAATTCAAGGGGCTGTTGACTACCCAGATCCCATTGCTCAAAAGACCTGTTTCATCATCCTTTCCAAGCTGGTTGAGCTTTGGGGTAAGATCTTGGACTTGAGACAGTTGAATTTTGTTTAATTTTGTTGAAGTATTCAGCAAAGAACTTTGTCTTCTGTAGGTGGCAAAGATGGACTTGTTGGCTTTGCAGATTTTGTCTACAAGCACATTGTCCCTGCTTGCTTCCTTGCTCCATTGAAGCCTACATTTGATCTTGCTGATGCCCAAACAATATTGGTAAGTTATGAATAATGTACGCCAGCCATATTTAGTAAAGATGCCACAGTAATGACACTGCATATTCCTTCTTGGAGTAGTGTTGAACAAACGTGGGGACTAGGGGACACTATACGGGTTAAAAACTGGTTAGGAGACAAAAGTGGTTCTAAAATTGTACATTCTCTAAGGCTATGTGCGCACGTTGCGTATTTGCTGCGTTTTTTTACGCTCGTAAATTATCCAAAAACGCAATGGAATAATTATGCAAGGTAGCTAAATGACAATCCTGAAGTGTTGTGCACATGATCAGTAAATTTCAGTCCGTATTTGCAGCGTTTTATTTTCTGCAGCATATGAATTTTTGCGTTTTTTGCCTGCGTTTTTGACCCATTGACTGGACAGGGAAAAAACGAATGCAAAAACACAAAAAAGCACGTATTTTCCACTGTGTTTTTCTGCCAAGAGAGGCAGAAATTTCTGCAAGCAGATACGCAACGTGCGCACATAGCCTAAATGTGCTATAGTTAGAGGGGTACCACAAGGATCAGTACTATACCCAATTAATTGTAACTTTTCAGTCTTTGATGGCACAGCTTTGTAGCAGAATAGAAACTGATCTTGGCTGTATAATACAGAACAATCTAGATAAGACGTTCAGGCAAAAACAACACAGATGAAGATTAATGCTGATAAATATAACTTAATGCACTTGAGCCACAGTTATGATATTGCAGCATATACTGCATATTAGACAAGTTTCCCTATTTCAGAAAATCCCTATCCCATATAATCTGTTTTTGACTTGCCCATTCTGGGTCCAGCGCTAAGTCTATGCTGCTGCTTTTGGGTCTATTAATGGCTGCAGCACTGTCTGTGAGGTCGGCACTGGAGACAATAGCAGACACTGGAAGCAGCGATGGAAATTCAATGCTGGACCCAAGAATGGCGGAGTCAAGCTTAGTTTATTTTTAAGACAGTCTGCAACTGGGGATCAAGGGTTTTCAGAAACTGAAATGTATTGGGCATTAAAGAACAGAAGAAGGACCATTTTATTTGCAAGCCAAGCTGAAGTACTCAATATCAAGCACCAGCTGCAAAAGCAAACTAAATTTTACGGTGTATAAAAAAAAAAAAATAGAAAATCCTGTGATCCAAATGTATTACCATCTAGTATATGGGATTAAGTTTTGGGCGGACAATTGGATTATTACATGGTTTGGAAGGTCTCTCCTATAATGAAAAGTTGGACATTTTCTGCTTTGAAAAAGACCCCTCGGGTATCTCATTTATATGTATAACATACATGTGTGGCCAATAGAAAGGACTGGCACAGGATTTATTCCTTACCAAGGACCAGGGGACATTCAGTACGTGTAGAGGAAAGGCGATTCCGGCAGCTAACTAAAAAAGGTTCTTTACTCAGTCATAGTATCTACCTTTCACCACCTTTTGCAGTTGGGTTTTCCCACAATCTGACTACTATATTTGAATTTAGAAAATGGCTGGATGCTTTTCCAATAACCTTTTGGCATTGTCTGTTGTAAATAATCTATTGATAGATAATGTATTACATCCTGAAAAGTTGATAGACTTGTAAATCTATGTAGTTTTTAGACACATGGCAGCCACTTTGTGGTAAAACTGCCTAAAATGGTTGTACTCCAGAAATTCAACATTTTAAAGGGTTTTCCACTACTACTTGACTCCCTTTTATATGTCCTAACAATCAGTTTTCTAATATACTTTTTATTACCTGCGCTGCTTTTGTGAACTCATCTGTGTGGGTCATATATTCCTCTGTTGTCATGCAGGCACTGCTAAGTCTGATCTGGGAACCGGATGAAATTAGAGTGCATCATTGGTGGGGCCAGGGCTACCTTTCAATGAGTGACACCAGTCCGAGCCAGCTGACAACCGATGCTTGTTAGTAAAAAGCATATCACAGCACTTTTCAGCTTTCAGCAGAAGGAGTCGGTGCTTCAAAGAATTAGGGAGGAACCAAGTCTTATCTGAGTTTGGTCATGGATGGTGCAGACAGCAAATTCTTTGGAGCGCTGGTCCTTCCACTGAGAATCCCTGTGATATGTATATATATCCATGCCCTCATCATTTCCCACCTTGACTATTGCAACCTCCTGCTCTGTGGCCTCCCTTTAACACTCTCGCACCCCTCTAAACTATTCTAAACTCTGCTGCCCTACTAATCCACCTGTCCCCCCGCTATTCCCCGGCCTCTCCCTTCTGTCAATCCCTGCACTGGCTCCCCATTACACAAAGACTCCTGTTCAAAACCCTAACCATAGCATACAAAGCCATCCACAACCTGAGCCCTCTATACATCTGTGACCTCATCTGGTACTTACCTGCACGCAACCTCCGATCCTCACAAGATCTCCTTCTCTACTCCCCTCTTATCTCCTCTTCCCACAATCGCATACAAGATTTCTCCCCCGCATCCCCTCCCCTACGCTGGAACTCTCTACCACAACATATCAGACTCGCCTACCATGGAAACCTTCAAAAAGAACCTGAAGACCTACCTATTCCGACAAGCCTACAACCTGCAGTAACCACCGATCCACCAAACCGCTGCACTGACCAGCTCTACCCTCGCCTACTGTATCCTCACCCATCCCTTCTAGATTGTGAGCCCTCTCGGGCAGGGTCCTCTCATCCTGTACCGGTCGTAACTTGTATTGTTTAAGATTACTGTACTTGTATTCATTATGTATACCCCTCCTCACATGTAAAGCGCCATGGTATAAATGGCGCTATAATAAATAATATGCTTTCTAATGACTGGCAGCACATCGCAGCGCTTTTCAGCTGAATGTTCGGTCCTCCAATGTATCAGCAGAGTTGTCAGGCTTTATTCTCCTCCTTTGCTTGAATCCTTCTGATGCATTGAAGCATTAGCCCCATCTGAAAAGCGTTGTGATATGCTTTCTGATAGCAAGTAGCACTTGTCAACTGAATGGACTGCACTCCAAAGCATAGGCAGGATCAAAGTAGAGGAGGAGAGTGAGCTTTGTGATCTGAGCATGCATGCTTAAACTGCTGTCGCTCATTAAAAGGTAGCCCCATCCCCACCAATGATGCGTCCTTCTCATTTCATCCAGTTCCCAGATCGGAATGGCAGAGCCTGCGTGACAACAGAGGAATAGATGACCCACATAGATGCGCTCACAAAATCAGCATATGTAATAAGAAAACTGATTGTTTGGAACATCTAAATCATATGACAGGGGGGGTCAAATGTTGGCCAAAACCCCTTTCATTTGCATTCCAATGGTTTCCTTGGTACAGGTAATCCTTATCAGATTGGTGGTGGGCGACACCCCACAGCCCAGCTCTTCTCTGCAGCCGCAGCATCTGAAAGTGATCAGATTGAGTGCAACTACAACCTTCCATCAACCTGTATAATGGCTATGGCTGGGTACTGCACAATTCTGCATATTCATATCAATAGGTGTGGATCTGCAGTACCCCACTGCAACCACTATAGTGTTGTCAGAGCTGTGTATTTCCTCTTTAAAACTGTTCACTTTTAAGGGTATGCCACACTAAGCGAGATCGCTACTGCGTCACCATTTATGACGCAGTAGCGATCTCGTTAGCGACTTAGCTGTTAGATTCCAAACACAACTCATCAGCGATCTGTGATTCCAAACACATCTCATCAGCGATCTGTATAACGACCTCTGCGGTCGTTGGGAAAACCTAGTCACACTCAGCGATTCAGGCTCACCAGCGGGACACCAACGACCAAAAAACGGCTCAGAACGTTCATTAGCGATCAGCGACATCTCAGCAGGGGCCACATCGTTGCTACATGTCACACACAGCTAAGTCGCTAACAAGATCGCTACTGCGTCATAAATGGTGACGCAGTAGTGATCTCGTTAGCGATCTTGCTTAGTGTGGCATACCCTTTAGCCAGCACCGAGGACAGCTGATCGGCAGGGGTGCTGAATGTCACACCTCCACCGAACTGATAAGGATAGGCCAACAATATAAAGTACTGGACAACTCCTTTAATCACTTAATCAAAACCAAAGATTATTGATGTGTGCTTCAGTTTTTCAATTTATATTGGTGGATTGGAAAACTATCCTTTACTTCCATCTTATTCCATCCATTCTCCCATGTATTATTATTGTGCATTATAAAATAGTTATATGCTTAACACCTTTTCATTCCCCATGATGGATATATCCGTAATGGAGCTGGCTGGAGTGTGCTCAGTAGCCAGCATCTAAGGACTTATTCAGACATAAGTTTTTCTCATACGAGTGCTATTCGTGATTTCAGCAGCAGAACGGAAGGAAAGGAGACACACTAGTCATAACTAGTGGGGTAGGCGGAGCCCAGATGGGATAGACACCTCAGATTAAAAAAAGTGTTGACCGGCCCCTCCAGCTCGGGCTCCTCCTACTCAGCTCTCCAGTTTTCAATTTGAGGTCAGAGAAGATAGTCGCTGCTGGAAGCAGCTCCTCAGAAGATTTTATTATTTTTTATCGGACAAGAGACTTGGACTCACCAAATGTGGTCTCAGGGGTCTCAGCGCTGCTGGACCCCAACCTCTCCCTTGGCGGATCTGTATTACCCTATATGGTGGTCCCTGCAGAACCCTGCCGGCCCGGGGGATGAGGATGGCTTCCCTGGCGGGGACGCAAACCGCGCTGCAGGGGTCACTGCGATCCCCGCCCTGGGGGGAAGCATGGGCACGCGCCAGAAACCCCTGGGGTCCCTGTGGTGCATGGCGGGGTGAGTACTCCACATTTTTATAATGTGTATGAGTGATTCAGCGGCTGCTGCGGCAGCCGCTGTTACAGTATATGTGGTGACTGTTATATTTTGTCCGCAGGTGGACGCCTGCAGGACGGGGATCGCGGGACCGGAGAATGGAGGAGTCCCGTGCTTTTTTTGAAGGCGGGGGGCGTGGCTTCACGCTTCCCGGGCAGGAAGCGCTCACTGAGCGCGATTTTCCTCTGCCTTCTCTTCCGGCTGCCTCCTCAGTGCGGCGGCCATTGCAGCGCTCCGGGCTCCTCACTCTCCGTTCCTCCCGCACAAGAATAAGAAGAACAGCACCGCGAAGTTTAACTGTGAGTCGCTTCTGCCTATCAGGGCAGAAGCTTAAAGATGCTCTCCCCCGCAGCGAAGGGCACTGCCACACTGAACGTCGCTAAAGTTAGCGACGCTTTTCAGCTGCAGATGAAGGAAGAGAGCCACAGTAATTCATTACTGATGGGTAGGCGGAGCCCCAGATCAGGATGTTACCTCAGATCAAAAGAGTGATGACTGGCTGGCCCCTCCAGCTCGGGCTCCTCCTACTCAGCTCCAGTCTAAGATTTGAGGTCCAGAGGATGGTCGCTGCTAATGCAGCTCCTCAGAAAATTTTATTATTTTAATATTCGGACAGGAGACTTGGATCACTAGTTGGTCTAGAGGTCTCAGGGGTATCAGCGCTGCTGTACCCCAACCTCTCCCTTGGCGGATCTGTATTCACTCAAAGTCCCTGCAGAATCCTTGCCGGCCCTGGGGGATGAGGAGAGCTTCTCTGGCGGGAACGCAAACCACACGTGCGGTCACTGCGTTCTTCGCCCTGGGGGGAAGCATGGGCACTGCGCCAGAAACCCCTGAGGGTCCCTGTGGCGCCTTGGCTGGTGAGTACTCCACACAAATTTTAATAATAATTATGTGTGAGTGCTTTAGCGTCTGAATGAGCAGCGCTATTATTAATGTCAGCGTTACTATGTCAGTATGCTTCAGCGCTGCTGTGACAGCGCTACTACATGTAAATGTCAGTAAGCTTCAGCGCTGCTGTGACAGCGCTAATACATGTAATGTCAGTAAGCTTCAGCGCTGCTGTGACAGCGCTACTACATGTAAATGTCAGTAAGCTTCAGCGCTGCTGTGACAGCGCTACTACATGTAATATCAGTATGCTTCAGCGCTACTGTGACAGCGCTACTACATGTAATGTCAGTATGCTTCAGCGCTACTGTGACAGCGCTACTACATGTAAAGTCAGTATGCTTCAGCGCTGCTGTGACAGCGCTTCTACATGAAGATGTGGTGATTTTTTGTCCGCAGGCAGATAGCTGCAGGACAGAGAGGGAGCAGGAGCGGGGAGATTTCGCGCTCATTATTTGAGCTAGCAGGGGGCGTGGCCTATCTATCCCGGTCTTTTGAGCAGGAAGACGCGCGCTCTGGCTTTTCTCCTGCGACCCCCTCACTGTGGCGGCCATTACTCAGGCTCCTGGGCTCCTCGGACCGCTCCCCTCCTCATATAGACACCACGGCCAGCTGGGTGAGTGTGGATTCCTCACTCCGCAGCGCAGCGATCGCTATCCTGCAGCTGCAGTCTCATCAGAGACATAAAAATTGGCTGGGGCTCACAAATATATATATATTTTGGTGAGTTTGCAATATTAACCCCTTTGAGGGTTATTTCTACCTGCTAAATTTGCTGACTGAATACCGCTGGGGTAACTCTGCTTGGTGGAGCGTTAACCCTTCAGCGTTTGAAAAAAAAAAAAAAAAAAAAAACCGCATAGTTTTTTGCTGGTATTACCGCTTTGACCTGCTCATTCAGATGAGACATGTCTGAACAGAGTTCAGATGCCGCGGATCACGTCCCAGTGCCATTGCGGCAATCAGATACGCAGACCTCCACAGCGTCTAGCGCTGCGGTCGACAGCGGTGGAAAATTGGATGATATCGCTCGATCGATTAATAACTTATCTGACCTTTTAGGTCAATATGTGTCTGCTAATTCCTCTCAGAGGAAGCGACGCAGGCCGTTACCGGCCTCTACACGGAGCGAGTCAGATGTATCTGATATTGGGCAGAGTTCCCCTTTATATTCGGATGGAGAAATATCCGATTCAGATGCGGACGAGCCGCAGGGGCGTTCCTCTATGGCGAAGCGTACGGAGGCATTAATTGAAGCCATGAGAGAGATATTACAGTTGCCGGAGGAGGTAACTAGTCGTCCTGGTAAAACAGCACGCATGTTCCAGGAGTCCCGTGCTTCGCGCACAACATTGCCAGCTCTGGATGAGCTTAATGGTGTAATAGAGGAGGAACGTCTATGTCCAGATAAGCGTTTTCATGGAACGCATTTCTTTGATACACTTTATCCTTGCTCTACGGAGTTAAAGGCTAATTGGACTTCTGCTCCTGAAGTGGATGTGTCCTTATCTCAGCTTAGTAAATCCTCACTACTCCCTATTAAGGGAAAAGCGAGCTTACAGGAGCCTTTGGATAGAAAGGCAGAATTGGCGGCAAAAGCAAGCTATGAGGCTGCGGGTCATGGATTTCGAGCAGTGCTAGGATCCATGTGTGCTGCTAGAGCTTCTCTAAGCTGGTTGGCACGTCTGAAGACGGAGTTGCAAAATGAATCTCCGTTATCTGAGATACGGGAAACTTGTGAATGGTTAGAAACGGCAGCCTGTTATATCTTTGATGCCGGTCTGGATACGGCATCTCTGCTGGCCAAAGCGCAAGCTTCAGCGGTCACAGTCAGAAGAGCTTTATGGCTCAGACAGTGGGCCGGGGACGCAGTTTCCAAACAAGGGTTGTTGGCCTTACCTTACAAGGGTGGCCATCTTTTTGGATCCGACCTCACAGAGCTGATTTCCAAGGCTAAGGCAAAGGAATCAGCATTACCACAGCGAAGGGCCATGGCCTCGGTGTCCAGTAAGCCTGGTGTTTATAGTGGTCGGCGGTCCTTTCGGGGCCGAGGACGATCTAGTCACTCCTCGTGGGGATCGGGTCGTCCTTCTTTCTCAGGAAAGAAATCCTCTCAGAAAACTCGTACTCCCTGGAAGCAGAGTTTCCGCCAGAACAAGCGGGAACTTGACAAGAAACCCGCAAAGTCGGATTGACGCCAGGGGTCCACTCGAGGATTCTCGAGTGGGGGGTCGCCTGCTTCTTTTCAAGGAGACTTGGATGGCTCGCGTTCCAGATTCCTGGGTAACGCGGATAGTGTCGGCAGGCTATTTCATAGAGTTTGCTTCTCAACCCCCAAATGTTTTTTGTCAATCTCGCGTTCCGTCGGAACCCGAGCTTGTTGTCGCTCTACAGCGAGAGGTCGAATCGCTACTACAAAAGGGTGTAGTGATACCGGTTCCGTCAGAGGACCGAGGAAAAGGTTTTTATTCCAACCTTTTTATAGTTCCCAAAAAGGAGAACAAATTTCGCCCGATTCTGGATCTCAAGCGATTAAACCGGCATGTCCATACCCGGAAATTTCGCATGGAGTCGCTTCGTTCCGTTGTGGCAGCTCTGTCACAGAACGATTTTCTGGTGTCAATCGACATTCGCGACGCCTATTTGCATATTCCCATCGGAAAGGCTCATCAGCGCTTTCTTCGATTTGCCATAGGTCAGAATCATTACCAGTTCGTGGCTCTGCCGTTCGGCTTAGCCTCAGCGCCAAGGGTCTTTACAAAAGTTCTGGCGCCCCTCATGGCACTCCTTCGAAGACAGGGGATTACGATTCTCCCTTATCTGGACGATCTTTTGATCGTGTCTTCCTCGGAGGAGGAGGCATTGACGGCTCGGGATTTGTCTCTTCAGTTTCTGAAAGACTTCGGTTGGCTGGTCAATTGGGAGAAGTCGTCCCTGGAACCATCAAGGACAATTCTCTTTTTGGGAATGCATCTCGACACGTTTCGGTCGGTAGTTTCCTTACCACCAGACAAACAGTCATGTCTTCTTCGACATGTACAGATTATGACAGCCTCAACGGCAATGTCCCTACGGAAGTGTATGCGTCTTCTGGGACTGATGGTGGCGTCCATGGAGGCAATTCCTTTTGCCCAGTTCCACTCCAGGACTCTTCAAAGGTTCATCTTGAGTCGATGGAACCAGTCGCAATCGCTGGATTGCAGTGTCACCATTTCTCGCGCGGTGCGGGATTCTCTAGAATGGTGGTTACGTCCAGGGGCATTCTCCCTGGGGAAGTCTTTCCTCCCTCTGAAGTGGTCAGTCATAACCACCGATGCCAGCCTGACGGGCTGGGGGGGTGTTTGGACCAATCTCTGGATTCAGGGGGTATGGTCACCGGAAGAGTCTGTGCTTCCGATCAACATCCTGGAATTGAGGGCGATTTTTCTTTGCCTCCAACATTGGACGGTCCCTTTGAGCGGTCTGCCAGTCCGTGTGCAGACAGACAATGCGACGGCTGTCGCGTATATCAATCACCAAGGTGGGACAAGGAGTTCCAGACTCATGGTAGAGGTGTCCCGAATTCTGATTTGGGCAGAGGCCAATGTACCAGCCATTTCGGCGATTCACATTCCAGGGGTCCAGAATATTACAGCGGACTTTCTCAGTCGCAGAAGGATGGATCCCGGGAATGGAGCCTCCACCCGGAAGTCTTTGCACTACTGTGCTCTCGCTGGGGAACCCCCCAAGTGGATTTGATGGCTTCCAGGTCCAATGCCAAGTTACCGACATTCATGTCCAGGTACAAGGACCCGAAGGCGGTGGCGGTGGATGCTCTAGTGGCTCAGTGGGATCAGTTCAAGCTGATCTATGTATTCCCGCCGATATCCTTACTTCCTCTAGTGCTGCGTCGGATCAGACTAGAGAGAATTCCAGCTATTCTGATAGCTCCAGACTGGCCAAGAAGGGTGTGGTTCTCGACAATAATGTCGCTGTTGGCGGCACCTCCGTTTCCACTCCCTCTTCAACAGGACTTGTTGACTCAGGGGCCCATTTGTCATCCGGACTTGATGTCCCTGCGTTTGACGGCGTGGCTCTTGAGACCGAGATCTTGACCCGTAGAGGTTTTTCAGCCGAGGTCATTGCTACCCTTCGTGCTGCAAGATGTCCGGCTACTTCTAGGATTTACCACAAAATTTGGGAAACCTTCTTTTCGTGGTGTTTGGGGTCTTCTCGGAACCCGAGAAAGTTTTCCATTCCCAACCTGTTGGCTTTTCTGCAACATGGGCTAGACAAGGGTTTGGCAGTTAGCACTCTGAAAGGTCAGATTTCTGCTCTGTCCTTATTATTCCGGAGAACCATTGCTTCGAATAGAGACGTGATCTCTTTTTTCCGAGGTATCTCTCGTAAGTTTCCGCCGCGGAAGGCACCTGTGTCTCCTTGGCGGCTCAACCTTGTTTTGGAGGCTCTTCAGCATAAACCTTTTGAACCTATGGTTTCTGCTAGCCTTTCTTTACTTTCTTGGAAGGTGGCTTTCCTTGTTGCAGTCACTTCCTTGAGGAGAGTTTCTGAATTGGCAGCTCTTTCTTGCTCGTCTCCTTTTCTGGAGTTTTTTCCGGATCGTGTAGTGCTTCGCACTCGGGGTGATTTTTTGCCTAAAGTGGTGTCACAATTTCATGTTAACCAGGATATTGTGTTGCCCTCACTCTGTCCGGATCCGAAGAATACGAAAGAGCGAGATTTACACACATTGGATTTAGTGCGGGCCTTGAAGTTTTATCTATCTATTACTCAAGGTTTTCGTAAGACGGACTCCCTGTTTGTGGTTCCGGCAGGTCGTCGGCGTGGTCAACGAGCTTCCAAGGGTTCTATAGCTCGTTGGATCCGGTCAGCTATTTTGGAAGCTTACCGTCTTCGGGGTGAATCTTGCCCGATTAAGATTCGTGCCCATTCCACGAGAGCTGTGGCTTCACGTGGGCTTTTCATCAAGGTGCTTCGGCAGTGCAGCTTTGCCGAGCGGCGACTTGGCGCTCTGTCCACACGTTTACAAGATTTTATAAAGTGGACGTCAGTGCTTCCGCTGATGCAGCCCTCGGACGTAGGGTCCTGCAGGCAGCTGTAGTTTAAAGTTCTGGATGAACTTGTGTTTAGCGCTGGTTGCGCTTTGTTGTTAAGGTTGTTGGGTTTCTGCCTTTTATTGGTTTTTTCCCACCCTTATTTTTGAACTGCTTTGGGACGTCCCATCAGTAATGAATTACTGTGGCTCTCTTCCTTCATCTGCAGCTGAAACACGGATTTTGGTAAAGACTTACCTGTAAAATCCTTTTCAGCGAAGGAAGGAAGAGAGACACAGCACCCTCCCACGGCAGAAGTGTGTTGATGTTTTCAGATGCAGCGCGACCCTTATCTGATAGCGATTATCTGGGCTGAGGTCAGCGCGCTAAGGCTCTGTTCCAGCATCGCCAGCTCATCGCAGTAGTCAGGTTCCGTGAGTAGTACCTGGAACTCTGTGGTTTTTGGCTTTCTTTGCATGCATAACCTGTATCCTTGTGTTTTTTCTCTGAAGTTCCTTCAGAAGGGGTTATGTTGCTCCGCTGGTGATCTTGGCTCTTTTCCTAAAAGCTTTGATACGACTGGAGCTGAGTAGGAGGAGCCCGAGCTGGAGGGGCCAGCCAGTCATCACTCTTTTGATCTGAGGTAACATCCTGATCTGGGGCTCCGCCTACCCATCAGTAATGAATTACTGTGTCTCTCTTCCTTCCTTCGCTGAAAAGGATTTTACAGGTAAGTCTTTACCAAAATCCGTGTTTTAAGTCGCAGGATTTTTATGAGATGCGAAAAAAGACGCAATATTTTAGCGATTTTTTTTTTTTTCGTTTAGTGTGGCATTCCTTGAGGACTGTTCTGTCTGCACCTGCTACCTCATAAGAGGCACCTGGGGCTCACACATCTGTCACATTAATACAGGTTGTGGAGAGCTTGTGACTTTAACCCCTTATCAGGCGGTTAACCCTTAATGGTGGGACAGCTGGGGTAACCCTTTCTTTAAGAATTAACCCTTCAGCGTTCGTCTTATTTTTTTCTAGAAACCACACTGTTTCTTGTTACTGTCAGGTTTAACCTGCCATTGTACTGGGTAAGACATGTCAGATCAGAACCCAGGTGCGGACCATGTCCCGACTCCGCTACAAGATCGGTCTCGCGTATCTGACACACAGACATCGACCGCGTCAAGCGCAGCGGTCGGAGGACCCAGTGATGTAAAAATGGAGGCTCTCACTCGTTCAATTGATAGCCTATCTAACCTTATAGGTTATTGGGTGTCAGCCAAACCCCCTCATGGCAGGAAGCGACACAGGCCGGTGACTTCTTTCACATATAGCGACTCAGAGAGTTCTGATATGGAGGGTTCCCCTTTTAAGTTCAGAGGGAATATCCGATTCGGATAAAGAAGATCCGCAAAGGCACTCTGCCTCTTTTTCGGGCCGTGTAGAAGCTTTAATTGAAGCTATGAGAGAGGCGTTACAGTTACAGGAGGAGGTAACTACTCGCCCTGGTAAGTCGGCCCGGATGTTTCAGGAGTCGCATAAGTCACTTTCGACTTTGCCATCCCTGAGTGAGTTTAATCAAGCAGTGGAGAAGGAGCGTCTGTGTCCAGACAAACGTTTTCAGGGGACACGTTTATTTGAGTCACTGTATCCGTGTACTACGGAATCGATTGATAATTGGATTCCTTCTCCTGAAGTGGATGTCCCTTTTTCAGCTGCAGATGGAAGCAAGGGGGACACTTCATTACTTCTGGGTAGGGTGGAGCCAGATAGTAGGACTAACCTCAGGTTCTAAAAATGGGTGTTGTCCGGCCCCTCCGGCTCTGGCTCCTCCTGCCGTACACTCCAGTTTCGACTTGAGGTCCAAGTAGGAAGGACGGCTGCTAATGCAGCTCCTCAGAAATCACCTCAGAAGAGTTTATTATTTCAGCTGCAGATGGAAGCAAGGGGGACACTTCATTACTTCTGGGTAGGGCGGAGCCAGATAGTAGGACTAACCTCAGGTTCTAAAAATGGGTGTTGTCCGGCCCCTCCGGCACTGGCTCCTCCTGCCGTACACTCCAGTTTCGACTTGAGGTCCAAGTAGGAAGGACGGCTGCTAATGCAGCTCCTCAGAAATCACCTCAGAAGAGTTTATTATTTTACTCGGACAGGGTCCTGGACTTTGTCTAGAGGATCAGGGGTACCGGCGCTGCTGGACCCCATCCTCTCCCCTGGCAGAAATGTATTCCCTAAATGGTGGTCATTGCATTTTCTTGCCGGCCCGGGGGGAAGAGGTGGCTATCCCTGACAGGACGCACACCACGTTCTGGGTCACTGCGTTCCTTGTCCTCATGGGGAAGCAATGGGCACAGCGTCACATATCCGTGGAGGGTCCCTGTGGCGTTTTTGGCTGGTGAGTACTCTGCATTATATTTTGATATGTGCGAGTGATTACAGCGACTGCGGTGACAGCGCTGAATGTTATTGGTGTTTCCCACTATTTTCTCATGATTGGGCATTTTTTTAAAAAAAAAAAAAAAAAAAAAAAAGCGATTTTTTATTTAATATGTGCTGTGTGTTTTCGGCGCTGCAGCGCCGTTACAGTGTACAGGGAGAGGAGTGCAAAAGATTTCCCGCACTTTTTTGACTGAGCAGAGAGGGGGCGTGGCTTCGGGCTTTCCCGGCTTTCTGATTACAGGAAGTGACTGGCTCCTTCTCTTCCTGCTCTCTGCGGCAGCCATTACAGCTCTCCTGGTCTCCTCTCCTCCGTTTCTGTACACAGGCATTTGAGACAACACCAAGCCAGCCGGGTGAGTCGCTGCTATCGCTTAGGTAGCAGCTTAACCCTTTAGCCTCCCGCAGCATTTTTTTGCTGTTTGCGCTCTCTAGCACAGCGCTGCAGTTTTCTGATCATTGGGACATTGTATCCCTCAGTAACGGTCTGTGAGCTGTCTGCAGCGGGGGGGGTGCTGTTTTTCACTGCTAGGGTATTCTTTTGCTTTTAAAAGAAGTTAACCCTTCAGCGTTTTGCTACTGTGTGAGACCACACTGCTCTGGTTATTCTCATCACTATACCATCTCAATAACCGGCATGTCAGATTTGAGTCAGGAGGCTGCTCGTCTTCCTCGTCCTCTCCAGGACCAGCCCCGCGTTTCTGACACGATGGAATCCTCTGCACCTTCTAGCGCTGCTATTGGAGGTCGCTATGATGCCAAGTTTGATATGCTCACTACTGCTATAGTGGGCTTTCTGACCTTTTGGGTCAGTGGGTATCCTCTAGACCTTCTCATAGCAAGCGTCCCAGGATTGCTATGCCCTCCCCACTAAGTGACTCAGATTTGTCTGCGAGGGGGAGTTCTTCAGTTTCTGAGGGAGAATGTTCTGATTCGGGCAGAGAGGATTTTCAGGAGCACTCTGCTTCCTTGTCGGGCCGTGTAGATGCTTTTGTCAGGGCCATACGAGAGGTACTGCAAGTACCTGAGGAGATGAATGATGATGAAGGTATACCCAGATGGTACCATGGGTCGCAAAGATCACGTTTAGCGATGCCAGCTATGAGTGAGTTTTCTAAGAAAGTAGAAAAGGAACGCGTTTGTCCAGATAAGCGTTTTCAGGGGACAAGGTTGTTTGAAACCTTGTATCCTTGTCCAGCAGACCTATTTGCTAGCTGGATTCCGTCCCCTGAGGTGGATATTTCTTTATCTAAGCTTAATAAAGCTACTATGCTTCCCGTCAAAGGGAAAGCTACTTTGCAGGATGCGCTGGACAAAAAGTCAGAGATGGCGGCCAAGGCCGGCTATGAGGCTGCTGGTCAGGCCTTTAGAGTGGCTTTATCTTCCTATTGTGCTTCTAGAGCTTCCATGGGTTGGACAGCTCGCCTGCGGATATCCCTGCAAGATGGGTCGTCTTTACAGGCAATAGATGAGATCATTAAGTTAATAGAAGAATCAGACCAATATGTCTGTGACGCTCTTTTGGATATGGCTTCCCTAATATCCAGAGCTCAGGCTTCTACAATCACTGTTAGAAGAGCGTTGTGGCTTAAACAGTGGACTGGAGATGCGGTCTCCAAACAAGGTTTGCTATCTTTGCCTTACAAAGGTGGTCAGCTTTTCGGCTCTGACCTCACGGAATTGATTGCTAGCTAAGGCTAAGGAGTCAGCGTTGCCTCAGCGTAGGGCAGCTACGGCTGCTTTTGGCAGGACCGTTTCCTACGGTAACTGGCGGTTTTTTTTCGTGGCAGGGGGCGAGCCGGTCACTCCTCTTGGGGATCGGGTCGTCCCACCTTTTCAGGGAAAAAGTCTTCCCAAAAGTCTAACGCTTCTTGGAAACAATACCCGCGCAATTACAAGCGGGAATCTGACAAAAAGCCCGCCAAAACGGACTGACGCCAGAAGTTCACTCGAGGATTCTCGAGTGGGGGGGCGCCTGCTCCTGTTTCAAGCTGTCTGGGTCTCCCGCGTCTCAGACTCCTGGGTGACACGAATAATGTCGGCAGGCTATTTCATAGAGTTTCTCTCTCGCCCTCCAGAAAGATTCTGTCAGTCTCGCGTTCCGTCAGATCCCGACTTATTGACCGCTCTGCGGCAGGAAGTCGATTCCTTACTACAGAAGGGTGTAGTAGTGTCAGTTCCTCCGGAAGACCGGGGAAGGGGATTTTATTCCAACCTCTTTGTGGTCCCCAAAAAGGAGGGAAAGTTTCGTCCCATTCTGGATCTCAAGAGGTTAAATCGGCATGTTTACACCCAAAAGTTCCGCATGGAGTCGCTTCGCTCAGTAGTGACTGCCCTGTCACAGAACAATTTTCTGGTGTCCATAGATATTCGCGACGCCTATTTACACGTTCCCATCGGAAGATCTCATCAGCGCTTTCTGCGCTTTGCCACAGGTCAGGACCATTACCAGTTTGTGGCCCTCCCTTTCGGGTTGGCTTCGGCACCCCGAGTTTTTACAAAGGTGCTGGCACCTCTTATGGCAATGCTTCGGAGACAAGGGATCATGATACTTCCTTATCTGGACGATCTTCTGATTGTGGCATCCTCAAAGGAGGAGGCAGTGACGGCTCGCGATTTATCCCTTCAGCTCCTGGAAGATTTCGGGTGGCTGATCAACTGGGAGAAGTCATCCCTGGAGCCTTCTCAGTCAATCCTGTTTTTGGGCATGATTTTCGACACAGCGAAAGTGGTAGTTTTTCTGCCAAAGGACAAGCAAACCAGTATCCATTGTCTGGCACAGACTGTGCAGTCCTCAACGACAGTATCCCTTCGAAGATGTATGCGCCTTCTGGGGTTAATGGTCGCTTCGATGGAAGCTCTTCCGTTTGCTCAGTTCCATTGCAGAACGCTTGAAAGCTTCATTTTGAAGAGATGGAATCGTGCACAGGAAACCGATCAACATCCTGGAATTGAGGGCAATTTTTCTTTGCCTCCAACATTGGACGGTCCCTTTGAGCAGATTACCAGTTCGTGTTCAGACGGACAACGCTACGGCGGTTGCGTATATCAACCATCAAGGCGGGACGAGGAGCTCCAGACTCATGTCGGAGGTATCTCGGATTCTGATATGGGCCGAGGCTCATGTGCCGGCCATTTCTGCGATTCACATACCAGGAGTTCAGAATATCCAGGCAGACTTTCTCAGCCGAGAAAGGATGGATTCAGGAGAATGGAGTCTTCATCCGGAAATCTTTGCACTTCTGTGCTCCCGATGGGGAACTCCTCAAGTAGACTTGATGGCCTCCAGGATCAATGCCAAGTTACCAACTTTCATGTCCAGATACAGGGATCCGACCGCGGTGGAAGTGGATGCGCTGGTGGTTCCGTGGAGCCAATACCAGCTGGTTTATGTGTTCCCACCGATAGCCTTGCTGCCGCTTGTGTTATGTCGGGTCAGGCTGGAGAGGGTTCCGGCTATTCTGATAGCCCCAGATTGGCCGAGAAGGACGTGGTTTTCCACGCTGATGTCGCTTCTGGCGGCGCCTCCTCTGCCTCTGCGACCGGACTTGCTCACTCAGGGTCCCGTGTGTCATCCGGGCCTGAGGTCTCTGCATTTGACGGCTTGGCTCTGGAGACCGAGATTTTAACCCGTCAAGGGTTTTCAGAAAAGGTCATTGCCACCATGAGAGCGTCAAGAAGTCCGGCTACGACTAGGATTTACTACAGGATTTGGGAATCCTTCTTTTCATGGTGTTTGGGTTCTTCCAGGAATCCAAAGAAATTTTCATTACCCAACTTGTTGGTTTTTTTGCAGCACGGGCTGGATAAGAGTTTGGCAATCAGTACCCTGAAGGGTCAGGTGTCTGCCCTGTCGGTGATTTTTCATAAAGCTATTGCCTCGCGTAGGGACGTATGTGCCTTTTTTCGCGGAGCAGCCCGTCAGTTTCCTCCAAGGAAAACTCCTGTGTCGCCTTGGCGGCTTAATCTGGTTTTGAAAGCTCTTCAAAGTGCTCCTTTCGAGCCTATGGATGCTATTAATCTTTCTTTGCTTTCTTGGAAGGTTACCTTCCTAGTGGCGGTCACTTCCTTGAGACGGGTTTCCGAGTTGGCGGCTCTTTCATGTTCGCCACCTTTCTTGGAATTTTTCCCGGATCGTGTTGTTCTTCGCACGCGACATGATTTTCTCCCTAAAGTGGTATCTCAATTCCATGTCAATCAAGATATTGTGTTGCCTTCGCTTTGTTCAGAACCAAAGAATGCGAAGGAGCGGGCCTTGCACTCATTTGACTTAGTGCGGGCATTGAAGTTTTAGTTGTCAGTTACGCAGAGTTTCCGGAAGTCGGATTCTCTTTTTGTGATTCCAGCAGGTTGTCGTCGTGGTCAACGAGCTTCTAAAGATACTATAGCTCGTTGGATCCGGTCAGCTATTTTGGAAGCTTACCGTGTTATGGACGAACCTTGCCCGATTAATATTCGGGCTCATTCCACGAGAGCTGTGGGCTCTTCGTGGGCCCTTCATCAAGGGGCTTCGGCAGCCCAGCTCTGTCGAGCAGCGACTTGGCGTTCTGTTCACACCTTTACAAAGTTTTATAAGGTGGACGTCAGTGCCTCCGCTGATGCGGCCTTAGGACGCAGAGTCCTTCAGGCGGCTGTATTTTGAAAACTTTTAGTTAAGTTTATGTTGCGCCTGTGGCGCATGTATCAAGGTGTTGGCTTCTGCCTGTTTAAGGCTTTTTCCCACCCTTGTTTTTGTACTGCTTTGGGACATCCCAGAAGTAATGAAGTGTCCCCCTTGCTTCCATCTGCAGCTGAAATACGAATTTTGGTAAGAACTTACCTGTAAAATTCTTTTCAGCAAAGGAAGCAAGGGGACACTTCTCCCTCCCATAAGGCAGAAGGTGTTGTTTCAGATGCAGCGCGGCTCGCTCTGATAAGTGAGTTTCTGAGCTGAGGTCAGCGCTCTACGGCTCTTTCCGGCATCGCCAGCTCATCGCAGTGGTCAGGTTTTGTGAGTGGTACCTGAGCTGTGTGGTATTCATGTTATGTGCATAACTTTGGTCTTTTGAACCTTTTCAGATTGGTTATGGCACTCCGCTGGTGATTTTTTTCTCCTTAGCTTGTGTACAAAACTGGAGTGTACGGCAGGAGGAGCCAGTGCCGGAGGGGCCGGACAACACCCATTTTTAGAACCTGAGGTTAGTCCTACTATCTGGCTCCGCCCTACCCAGAAGTAATGAAGTGTCCCCCTTGCTTCCTTTGCTGAAAAGAATTTTACAGGTAAGTTCTTACCAAAATTCGTATTTTACTCGGACAGGGTCCTGGACTTTATGTCTAGAGGATCAGGGGTACCGGCGCTGCTGGTCCCCATCCTCTCCCCTGGCAGAAATGTATTCCCTAAATGGTGGTCATTGCATTTTCTTGCCGGCCCGGGGGGAAGAGGTGGCTATCCCTGACAGGACGCACACCACGTTCTGGGTCACTGCGTTCCTTGTCCTCATGGGGAAGCAATGGGCACAGCGTCACATATCCGTGGAGGGTCCCTGTGGCGTTTTGGCTGGTGAGTACTCCATATCTTTATTATATATATGTGAGTGCTTTAGCGTTCTGCTACTGCAGCGCTGTACATTTTTACTATATATCAGTGTGATTTAGCGTTGCTGCAGGCAACGCTATTACCTTAGTGCCTTCAGTGGCTGCTGCTGGCAGCCACTGGTACTTTTTTGTCCGCAGGCAGATGCCCTGCGGGACTTAGGAGATGGAGGGGAGAGTTGCTCCCGCCTTTTTTATTTGAATTTCGCGCCCAGAGCGCGCGCTTTAAGGCAGCCGGCCCGGCACTTTCACTTTCGGTCTCTGCACGGGCTGGATAAGACAGGGGAGCTTCGGCGGCCATTGCTGGCAGAGAGCCGATTATTTCGTTTGTCTCTCCTCCTCTCCCTCAAAGGCACCGCTCCAGCCGGGTGAGTTCGGCTTTAACCTCTTCGCCGCCGACGCTGCAAAAAAAAAAAACCCTCCAGCACGATTTTTAACAGCTGGGGGTGCGATTCAAATGCAGCTGTGCTGCAGGAATATTTTCTTGTAGCCTTTCACAGGCGTGGGGATGCTGAGACATTAACCCCTTAGCGGCCGATACTGCTCCCTTCAGCACGATTTTAGCAGCTGGGGGTGCGATTCTGCAATATTAACGGCCGATACTGCACCCTCCAGCACGATTTTAGCTGAGGGTGCGATCCTGCAAGCTGTGTTCAGGAATATATATATATATATATTTTAAATTTCTTGTACCTCGCCTTAACGGGCGGTAGGGAGGCTGCGGCATTAACCCTTTAGCGGTTAGCCCTGATGGCTGGGGTAACTCCTGCTGTGGGAGTTTTTAACCCTTCAGCGCCTCTTTTTCTTGTTGTTATTACATATTTTATTGTAATATATACTGTGTGAGGGCATGTTCAATGATCTGGAACGCATGTATGGCGTCTGCGGATAGAATCCGCACTTGACCCTATTTATATCCCTTTCATGTTGAGTTAATATGCTGTGTTTTTTGACACTTGTGTGATATGAATACGCTGTATTTTACTGCGGCTGCCCTACGTATACACTGTATTTTTCACCTGAAATACGGATGCATTGTGTCCTACGCCTACGCGTGGGTTGCGTTTCTGTGTCTTACGCTTGCGCGGTGTATGCACTGTGTCTTGCGCCTATGCATGGAATGCGTTGTGTTCTACGCTTGCGCGGTGGATACTTTGTGTCCGACGTTTGGGTTTGCTTCGGACTGTGTCCGGCACCAATCTGACGCCAGTTGTGGCGGTTGTTTTTTATTTGTCTGGCTAACCTATGGGTTCAGACAATCTAGTATGCGGATCGTATGTTCCGACATAGTCGCTGTAGGTTTTGCCGTCCATGGATAAACTCATGGGGCAGTGGTGAGGTACTTGTATCCGCGTTTGTCGGATTTAATTGGATTCCTTGTCCTGAAGGCGTATCTGCAAGATTCACAAAAAAAAACAAAACGGAGTTGGCAGTGAAAGCCATCTATGAAGCTACTAGTGGTCCTAGGGTCCTTGTGTGCTTCTAAAGCTCTCTTGGGCTGGATTGGTCGTCTGCAGACAGCACTGCAGGCTGGACCTTCTTTATCCGATATAAAGAGGAATACAGCCCGACATATATATATATGTGAGGACATCCCTGCGGTACAGATCTCGATCTTCTGCAATCACTGTTTGGAGAGCCGTGTGGCTTAAACAGTAGACTGTGGATGCGGTTGTCCAATCAAAGTTTGCTATCATTTGATTGCTGAAGCTAAGACAAAGGAGTCAGCTTTACCTCAGCGTAGAACTGTAACGTCTGCATCTGACAGACCCGGTACCAGTGGTAACCGACGGTTTTTTTTTCGTGGCAGGAGACGAGTCGGTCAATCCTCTTGGAGATCGAATCGTCCCGCTTTTTCAGGGAAAAAGTCTTCCCAAAAGTCTATCGCTTCTTGGAAACAATACCCGTTCAATGACAAGCGGGAATCTGACAAAAAGCCCGCCAAAACGGACTGACGCCAGATGTTCACTCGAGGATTCTCGAGTGGGGGGCGCCTGCTCCTGTTTCAAGCGGTTTGGGTCTCCCGCGTCTCAGACTCCTGGGTGACACGAATAATGTCGGCAGGCTATTTCATAGAGTTTCTCTCTCGCCCTCCAGAAAGATTCTGTCAGTCTCGCGTTCCGTCAGATCCCGACTTATTGACCGCTCTGCGGCAGGAAGTCGATTCCTTACTACAGAAGGGTGTAGTGGTGTCAGTTCCTCCGGAAGACCGGGGAAGGGGATTTTATTCCAACCTCTTTGTGGTCCCCAAAAAGGAGGGAAAGTTTCGTCCCATTCTGAATCCCAAGAGGTTAAATCGGCATTTACACCCAAAAGTTCCGCATGGAGTCGCTTCGTTCAGTGGTGACTGCCCTGTCACAGAACAATTTTCTGGTGTCCATAGACAAGGGATCATGATATTTCCTTATCTGGATGATCTTCTGATTGTGGCATCCTCAAAGGAGGAGGCAGTAACGGCTCGCGATTTATCCCTTCAGCTCCTGGAGGATTTCGGGTGGCTGATCAACTGGGAGAAGTCATCCCTGGAGCCTTCTCAGTCAATCCTGTTTTTGGGCATGATTTTCGACACAGCGAAAGTGGTAGTTTTTCTGCCAAAGGACAAGCAAACCAGTATCTATTGTCTGGCACAGACTGTGCAGTCCTCAACGACAGTATCCCTTCGAAGATGTATGCGCCTTCTGGGGTTAATGGTCGCTTCGATGGAAGCTCTTCCGTTTGCTCAGTTCCATTGCAGAACGCTTCAAAGCTTCATTTTGAAGAGATGGAATCGTGCACAGGAAACACTGGATTGCAGGGTTTTAATCTCCCGCAAAGTGCGAGAGTCTCTGGACTGGTGGTTACGTCCGGAACGGTTTTACCTGGGAAAATCTTTTCTTCCCCTGTCATGGTCGGTCTTGACCACTGATGCCAGCCTGACGGGCTGGGGGGGAGTTTGGTACAATCTCTGGATTCAGGGAGTTTGGTCACCGGAAGAATCGGTGTTACCGATCAACATCCTGGAATTGAGGGCAATTTTTCTTTGCCTCCAACATTGGACGGTCCCTTTGAGCAGGAAAACTCCTGTGTCGCCTTGGCGGCTTAATCTGGCTTTGAAAGCTCTTCAAAGTGCTCCTTTCGAGCCTATGGATGCTATTAATCTTTCTTTGCTTTCTTGGAAGGTTGCCTTCCTAGTGGCGGTCTCTTCCTTGAGACGGGTTTCCGAGTTGGCGGCTTTTTCATGTTCGCCACCTTTCTTGGAATTTTTCCCGGATCGCGTTGTTCTTCGCACGCGACATGATTTTCTCCCTAAAGTGGTATCTCAATTCCATGTCAATCAAGATATTGTGTTGCCTTCGCTTTGTTCAGAACCAAAGAATGCGAAGGTGCGGGCCTTGCACTCATTGGATTTAGTGCGGGCATTGAAGTTCTACTTGTCAGTACGCAGAGTTTCCGGAAGTCGGATTCTCTTTTTGTGATTCCAGCAGGTCGTCGTCGTGGTCTACGGGCTTCTAAAGATACTATAGCTCGTTGGAACCGGTCAGCTATTTTGGAAGCTTACCGTGTTATGGACGAACCTTGCCCGATTAATATTCGGGCTCATTCCACGAGAGCTGTGGGTTCTTCGTGGGCCCTTCATCAAAGGGCTTCGGCAGTCCAGCTCTGTCGAGCAGCGACTTGGCTTTCTGTTCACACCTTTACAAAGTTTTATAAGGTGGACGTCAGTGCCTCCGCTGATGCGGCCTTAGGACGCAGAGTCCTTCAGACAGCTGTATTTTGAAAACTTCTAGTTAAGTTTATGTTGCGCCTGTTGCGCATGTATCAAGGTGTTGGCTTCTGCCTGTTTAAGGCTTTTTCCCACCCTTGTTTTTGTACTGCTTTGGGACATCCCAGAAGTAATGAAGTGTCCCCCTTGCTTCCATCTGCAGCTGAAATACGAATTTTGGTAAGAACTTACCTGTAAAATTCTTTTCAGCAAAGGAAGCAAGGGGGACACTTCTCCCTCCCATAAGGCAGAAGGTGTTGTTTCAGATGCAGCGCGGCTCTCTCTGATAAGCGAGTTTCTGAGCTGAGGTCAGCGCTCTACGGCTCTTTCCGGCATCGCCAGCTCATCGCAGTGGTCAGGTTTTGTGAGTGGTACCTGAGCTGTGTGGTATTCATGTTATGTGCATAACCTTATTCTTTTGAATCCTTTCAATTTGGTTATGGCGCTCCGCTGGTGATTTCTTTCTCCTTAGCTTGTGTACAAAACTGGAGTGTACGGCAGGAGGAGCCAGAGCCGGAGGGGCCGGACAACACCCATTTTTAGAACCTGAGGTTAGTCCTACTATCTGGCTCCGCCCTACCCAGAAGTAATGAAGTGTCCCCCTTGCTTCCTTTGCTGAAAAGAATTTTACAGGTAAGTTCTTACCAAAATTCGTATATCTCAGCTTAGCAAATCTTCTTTACTTCCTATTAAAGTGAAGGCGAGTCTACAAGACCCACTGGACAGAAAAGCGGAGTCGGCGGCAAAATCCATTTACGAGGCGCGGGTCATGGTTTCAGAGCAGTGCTAGGCTCCATGTGTGCTTATAAAGCTTCCCTGGTCTGGTTGGACCGTTTGCGGAGGAAATGTGAACCTCAAGTACCTGAGGTGGACGAACTGTTCGAATTGTTAGAAAGTGCATTCCAATATGGTCATGATGCAAACCTGGATACTGTGTCATTGCTATCCAGGACACAATCCTCGGCGGTCTCAGTCAGGAGAGCTCTGTGGCTTAGACAATGGACCGGTGATGCGGTTTCCAAGCAAGGTTTGCTATCTTTAGCTTACAAGGGCGGTCAGCTATTTGGATCTGACCTCACGGAGCTGATTGCCAAAGCAAAGGCAAAAGAAGCAGCTTTACCACAGCGAAGAACTGTGACTTCTACGCCTGGCAGACCTGGTGCCAGTAATGGTCGACGGTCCTTTCGGTCCAGGGGACGATTCGGTCAGCAATCTTGGGGGTCGGGTCGTCCCTCTTTTTCGGGAAAAAAGACCGCTCAGAAATCCCGCACTCCCTGGAAACAAAGTTTCCGTCATGACAAGAGGGAATCTGACAAAAAGCCCGCTAAGGCGGATTGACGCCAGGGTCCCGCTCGAGGGCTCTCGAGTGGGGGGTCGCCTGCTCCAATTCAAATTGACCTGGGTTTCCCGTGTCCCAGACTCCTGGGTGACGCGGGTTGTGTCGGCAGGCTATTTCATAGAGTTTTCTTCTCGACCCCCGAACAGTTATTGCCAATCTCGCATCCCTTCAGAGCCCGAGCTATGTGCCGCTTTACTGCAAGAAGTCGAATTTCTTCTGCAGAAGGGTGTGGTGGTACCGGTTCCACCAGAGGACAGGGGAAGAGGATTTTATTCCAATCTTTTTGTGGTCCCCAAAAAGGAGGACAAGTTTCGCCCCATCCTGGATCTCAAAAGATTGAATCGGCATGTCCACACCCGAAAGTTTCGCATGGAATCGCTTCGTTCCGTGGTGGCAGCCTTGTCGCAGAACGACTTTTTGGTGTCAATCGACATTCGCGACGCCTATTTACACGTTCCAATCGAAAGGGCTCACCAACGTTACCTTCGTTTTGCCATAGGGGAAGATCATTACCAATTTGTGGCCCTGCTTTTCGGTTTGGCCTCAGCGCCCAGAGTTTTTACAAAAATTCTGGCGCCTCTCATGGCGATTCTACGAAGACAGGGAGTCACGATCCTTCCTTATCTGGACGACCTTTTGATTGTGGCGCCCTCAAAGGAGGAGGCGGTGACGGCTCGCGACCTATCACTTCAGCTCCTGGAGGACTTCGGGTGGCTGGTCAATTGGGAGAAGTCGTCTCTGGAACCGTCACAATCAATCCTGTTTTTGGGGATGCATTTTGACACGGTACGAGCAGTGGTGTCCCTGCCTCCAGACAAGCAAGCATGTCTCCTTCGGCATGTACGGGTGATGAAGTCTTCAAAGACAATATCCCTTCGGAGATGTATGCGCCTTCTGGGGTTGATGGTGGCTTCAATGGAAGCACTTCCGTTTGCCCAATTTCATTCCAGGGCTCTCCAAAAGTTCATTCTGACCCACTGGGATCGGTCGCAGATCTCACTGGATTGCAGTGTTATCATCTCTCACAAAGTACGAGAGTCTCTAGGATGGTGGATCCGTCCGAAAGAGTTATCCCTGGGGAGGTCTTTCCTTCCTCCAAAGTGGTCTGTCATAACCACCGATGCCAGCCTGACAGGCTGGGGGGGTGTTTGGAACGATCTCTGGACTCAGGGAGTATGGTCGTCGGAAGAGTCTGTTTTGCCGATCAACATCCTCGAATTGAGGGCGATTTTCCTTTGCCTCCAACACTGGACGGTCCCTTTAAGCGGTCTGCCTGTCCGAGTGCAGACAGACAATGCGACGGCGGTCGCATATATCAATCACCAAGGCGGGACAAGGAGTTCCAGACTCATGGTGGAGGTATCTCGGATCCTGATATGGGCAGAGACCAGAGTGCCAGCTATCTCTGCGATCCACATTCCAGGAGTTCAGAATATCACGGCGGACTTTCTAAGTCGCGAGAAGATGGATCCCGGAGAATGGAGTCTTCATCCGGAGATTTTTGCACTGCTGTGCTCCCGTTGGGGAACTCCCCAAGTGGATCTGATGGCATCCAGGTTCAATGCCAAGTTGCCGACATTCATGTCCAGGTACAAGGATCCGAAGGCTGTGGCGGTGGATGCTCTGGTGGCTCCGTTGGACCAATTCGAGCTGATCTATGTGTTTCCGCCGATATCCTTACTGCCTCTGGTTCTCCGTCGGATCAGACTGGAGAGTATCTCGGCTATAGTGATAGCCCCAGATTGGTTCTCGACTCTGGTGTCACTCCTGGCGGCACCGCCAGTTCCACTTCCTCTTCGCCCGGACCTGTTAACCCAAGGGCCCGTTCGTCATCCGGACCTGAAGTCTCTGCGTTTGACGGCGTGGCTCTTGAGACCGAAATATTGACCCGTCGAGGTTTTTCAGCCAAAGTCATTGCCACTTTACGAGCGGCCAGAGGTCCGGCTACTACTAGAATTTACCACAAGACTTGGGAAGCCTTCTTTTCGTGGTGTTCGGGTTCCTCAAGGAATCCGAGGATTTTTTCCATTCCCAATTTGTTGGCTTTCCTGCAATTTGGACTGGACAAAGGTTTGGCAGTTAGCACCCTGAGGGGTCAGGTTTCTGCTCTGTCCTTGCTGTTCCGAAAGGCTATCGCCTCGCGTAGGGACGTGCGTTCCTTTTTTCGCGGAGTAACCTGCCAGTTTCCACCGCGTAGGGCGCCTGTGTCTCCTTGGTGTCTCAATCTTGTTTTGGAGGCTCTTCAACACGGGCCTTTTGAGCCTATGGACTCTGTTAGTCTTTCTTTGCTCTCTTGGAAGGTTGCCTTCCTAGTAGCGGTCACTTCTTTGAGAAGGGTTTCTGAGTTGGCGGCTCTTTCTTGCTCGCCTCCCTTCCTGGAGTTTCACCCGGATCGTGTAGTGCTACGCACACGGAGCGACTTCCTACCTAAGGTGGTGTCGCAATTTCATGTTAACCAGGATATTGTGTTGCCTTCTCTTTGTCCGAGTCCAAGGAATGCAAAGGAACGGGCCTTGCACGCATTGGATTTGGTGCGGGCTTTGAAGTTTTATTTGACTGTTACTCAAGGTTTTCGGAAGACGGACTCTCTGTTTGTGATTCCAGCAGGTCGTCGACGTGGTCAACGAGCTTCCAAGGACTCTATAGCTCGTTGGATCCGGTCGGCCATTTTGGAAGCGTACCGACTTAAGGGCGAACCTTGCCCGATTAAGGTTCGAGCTCACTCCACGAGGGCTGTGGGCTCGTCATGGGCTTTCCATCAAGGGGCCTCGGCAGCTCAGCTTTGCAGGGCAGCTACCTGGCGCTCTGTCCACACTTTTACGAAATTTTATAAGGTGGACGTTAGTGCTTCCGCTGATGCAGCCTTGGGACGTAGAGTCCTACAGGCGGCGGTAGTTTAAAGTTTCCTTTAACCTGTTTTTTAGCGCTAGTTGCACAGTTTTCTTAGGTTGTTGGGTTCTGCCGTTTCTGGTTTTTTTCCCACCCTATATTTTTGGACTGCTTTGGGACGTCCCACTAGTTATGACTAGTGTGTCTCCTTTCCTTCCGTTCTGCTGCTGAAAGACGGATTTTGGTAAGGACTTACCTGTAAAATCCTTTTCAGCGAAGGAAGGAAAGGAGACAGCTCCCTCCCTTGGCAGAAGTGTGTTGTTGTATTACAGATGCGGCGTGACCCTTCTCTGATAGCAGTTATCTGGGTCGAGGTCGACGCGCTACGGCTCTGTTCCAGCATCGCCAGCTCATTGCAGTGGTCAGGTCCAGTGAGTAGTACCTGGAACTGTGTGTTTTTTTACCTAAATGCATGCATAACCTGTACTCTTGTGTTTTTTGTCTCTGAAGTCCTTCAGAAGGGGTTATGTTGCTTCCGCTGGTGATATTGCTCTTCCTTAAGCTTGTGTACAACTGGAGAGCTGAGTAGGAGGAGCCCGAGCTGAGGGGCCGGTCAACACTCTTTTTTTAATCTGAGGTGTCTATCCCATCTGGGCTCCGCCTACCCCACTAGTTATGACTAGTGTGTCTCCTTTCCTTCCTTCCCTGAAAAGGATTTTACAGGTAAGTCCTTACCAAAATCCGTCTTTTACATATGCTCCTGTGATGGTCTGTGGGGCTGTACACAGGTCCAGTTTCATTTAAACAGAGTGGTCCATTTAAAAAAAACAAAGACTTGTTTCATGAACAAATCAAACCGCACTCAAATGACATCCAAGTGAAGTATGATTTTCACGGACTGTCAGAAGGTAGAGAAACTTTTTTTTTTTTTTTTCTCTCTCTATGTACGAGAAAAATTGGATGTCACTCAGACCTCGCCCTCATCAAACTAATTTGTGAGAAAGTCTGTTCGACCGCTAACGGCGGTGCCTGGATCTGAGCTCCATCTGCTGCTGTTGGGCATGTAAATGGCACGGTTGCAGGTGCTTGCACTCCTCACCTTGGTACGCCTGTATAGCTCAGCCTGTGGCTGAGTTTCATAGGATATACTGATTTAATACGCTAGATAATTACAGGTTCAATTCCCCTGGGACTTAAAAATTTAGAGTAAAAAAATTCTCTTGATCCCTTACCACTCAATCTGCAGAAAAGTAAAAAGGTAATAGATCTCGGGCTATGCCTGTGGGGAAACATTGCAATTTAGTTCAGGTGATTAGACTTTTTTTTCCCCCTCAATCAGATATTGTATGTATCAGACTGCAAAATCGTTCATGTAATACACTATAATGTTTTTTTTTTTTATATATAGGCTTTATCAGAGTGTGCTGTTACGATGAAAACCATATATCTGAAAAGGGTAAGCTTGAGATTTTTTTTTTTTTACGTAAACACAGTTTGAATACAAAAAACAAATAAAATATTAAATATTTATTTTCAGTGTCGTCACGGTACATAAGCTCAGTCTGAGAGTGGGGTATACTTCCAAGATTTTATACAGAGGGACATGTATTGCGGCAAGTACATAGAAATAGTGGCCTTACTGAAGCCACTTGGTGTTCTTACCGACTATGACATCCCTTTTATAGCCCTCATATAGTATGATAAATGCGCCCTAACCCCAATGATACTAAACGGTGAATTATCCCATGCAATTTGCCCCCGCAATGCCACACAGCCCTTCTACCCTCCTTTCCCATCACATCACGTACTGTATGATTGCCACCACTGTGTCCCCGAATGTACAGTATCATGGCTACCACGGCGTCCTTTTCTCGCTCTTTTCCACATACAGTATGATAGCCCACCGCAAGTAACGATTGTGTTATAAGCGGGTGTAATCTAGTGATGTCATCGCCCTTAGTATCAGTCACACAGGGTGAATGGTGGAAGAGAGACAATGCCACCCTATCCCACCATTGTATTCCACAGTATCTGCATCCAAGGGCAGCAGATACTGTTGGAACTGGAATATCTGGTGGACAGGGGATAGGGAAAGGGTGCCGCCCCCTTTTTTTTTCTCTATGCTAGAAGGTACTGAGCTATGACCGACTATAATAAAAGCATGATTTTCTTATTCTAAGATACAATACGATATTAAAAGCCTATGTGGAAGTCCGAAACCTAATAGGTCTGGGACTGTAATAGGTGGAATATAGGCTACCATCCTAAAAGAATGATGTATATATGGATCATAAAATGAAACACACAAGAATTGATGTCCAAAATAAAAATCTCAAAGTTAGTAATGGGATTTGTACAAGTATTCACATTAACATAAATCACAACAGTATAAAAGAGACCTAAAAGATATTAATAACAAGTAGTACCACAAGAGATCCCACCTATGCAAGCGGGGCCCAAGACATTGCAGTAAATGCAAAACGTGTCAGGTGAGGTTGGCTACCTGCATAAAAGGGGCCTATATCACCTATTGTTTATGAATTCCATATGTTTTTAATTTTATCTTATTTTTTTTGTATTATCAATAGTCGTGTACATTGTCCGAATCTAGGCCTTTTCTTTTTTCATTTCTGTGCTAATTACAGATTTTTTTTGAGTGCTTATTTGGTGTTTATATTGTTGAGTATATTTTAAAGGGTTCCTTTTATTCAAGCTGTACCTTCAGGGGTGCATCGCTCCTGATCATTGGTGGTAGTATTCTTCTGTACAATGTCAGTTCCTACTAGCAGCATGGTTGCACTGCTGATCCAATCTGCTCTCTCCGGAGCTGCTACAGAGGAACCATTGCGTCCGAAGCTGGCTGGAGCTTCTCCAATGCTGCAAAGCAAACTGTTTAGAAACTAGTAGTTTATGAACTTCAGACAATCTGCCATTACATCTAAATAAAGAATGAATGGAGAGGTAGCAGCTCCACATGTGTGCTCCTCTTCTATCACCAAAGCAGAAACAGTTGACCCAGGAGTGGTGAACTTTCTGATGATTCTCCATCACTAAACAGAAATGGAGTTTTGTCTTGCCTAAAACTTTTGCACATTACAGTTTGTAAAGAGTTGAGAAAAATGCTACAAAGAAAAATGCTTTAAAAATCAGTGTTAATTGTTCATTCTTATCACTTAAAATGAATGAACAAAAGCAAAATCTAAATTAACTCAATATGTTGTGTGACTGCCCTTTGTCCTCCAAAGCGCATCCAATCTTCTACATACACTTGCGCACTGTTTTTGAAGGAACTTAGAAAGGAGGTTGTTCCAAACATCTTGGAGAACTGACCACTGATCTTCTTTGGATGTAGTCTTGCACAAATCCAGGGTGGATTGATTTAAATCACGCCGATTTAAATCAACGATTTAAATCAAATGATTTTTTTCTATTTAAATCAGATCGATTTAAATTGTGATTTTAATCATGATTTAAATCACTGATTTAAATCAAAAGATTTTTTTAATATAAATCACGATTAAAATCTAAAACTTTCAATCATTGTTCAATTAACTCCACACTTCTAGCTTGGTTTCACTTTCTGTAGCTTGGTTTCAGTTTCTTTTTCCATTCAGTTGACATGCCCAAACTTGTTGGATAGTCAGTCAGCAGTACTTGGCTGTAGTAACAATCAAACTTCAGAAGTGATCTGCGTGAGCCATGGCAGGTCGTAAGAGAGACCCTATTTGGGTTCATTTTGTTGAGATGCCAGCAGAGCTTGGAAAGAAAGGTGGGAGAGCAAAGTGCAAATACTGTCAAAAGGATATCCAAGGACTTGTTTGCCGTTTGAAATCACATTATGAAAACTGCAACCAGAAGGGAAATGAAGATGTTGATAGTGATACAACTAATGTCAATGAACCCCCACAGCTTCTTATGCACCAGGACCCTAGCACTAGTGGTAAGTCTGGCAATTACAACCTATTTTAACAGATGTTTTACTGGGATGGTTAAAGTCTATGAAAAGAAAAATTTCTAGCACTAGTTCTGGAGTATAGAATTTAAATTTGTTAAGGCAATATTTCACAGAAGATTAACGTTAAGTAAAAATAAGAGTGTATACGCCTATTTTTTTTTTTTTTATTGTAGGCTACAATTCACTTTTGAAGTCTGCCAAATTGACAATTTTTTTAAAAAAACATTTTTAAAACTTTTGTGACATAATTTTTTTCAGTTGCTCTGATATTACTAGTATTACAGCAACTTCACCGGAAACTTGAGTAGCATAACTTTTGAGACAGCCCTTATAGGACGAGGACCATTACATTGTTCAAAAAGTTTGTTTCAAAATATTTTCGTTATATTTCTTCAAATACGCAGTCGAATTATATTTTTAATTACTGTGCTTTCAGGGTCAAATATGGCTTGTGCTGCACGTGACAATCAATATCTGGGTACAACTTCAACAAAGCAGCCCAACAAAAAACTTTGCGTGCAAAGTGTAGAAAAATTCCTCTTAAAGACTACGACGAGCCAGAAAGAACATTTTGATGAATTAATTGCCAAATTCATATTTGCAACCAATTCTTCTTTCCGACTAGTTGAACACCCATTGTTTGTACAAATGATCGAAGGAATAAGACCAGGCTACAAACCACCAAGTAGATTTGATATCTCAGGAAAACATCTTCAGGCTGTATACGACAAAGAAAGAGCGGCTTGTACAAAATATTTGAAAGACAAAGTTGTTAACATGAGCTTGGATGGTTGGAGCAACATCCACAACGACCCCATAATTTGCACTTGTGTCACAACAGAAGATGGTGAAACTTACCTTACAGACACAATCGACACATCTGGAAATTCACATACTGCTGAATATTTACTTGAAATTGCTAAGAACTCAATTCACCAATGCCAAGAACAGTTTGGATGTAAAGTAAGGAGCTTAGTTACTGATAACGCAAGCAATGTGGCAAAAATGCGAGCGGAACTGGCACATGAGGATGACACAAATGTCATTACATACGGTTGTTCTGCCCATTTGTTGCATCTTTTGGCAAAAGACCTGCATATTTCGGGTGTCAAGGAACATGTTGTAGAAATTGTTAAATATTTCCGCAATAATCATTTTGCACATGCAACCTACAAGGAAATGGGAGGACTGAGGTTGGTTCTACCACAAGATGTTAGATAGAATACCTTGGCTGAATGCTTGGAACTGTTTATTAACAACTGGTCAAAATTAGTGTCCATTTGCGAAACACATCGGGATAAAATTGATGCTAATATACGAAGCAAAGTATTAAATCTTGGTGTGAAGAGAAATGCCGAGGACCTTTTGGAAAGGTTAAAGCCAATATCTATTGCGTTGGATAAAATGCAGAAAGATACTGCAACCATAGCTGATGCCACAGAAGTTTGGAAAGATTTAGAAGGTTCGCTAGATCGCTTGAACCTCTCAAACAATGTAAAGGTTGCAATACACCACCGCAAGGACCAAGCATTAAAAGAAGAACACTATTTAGCCAATATCTTGCATCCCATCTACAGAGGGAAAAAACTATCTGAGGCGGAAATCAACTCTGCAATGGAGTGGCTCGCCAATACTAACCATGACATTGTGGCAACTGTGCTGAAATTGAAGTGTGAATCTGCACCATTTCAAAAATACATGTTTGCAGATAACGTCGTTAATGAACTAAAACCACTGGACTGGTGGAAGTCGCAATCACTTGTTCTTCCAGCGAAGATAATAAATGTAGCTACTCAGCTACTGACTGCATCGGCTTCATCGGCAGGAGTAGAGATTGTTTTCTTCATTTGGTTTTGTGCACACAACAGTCCGAAACCGCTTAGGAACTGCTAAAGCAGGACAACTAGTTTTCCTATTAAAAGTCCTAAATAAACAGTAGGCTTAAAGGACTGATGTATTCACTGAAGATGTTTGCTTACTTCAAACGTTAGAGATAGGCTATTGTTAAAAAGTACTTACTCTCTGTAGTTCAATTCTGATTGTTTAATAGTGCAAATAAAAATTATTAGGTTTCATAATCATCAACTGTTTTAATATTTTTATTTGTGTAAAATAATTTGATTTGCAAAAAGACAAAGTTTTGCTTGTGTACAACTTGATTAAAAAATCCTATTTAAATCAAAAAAATCCGATTTTTTGATTTTTTAAAAAAAATCATGATTTTTATCCACCCTGCACAAATCATACTGTCTATACATGTTGTTGCACACAGACTCGGTGATATTGAGACTAGGATTTTGGCTGAGCCAAATGATGATTTCCATAATCTTTACATTGAAGATTGCTCTTAATGACTTTGGCTATATGTATGGGGTCGCTGTCCTGATACAGAATGTTTGGAACCAATCATGTATTGCATAAGTATTTCTCACGATTGAGGACACCATTAATCTTGACTAAATCCCCAACTCCATTTGTTGACATGCATCTCCACTTCTACAGAACCTCCAGCATGCTTCACTGGTTTCAGACATATTACACTGCTCTCCAGCCCTTCAGTGGATGTTCTGCCTTCTGTTACAGCCAAATATTTAAAGTTTTGACTCCGTTCAGAGCCAATATTCTCTAACCCAGTTCCTATATTTTTGTGCATAGTTAAGTTCCATGTCCCCATTTCCTTGTTGAATTTTTGGCCACAATTCTTCCATGAAGACCACTTTTGGCCTGTTTTCTCCTGACTGTAAATGGGTAACTGGTTCCCACTGATTGCTGCCTTTTCTGATGGCACTGCTGGACAACTTCCAATTTCAAAGGGCAGTAAGCATATCTTGATGATTTCTATTTTTAATTGGTTACAATTATCTATAGCCCACTTTAGAGATATAATGTATTTTCAAGTATGCAGTAAATTTAACATTTTCTAATTTGTTATTTTTATGCTTTAGGGACCTGAATGTATTCAGTATCTGCAGCAAGAATATCTGCCTTCTTTGCAGGTAGCACCAGAAATTATCCTGGTAAGTTCTATTTTCTCTATTTAGCAGTTTTGTAGGTAAGCGATTTTACATATTAATTTGCATGTAATGAAAATGTTAAATAACTAGGTGATGCTCACCTTCTTGCACACACCTGGACCCAGTGGAGGCGGTGGTCTGCATTGATACAGGAAGAGGAGACATCATCATTTCACCAACAGCAGGACCACCTCAACCTGTGATTGGCTGCAGTGGTCAGGTGACTTGAGCTGCATGTCAGACAATATCCTGTTGACTCGTTGCTCAAGTCTATACAAGTAGTAAGGAAAGGTATTTTGATTCGACACTGAAATATAGTAATGTGCAATAACTGGTTCTACTGATTCTTGCATTTAACAAGCAGTCATAAAAGAAATTACACTACACTTTTTTTTACTGTTTACTTTTTAAAAACATTTACTGCTAAATGTTTCATTACAAAAACATCAGATTCCACCATCATAAATCTGACATTGACTAAATATGAACTAAATTTCATGAGTTTTCAGCGTTCAGAAGTAGCTGTAGTATCATGCAGACCCTGCTACGTTTTGGGGGCACCCCCTTTCTCTAGCATCTTGAGCATCTTACCACCTCTTTAGATGCTAGAAATTTATGGATGCTGAGAAATCTTGAAAGGACGTTTCATATGCTTTGAATTTGTCATATTTATAATGGTGGAATCCAAAGTTTTTCTATTGAAGCATATTTTGCAGTAAATGTTTTAATTTTGTGAGTGCCCCAGGGGAATGTTTCTTTCTGCCTGGACAACCTATATGAAGTTGACATATTTTCAATATACTTTACATACAATTTACATCAGTACATGATTCTACTTGGTTATATATATATATATATATATATATATATTATATATTTTATTTATTTATTTATTTATATATCCAATAACAGAAAGGGTTGGGACCTCCGTAAAACCATGTAATGTCTTATAAAGATTGTCCAGTTCCTAGGTATTAATGATATCAGATCAGGTGTTCACCAATCAGCTATTATAAGGTGGCGGTCACATGTACCGGTACGTACATTGAGCTGCGCTGTGCAGCCCTATTCATTTTGTAGCGGCCGCTGTAAGGTACAGCAGAACAGCTTCTGTCAGACAGTGGAGCACACTTTGTTAGCGGCAATAATGCCCATTGTTTTATGCTGCATTGAATAGGTGTAATTCTGCAGTTCCTAGCTGTTTAAGCTTTGTGCAGCTGCTGCTGCTAAGTCATCACTGTCTTGTGACCAGAGAACTGCTTAGCCCCATTAACCCCTTCACCCCCAAGTAATTTTCCAATTTTAGTTTTTACTCCCCTTCTTCCAACAGCCATAACTTAATTTTCCATCAATATGGCCATATGAGGGCTTGTTTTTTTGGGGGATGAGTTGTACTTTTGAATAACACCCTTGGTTTTAAAACAGTGTGCTGGAAAAGGGAGGGAAAAAAAAATCCAAGTGTGGTGAAATTACAATTCCACAATTTATTTATTTATTTATTTTTTTAATTTACCAATTTCAGCATATGTTGTCATTACGCAACACCTTAACGGCCAGTGGTATTTCAGTTTTTGAATTTCCGTTTTTTGCTACTCCTCTCCCCAGAGCCATAACTTTTTTTTATTTTTCGGCCAATATGGCCATGTGAGGTCTTGTTGTTTTTTGCAGGACAAGTTGTACTTTTGAATGACACCATTGGTTTTAATATATTGTGTACTAGAAAATGGGAGAAAAAATTCCAAGTGCAGTGAAATTGCAAAAAAAAAAGTGCAATTCCACAGTTTGTTTTTGTTATTTTGCTTTTTTTTTCCCCGTTCACTAAATGCTTAAACTGACCTGCCATTATGATTCTCCAGGTCAGTACGAGTACGCAGATACCAAATATGTGTAAGTTCTCTTTTTACTTAAGTGGTGAAAAAAAATTCAGAAATTTTTATAATTTTTTTGCGTTAGTCACCATTTTCCGAGACTCGTAGTGTTTCCAGTTCTTTGGGATCTGAGATTGGGTGAGGTGTTATTTTTTGCAAATTGATCTGACATTTTTACGGATACCATTTTGGAATAGATACAATGTTTTGATCGCCTCTCTTATTTTGCAATGTTGCGGTGACCAAAAAAATTAATTCTTTACTGATCAGAGTAATCTATATTATGGGGGGTGATAACTTTTTTTTTTCTTCACTTTTTACTGTGTTCAATAGTTCCCTTAAAAGACATGAAGCTGCGATCTTCCTATCGCCTGTGCGATACATAATAAATCTTCAGCACTGATATGTATAGCAAAAATCACAATCTTCTATGAACTCCGGCCAAGGTGTCAGCTCCAGGAGTGGGGTCATGTGTAGAGATGAGCGAATATTTCAATGTTCGGATTACAATCGCCGAACCTACAATATTCGCTGATTAATTTGTCGAATATTCGCTCAACATAGCCGAACGCCATTCAGCTCAATGAGAGGCGAAAACAAACGCATTCACAACACCTTATAACAGCCCCAAATGCTGCCAAAACACTTCAAATGAGGGACAAACACCAGGAAAGTGGCCACAATTCACCCACAGTTCAAATTTTAGCATGGAACTGCAGCAATCAGCCAGCCATGAGATATTGGGGTCTGGGACAGCATTTGCAGCTTTCAATTGAATGTCACAGTAAGACGAGATGGGTGAGGGATCGGTGTAGGCCCCCTTTGCTGGGAGCCCTGATACCACATGCAAGACCTCTACCTTCTTTCATGTTCAGTTGAGTCCAAGAAAGTGGTGGCCTGACTGTGTCGGAGGCTACTGCTACAGGCGACACGCATTAAGGAGACCCAACCAGGAGTGTTCACATTTCCAAAAATTATTAGCAGACACCACCAAAGTGGCATCAATTTCAACACAGTAGAAATAGTATAATAGGGACTGACAGGTCTTCCACTACACCCAATACAGCAGATGTACACCCAACCAGGAGTGTTCACATTTTAAAAAATGAGGGCCTGACACCACCGAAGTGGAATAACTGTCACGAGAATAGAAATAGTATAATTGAGACCGAGATGTCTTCCAATATAGCTAACCCAGCAGATGTAGACCAACTATGACTTCACATTTCCACAAATTTGTTAACATAATCAGCCACAGCCACATTAGCGACACTAAAGATATCACAGAGTGCAGTTACGTGACATTAATGCATCACAGTAAAAAATGCAATATCGCCTAGTCTGTACAGACTGCAATTGGGGAGCAAAAGTCCTTGGAGATCCATGACTTGTTCATTTTAATGAAAGTTATGCGGTCTACACTTTCAGGGGACAATGCTTATCCATCAGGACACCACTAGCAGTGCTGAAGTCACGTTCTGAGAGAACGCTGGTTGCCGGGCACGATAAAACCTCCAAGGCTTGTGAGGCGAGCTCAGGCCACTCATCCATTTTGGAAGACCAAAATGTGAAAGGGTCCAAACCCTCCCTGATGATATTTATATTCAGTTCTAGATACTTCTGCACCATCCTCTCGATTTGTTCACCATGTGTAAGACGTGGACTCTGTTGTTCTGGTGCACAAGTTGGTCTGAAAAGCAGTGTCAAAGGACTCACAGAAGTTGCTCCTTCTACTTCCACCGCTGCTGCTACTGTTTTGGCGTTGACGAATTGACGTGCCGGAGATTGGAAGTGCAGAGCTGCGATGCGAACTGTGTGCTTCACTGCTATCTTGGGGAAAAGCTCTCTTAAGGTTGTGTAAAAGCATGTTTCGATTCTCCAGCATTCACAGGTCCCTTTCTAGAAAGGAATCATCTGGCAAAATTTTGGTTTTATAACGTGGATCTAACAGAGTGGCATCCCAGTAGTCAGCATTATTTCTAATCATAACTATACAGGGATCACGTTGCAGATAGTGCAGCAAGAAGGCACTCGTATATCGGGCTCTACCATGAGTTCCAAGCCCATGCTGTGTTGGTGACTGGGTAACAGTGAGGCTCGTTTCCTCCGTCCCCTCCCGCCAACCACGAACAGAGACTGGAGGATTATCCTCTTCATCTGACAGTTGCTCGCCATCTCCTCTTCCACCTCCATTTGTTCCTCAGATCTTGCACCTTCGATAACAGTTGGTCTGTTATCGCCAGTCCCCTCGATCACAGTAATCCACCCTCCCTTGGTACCCACCTGTGTGACGACAGTCTTAAACTTAGAGACAATGTTATTCCTTCCACATCCTCCTCTGCTTCCTCCTCTTCTTCTGGTATCACCATCACCTCCCGCAGGCTATTCAGTCTGCTTCAGCTTATAGGTGACCCGAATAGTGATGCTGATCACGGCATCGTCAGCGCTAACCATCTTGGTAGCCATTTTGAAACTGTGCAGAAGGGTGCAGAGAGTCCTTAATCTGTGACCACTCTGTAAACGTGATATGCGCCACGTCAGTACAGCGTTGGCCCAGGCTATACGACATGACATATTGCGTCAGGGCTCGTTGCTGCTGCCACAGTCGCTTCAACATGTGCAGAGTGGAATTCCACCGTGTCGGCACATCGCATACCACCTGTTAACTGGCATGGACAAAGACCTCTGTATCGATGCAAGTCGACCAGAGGGGTGCTAACGGCCGAAATGAGCACACAGCTTTCGTGCTTTCTGGAGCAGCTCACCCAGGCTAGGATAGTGGCGTAGAAAACTCTGTACCACCAGGTTGAGAACGTGAGCCATGCAAGGCATGTGTGTTTGCCTTGCTGTAGGGCCGCCACCAGATTCGCACCGTTATCGGACACTGCCTTCCCTGGATGCAGGTTCGGGGGTGACAGCCATTGATCAAGCTCCACCTAGAGAGCTGTCCACAACTCTTCAGCTGTATGACTGCGATCTCCAAGGCATATCAATTTTAATACTGCCTGATTGCGGTGAGCGCTGGCTGCGCAGTACGAAGGTGGTGGGGATTCGCTCTGCACTGTTGGAACACGTCTCGTTGAGGCAGAGATTGAGGGCACAGGTGAAGGCCCTAGAGGACGCAGAAACAGCGGAGGAAGTGTTAAATGTAGAGGTTTATCCTGCAATCCTTGGGGATTCCAAGACTTGTGGAGCAGCGCCTGCCCCCACAGCCACCAGTCACCCAGTGCTCAGTCAGCGAGATGTAACGCCCTTGGCCATGCTTACTCGTCCAAGTGTTTGGTGAAATTCACCCTGGCAGACAGATTTTGTCAAGGAACAAGTGATGTCTGCAACATGCTGGTGTAGCGCAGGCCCAGCTTTCTTAGAAAAGTAATGGGTAATTGGTACTGGGGGACTGCGACGGCCATCAGCTTTCGGAAACCGTCTGTATCTACCAGGCGGAAAGGCAGCATTTCCGTGGCCAACAGATTGGGGATGGTGGAGTTCAACCTCTTAGCTTTGTTTCCTCCTACACATGGCAATCTTTTGTGACCACAACTGCGGAACCGTGGGCTGGCTGCAGTACTTTAGAGTGGGTGGAGTACCGTGAACCGGACAAATTGCTGGACCGTGAGAGAGGTGCAAGCGGAGATGTTATGGTGGATCGAGAAACTTGTATTGTGATCTTCTTGGAGATCGGTCAAAAACAGCAGGCATGTACGCTTCAGTTACAGCTGAAGGTGGACTCTCAGTCGGTGTGACTGGAGCGGGTAAAGAACCCGAGGTTCTGCAGTCGAATACCTGCTTCTCAATAGTTGGCACGGTAACAGAGGAGGAGGAAGGAGCAGCAGATGTGATTGATGGCCTCGCTTTTTCCCAGTCATGTCGCTCAGATAGTGTGGTAGGAGCACAGTATTAGCAACAAAAAATTAGATTTCAAACTCTGCACGACCTCTGCAAACAGCTGAATTTCAGCAACAGTAAATTCCAAGTTGAAATATGGCATGCTGAATCGTGTTAGTCACAGAAAAAATAATTGTGTGGATGAGGCCTGTATGACAAAAGCTGTGCTAAAAACAATTTGAAAGTCAGATCCCCTACTTGTATGGCACTGGGAACAAAATAATTTTTTGTGGCCTCTGGATCAGGCCTCTATAATACACTAGACCAGTGAAGGCGAACCTATGGCACGCATGCCAGAGAGGCCACGCAGAGCCCTCTCAACTGGCACGCGGCCTTTCCTCATCGTTGTTCCGGACTGCAGGTTCCTCTCGCGGAGCTTAAAGATGTCATCTAGCCGCACAGCACCGCTCAATGTGTGAGAGGAAGGAAGCTGCCAGCGCGTGGAGAGGTGAGTGTGGCCACTGTGCCAGTGAAGCTGCTGGGTGTGTGTGTGTGTTTGTAGTGAGTGCGGCCGCTGTGTTGTGTTTGGCCGCTGTGGTGCGTGTGTGGCCGCTGTGTGTGTCTGTGTGCTGAGTGCGGCCGCTGTGGTGTGTCTGTGTGCTGAGTGCGGCCGCTGTGGTGTGTCTGTGTGCTGAGTGCGGCCGCTGTGGTGTGTCTGTGTGCTGAGTGCGGCCGCTGTGGTGTGTCTGTGTGCTGAGTGCGGCCGCTGTGGTGTGTCTTTTGTGAGTGCGGCCTGGTGCGGCGCGGCGCTGTGGTGTGTCTGTGTGCTGAGTGCGGCCGCTGTGGTGTGTCTGTGTGCTGAGTGCGGCCGCTGTGGTGTGTCTGTGTGCTGAGTGCGGCCGCTGTGGTGTGTCTGTGTGCTGAGTGCGGCCGCTGTGGTGTGTCTGTGTGCTGAGTGCGGCCGCTGTGTGTGTCTGTGTGCTGAGTGCGGCCGCTGTGGTGTGTCTGTGTGCTGAGTGCGGCCGCTGTGGTGTGTCTGTGTGCTGAGTGCGGCCGCTGTGGTGTGTCTGTGTGCTGAGTGCGGCCGCTGTGGTGTGTCTGTGTGCTGAGTGCGGCCGCTGTGGTGTGTCTGTGTGCTGAGTGCGGCCGCTGTGGTGTGTCTGTGTGCTGAGTGCGGCCGCTGTGGTGTGTCTGTGTGCTGAGTGCGGCCGCTGTGGTGTGTCTGTGTGCTGAGTGCGGCCGCTGTGGTGTGTCTGTGTGCTGAGTGCGGCCGCTGTGGTGTGTCTGTGTGCTGAGTGCGGCCGCTGTGGTGTGTCTGTGTGCTGAGTGCGGCCGCTGCGGTGTGTCTGTGTGCTGAGTGCGGCCGCTGCGGTGTGTCTGTGTGCTGAGTGCGGCCGCTGCGGTGTGTCTGTGTGCTGAGTGCGGCCGCTGTGGTGTGTGTGTGGCCGCTGTGGAGAGATGATGGCGGTGATGGGGAGAGGGCCAATGATGAGAGTAATGGTGAGAGGGCCAATGAAGGGAGTGATGGGAAGAGGGCCAGTGATGGAGGAGGAAATAATGGAGGTGGTGGAATTTCTGCATGAAGGGCATCATGATGGGGCATATTTCTTCATGATGGGGATCATGATGGGGCATATTTCTGCATTAAGGGGATCATGATGGGGCACATTTCTGCATTAAGGGGATCATGATGGGGCACATTTCTGCATGAAGGGGATCATGATGGGGCACATTTCTGCATGAAGGTGATCATGATGGGGCACATTTCTGCATGATGGGGATCATGATGGGGCACATTTCTGCATGAAGGTGATCATGATGGGGCACATTTCTGCATGAAGGGGATCATGATGGGGCATATTTCTGCATGAATGGGATCATGATGGGTCACATTTCTACTTGAAGGGGATCATGATTGGGCATATTTCTGCATGAAGGGGGTCATGATGAGGCATATTTCTGCATGAAGGGGATCATGATGGGGCATTTCTACGTGAAGGGGATCATGATGGGGCATTTCTACGTGAAGGGGATCATGATGGGGCATTTGGCACGAGTTGGCACTTCGTCATAAATCATTTGGTTTTAGGTTGCAGTTTGGGCACTCCGTCTCAGAAAGGTTCACCATCACTGCACTAGACGCTACAAATTATTTTAAAGTCCGGTCCCTTACTGTATGAGGTTAATAACATAAGAATTTTTTGTGGTTTCTGGATCAGGCCTCTACAGCTTAATTTCAACCCAACCAAATGACAGTGTGATACATCGGGTTGTCTAACTTTTTGCAACTGAAAAATTATAATTTTTTTTTAATGTGCCTTAGGTCTGCAGACAGGTTCATATCACCGCCACAAAATGACTACATGGGATACTGCAGGCTGTTTCACATTTAGCAACAGAAAAAAATATAGCTGTTTTTAATGTGCCTTAGGTCTGCGGACAGTTTTATATCACCACAGCACTAAATGACAAGGTGGAATACAGCAGGCTGTCTCACATTTAGCTTGTGAAAAAATAATTAGAATGCTATAATAGTGCATGGAGTACAATAGAAGCAGTGCACTTCTAGGACATGTGCCCTGCTGGCTTTGTCAGTGAACCTCAGTAATGATTAAAAAAAAAAAAAATCTGCAAGGTATATTTAACAGCCACACTGGACAATAGCTCGCTCCACTATCTGACTGACATACAATCGCCTAACTAGCTAAAATCTTGCTGTTAACAGTGGCAGCGTCAGGAGCAGCCTCTCTGCGCTTAGTGTCAAAATGGCACGAAAACAAGATGTCCGCTCTTGATATGGAGAGGGATATGTGATTTCAGCAGCCAATGACACAAGCAGTTGTGTCAGGACATTGTGGGTGTTTCCTGTGCCCTGACTAGCTAGCCGTAATGTGCACACATAATGTTGGGGGGAATAAAATGACTGGTTACAGGAACGCCGCACCTCTGAGCTCTGCAAACCCCCTCCCCTCATCAAACACGTGCCAAACGCTGATGATACGCCACCATTATCGTTGCTAAAGTGCTGAAAATACTTTTGTGAGAACGCAAATATTTCCCCCCCCCCCTTTTTTACCGATTTTATAAAATTTTGCTTGTGTTTCCGATCACTAATCCGAGTGTGCCATATTCTTGCCGAATTTGTTTGGCCATCGTTTTTCGAACAAATTCGCTCATCACTAGTCAAGTGCCCGCAATATGCATATTCCCAGCCACAATCGTATTGCGTGAGGCCGCACCCATCTAGAGAGAATGTAGGTAACGCTTATTGGTCTTGTGATTTATTTATTTTTTTTTTTTATTTCCTTTTTTCTATATTGATGACTTTCTTCTTGATGGAGCCCACGTACGCTGCCATAAGTGTTGTATAGATATAGTACACTACTCACAGACACTGCCAGTTATCCTTATCGTAGTTTGCTTCCAATTTCATCTGAGAGATGAAATAACTCCTGCACGAAGATGGTATGAATTCCTAAGACAAGTACAAGATTTTTTCAATGTGTATTTCATTTGTTTTGTTTTTTTGTTGTTTTTTTTTCTCAGGAATTTTGTCAAGCACTTCAACAACCTGATGCTAAAGTATTTAAGAATTATCTAAAGGTATGCTTTATCTTTTAATATACTTGATAAGTCTGAAGACATCACATGTGATCTAATTTGGCTCATTTCTTTTTTTTTTTTTTCTTTCCTCCAGATTTTTTTTCAAAGAGCAAAGCCCTGAGGAATATACTGGAATTCTCATGCATCTGGCATCGTACTCAGGAACTCCAGTTACTAATTTATGTAGATTGCTAATTTTGTACATGCCTATAAACTGGTGTCCTATACAGAAGCTGCTTCCTATCATATAAAAGTTAATTTAACCATAGGAGCTACAGACACATCATATCTGTCTTACCCACGACTCTTACATGGTGGAAACGTGCTCCAGTGGGGAGCAAATGTTTGTTTTTTTTTTTAATTTTGGAACATTGTTCCATTTAAAATAAGCTTGTGTTGGCACTTGTTTTTTTTCCCATTTTTTTTTTTCTTTTTATAAACTGGTATCAAATAAATATCTTTTTTTTTTTTTTCGTGTATTGACCTCCCTTTAGACTTCTAAGACTCCCTGGGATGGTGGAAAGGGCTGATGGGTGCACCTGGTTGATTGATAGTTCGGACTGGAGGCATTGTTGCACTGCTGTGGTATGAGGCAGCCTTACCTCTACAGCATCAGGAGAGCCGTGGCATTGAGACTGGCTAGAATCCAGAATAATCTGTGATTCCTGCAAGTGGATGAGCTAGACAACAGCGGTAGCTGATCTCCTTGACAATAGCTGTAAACCATTAAAATACAAGTAGCGCCAGCAGGAGAACTGGGCCAAAGTTTAATAGATGAATTGCAAAGTTGTTTTTACAAGCATGTTGCAATTTTACGCATCTAAGATGGGAATCACTATTTAAGCACATAAAGAGTAATGGAGCAGCTGACATCTTTTGCTAAAAACTGATACATTCTTTCCTGTGTTAAAGGGAATCTGGCAGCAGGTTTTTGCTATTCACACTAAAGACTGCATGCTGTGGGGGATTAAAACAGATTTCAGCCTCTTATCAGGCTCCATGGTTTTGTTTGCTTGCCATGATGTTTTAGCATTAGGAGCTATCCTTGCTGGGACAAAGCAGCTTGTGCCTCATGGTCGAACACGCCCCTTCCTGTTATAAGCACCTCATTGGCTATAGCCATTGGATTGAGAGAGCCTGATGTGGGCGGGGTTAGCTTTCTCAGCTCTGCTGCAATTCTAAATCTAAAATCTGTTAGAATGGCTGCATCCAGTAACCTAAGTGACACATCGTTGGATTCGGCTTCTCTTTGCCTACATCAGGCTGCTCTCAGATGAGGTAGCAAATACCTGCTCACATATTCCCTTTAAAGATTTCACAACCCTGAAATCCATTCGCTAATCTTTTGTGGGGTTTTTTTTGTTTTGTTTTTTTCTTTTTTTCTGAAACAAAAAAAGCAAGTGTGAATTGAGTCTGATAAATTCAATGTAATATTTTCGTTTTGGAATTTCAAAACCAGGACTATATAAAAATAATTAAAAAAAATAGTCAGGAGATCTCTATGTACATTTTAGTTTTAATTGCTCTAAGTGAAGGCGTTAATCGTTTTCATCTCCTGATGTATATTATGGAGGAATAAAGCAAAAATAGTGAACTTTGTAGATAGTCATGACAATTTTTAATTTTTTTTTTTTTTTTAATATAGAGAAAAACTGAACCCCTTAAATCTGAAGGGTATGTGCACACAGTCTTTGTGTTGTGTTTTTTTGAGTAGATAATGAGCAGGAATTCCAAGTCTTTGAGGAATTTTGAGAAAGATTTGGGGATTTTCTTCTACAAAAACAAAAAAATAAACATATACCCTAATTGCCAATGTATTGGTTTGCACATTGCAGTCTTAAATTCGGATGACATGAGAAAGCTTACAATGGAAATAAGCCAGAAATGCAATCCACAACAGTATTTATAATTAATTTCAGAGATGGCTTCTCGATATTGAATGCATTGCTTCTTGGAATGTCAACATTTATAGGAGCTGAATCTATAAACTTTTTATAAAAGGAAACAATAAATTTTATGTAGTCAAATCTTGTCTAATCATTTTTTCTCTCCTGGATGTGTTATACCAGTACCTCATTATTTTTAACTCGTGACAAACTGCAGTTTGTAATAGTGATATAAAAAGATTTACTACTTTTAAGCCCCTTAAATCGGATGTGACCTAAAAAAATTAAAGCAGTTCACAATGTGTTTGGCTATTCATACTTTAAAGCTCTGAAGTCAAATGGGAGCAAAACTTTAGCTGCTTAATCAGAGTTTAAAGGGAATCTGTCAGTAGGATTGTGCCCAGTAATCTACAGTGTCAGGTCGGCGAAGTTACGGTATACTGCTTAAAATGACACATTGGTTGATGAAATCCTTCTTATGGATGTTTACCGTATGTACTCGAGTATAAGCCGACCTGAGTATAAGCCGAGGCACCTAATTTTGCCACGGGAAGTTGGGTAAGCTTATTGACTCGCTTTTAAGCCGGGTGTGCATTGTCCCTCATCCCTGTCCTGCTATATGTGGCTCCCCCTGTCCTGGTGTGTGGCTCCCCCGTCCTGTCTGGTGTGTGGTCCCCCCGTCCTGTCCTGGTATGTGGCTCGTCCTGTCCTGATATGTGGCTCCCCCCTTCCTGTCCTGGTAAGTATGGCTCCCTGATCCCGTATGGCTCGGCTCCCCCTCTCCAGTCCCGTCGTGCATGGCTCGGCTCCCCCTCCCGGTCCCGTCGTGCATGGCTCGGCTCCCCCCTCCTTGTGCTAGTCACCTTCCTGGCGCCGTTGCTGGATTTCCATCCCTGCATCGCCGTTGTCCGGGCACCGGCAGCTTCTTTCTGAGCGATCACGTGGTACTGCTCATTAAGATAATGAATATATGCTCCACGCCTATGGAAGTGGAGACGCATGCATATTCGTTACCTTAATGAGCCGTACCACGTGACCGCTGAGCACAGGAAGAAATTGGCGGCCTCGGGACAACGGTGATGCAGGGACTTGCAGAGACTGCGCCAGGAGGTTGAGTATGATGTCACAGCTGCCGACTTCTGCCGCTGCTACCCCTTACCTCCCTCCCTCCCCAGCTTTCTGGACAATGACTCATGTATAAGCTAAGGGGGGCGTTTTCAGCACAAAAAAATTTGCTGAAAATCTAGACTCGTACACGAGTATATACCGTAATCTTTATTTTCAGTTTTGGGTTAATAATATGCTCGTGCTCTGGGGCGGACTGTGGGGGGTCTTCATGTGGTGCTCTGATTAGCTATTCATAATGCAGACTGCTGACAGGTCACTGATCCCTCACTGACCTGCCCCCTAGTTTACATAATGAATCTTGTCATATACATACTGTAAGAAAGTCCTTACTGAGAGCTAGAAGAGCCAGGAAAAATATGTAGACAATCCTCTTATCAAGCTGAGACTGAAGTTTAATTGAAGATATGCAGCAGAATGGTTTCATGGAAAGTCGGTGAGATAAAGCATGCTGGCACGAACAGGAGTCTAGGCAAAGTAACGCTGGGATATCTGGCGATGGTCTGGCCATAGCCTGGCGATGGTTTGGGCAATTATGTGGCAGCAGACACGCGATGTTGTGGCCCAAACAACAGTAACAGGGGCTTTTTATACATGGTTTAGAAAAAAAAAAAAAGAACATTGCAGCAAAAGGGCTTATACATGATAACCTCATACTCTGGAGAAAAGCATATATTCAAAAACAAAGCATACAATGGTTAAATGTAATGACATCAAGGCTTTTTTTTCCCCAAACTTCATTAGAACTTGTAAATCTCCATGTTCCTCTTAGCCACTGTAATTAATCACATCACAGGTCTATTTTCCAATATCACTACAACAAATGCACTTCTTGATTACCATGTTTCTATTATCTCATTTCCCTGCAGCTGATCCAATTCACCTGTGTGTATGTCCACTATACCTGCTAATGGACATGATCTCATCTGGTGTCTCCAATCTGTCTAGTGCTTTCAGAAGTACATCTTATTAGCTTTTTAGAGGCAGAATCATTTGGTTTCTAACTTTGCACAAGATGGCTGCTAGAGCCAACATGGCTGTTCTGTATATTATGGCTGACCATTCTCTTACATGTCCCCCTCTTCATCTCTATTCAGAGTACAATATACAGTGCTGTAATATTCATGGATGAATTATTGAAAATAAGATTATTGAGGTAATCCACATTTTATGCACGTGTGTGTGTGTGGGCAAAAATCCCTAAAAATAGCACAAAAACCAATGAAAAGTCATTAAAATATTAGTCCCAAATAATAAGTCCCATAATAGTTAAGCCATTTGGTCCATGTTTTATCTTTTTCTTCTCATTCTTTGGTTTCCGGATTGTCCCGATCTTGTCCCCCTCTCACACTATCGAGTCCCACTGTATAGTGTGAAAGATCTTCTCCCGATCATCCAGTAGGTTTATGGTTCCAGGAGTCGAATACAGTATGAAAATCTTCAGCTGATGAGGGGAGAAGAAAAAACAGGTCCAACAAAGGGACCTTTCCAATTAGCTTCCCAGGGTCCTATTCTTCTGAAATTTTGACCATGACCTGAGCTCCTGTAACAAATTGATTGAGATTCATAGGATTTTTCGTCAGGATCTGCACAGCTTTTTGCCATTTGAAAAGCAGCATACTGTTGAAGGTGTCTAATGTGTTGCTGTACTTTAACCATTGATCCTCTGCACTTCGGCTTGTTGCGGACTAGGAAGTACAATGTCACTTGGCAACTGAACAGGTATCTGTCTCCCCGGGGAAATCCCAGAGGATTTGGACGGGGAAATCCCAGAGGATTTGGACGTTATGCTACAGCACAGATGGCTAACAGGATAGCTGGTAAATTATTAACCCAATCATTACCTATTTCTTGAATCATTTTGGACAATTTGAACTTTAGGGTCATGTTCATGCGTTCTACCATCCCTGCAGAATGCGGATGATAAGGGACGTGAAACCGCTGCTGGATCCCCTGCAGAGCACAAAGGTGCGTCATAACCTGTTCCTCAAAATGAGAGCCATTGTCACTTTATATTATTTTAGGGAAACCCCAATGTGAAAAAAAGATTTTTCCACAAGAGTCTGGCCGTGGTAAGGGCAGTATTGTTAGTGGCTGGGAGCGCCTCTACCCATTTTGAAAAGACGTCCACTAAGACCAGGGCATATCGGAAACCACCTTTAGCAGGAGGGAAGGGGCCAATGAAATCAATTTGGATAGACTGCCAGGGATCGTCTGCTACTTGTATTCTGCAGAGATGGGGCTAGCCTTTTCCTTTGGGATTATTCTGTAAGCAAATAAGGCATTCATCATGTATCTCATGACATAAAGCTTGGGGATGCCACGTTTTGTACAAGCTCCAGTAGAGCTCTTGGTTTTGGATAAGCAAAGACTGAATAGTTAAATTTAATCACAGGCTTGATCATTGTGGGGGATGTAAGGCAACAGCCTGTCATTAACCCTTTTGTAATATAGGCACTCCCCTTTTTCAATGGGCAAGGACTCAAGGGAATTGAATAGGGATGAGTCTTCACCCCTAGGTGCCTTTATGAGGTCTTGAAATGGAGAAAAAACAAAGGGGGGCTCTCGGGGCATTTTAGTGACCTCTTGGATATTTGTCATCACCTGTAAGGGTGGCTTCCTTGGCTGTGTGATGCACATATGCATTACCAAGAATGTGGGGGTCAGGAGTTTGCTTCTTGTGGCCTTTAATTTTACAGAAGGACCATAAATTTGGGAATTCTTTGCCAAGCTGCAAAATTTGTCTGAGAATATCTCTGTTGTATGGGCTTATTTTGTGAATCTACCATCCCCCTCAGGGCCCAAACATCGAGATACAAAGTGAGGGAGAAAACAACATATGCACTATCACTAAAAATGTTCATAGGTTCAGTGAGCACAAGAATGACCTGTAGGTCTGCTTCCAGTTCAGCTCTCTGGGCAGAGAAGTGACCTGGGAGTTTATACTGTAGCAGCAGTGGCTTAGCTGGGAACCACACAGTGAAGCCTGTGACGTAGCACCCTTCATGCCAATATGGAGCTCCGTCGATATAGGTACAAGGGATTACCTTCTGGAAATCTCGAAAGGGTGAGGGAGTGGCATTAGCTTGTTCAATTTGACAATCGTGACTTTTTCCCGCATACTGCATCATCTGGGCTAGGTGATATTTTTCACCCACTTCTACTTGTAAGTCTCTGGTCTCAAAGTCATTGATCCATTGAGCCATTTTCTGTGAATATCCCAAGCTTTTCCTTTAACCCCTTCACCCCCAAGGGTGGTTTGCACGTTAATGACCCGGCCAATTTTTACAATTCTGACCACTGTCTCTTTATGAGGTTATAACTCTGGAACGCTTCAACGGATCTTCGCGATTCTGAGATTGTTTTCTCATGACATATTGTACTTCATGTTAGTGGTAAAATTTCTTCGATATAACTTGCGTTTATTTTTGAAAAAAACGCAAATATGGCGAAAATTTTTAAAATTTTGCAATTTTCAAACTTTGAATTTTTATTCCCTTAAAACAGAGAAATATATCACACAAAATAGTTAAGAAATAACATTTCCCACATGTCTACTTTACATCAGCACAATTTTGGAACCCAAATTTTTTTTTGTTAGGAAGTTATAAGGGTTAAAAGTTGACCAGCGATTTCTCATTTTTACAGCAAAATTTACAAAGCCATTTTTTTTAGGGACCACCTCACATTTGAAGTCACTTTGAGGGGTCTATATGGCAGAAAATACCCAAAAGTGACACCATTCTAAAAACTGCACCCCTCAAGGTACTCAAAACCACATTCAAGAAGTTTATTAACCCTTCAGGTGCTTCACAGTAACTAAAGCAACGTGGAAGGAAAAAATGAATATTTTACTTTTTAGCCACAAAAATTATCTTTTACAAACTTTTTTTTTATTTTCACAAGGGTAAAAGGAGAAAATTGACAGATAAGGTTGTTATGCAATTTCTCCTGAGTACGCCAATACCCCATATGTGGGGGAAAACCACTGTTTGGGTACACGGCAGAGCTCGTAAGGGAAGGAGCGACGTTTGACTTTTTCAAACTAAAATTGGCTGGAATTTAGATTGGATGCCATGTCGCGTTTGGAGAGCCCCTGATGCGCCTAAACAGTGGAAACCCCCCACAAGTGACACCATTTTGGAAACTAGACCCCCTAAGGTACTTATCTAGATCTGTTGTGAGCACTTTGAACCCTCAAGTGTTTCACAAAAGTTTATAAAGCCTGGGTGTGAAAAAAAAAAAATCAATTTTCCACAAAAATGATTTTTTAGTCCCAAATTTTTGAATTTTCCCAAGGAAATTGGACCCCAAAAGTTGTTGTCCAATTTGTCCTGAGTACGCTAATACCCCATATGTGGGGGGGGGAAACTGTTTGGGCGCACGGCAGGGCTTGGAAAGGAAGTAGTAACGTTTTGGAATGCAGACGTTAATGGGGGTCATGTTCCGTTTGCAGTGCCCCAGATGAGCCTAAACAGTGGAAACCCCCCACAAGTGACCCCATTTTGGAAACTAGACCCCCTAAGGAACTTATCTAGATCTTTGGTGAGCACTTTGAACCCCAATTGCTTCACACAGGAATGCCCGGGCATGAAAATAAAAAATCCTATTTTTTTCCCACAAAAATTATCTTTTAGTCACTAATTTTTTATTTTCCCAAGGGTAACAGGAGAAATTGGACCACATAAGTTGTTGTACAATTTGTCCTGAGTACGCTGATACCCCATATGTGGGGGGGAACCACTGTTTGGGCGCACGGCAGAGCTCGGAATGGAAGGAGCACCATTTGACTTTTTCCAACCAAAATTGGCTGGAATTGAGTTTGGATGCCATGTTGCATTTGGAGAGCCCCTGATGTGCCTAAACAGTGGAAACCCCCCACAAATGACCCCATTTGGGAAACTAGACCCCCTAAGGAACTTATCTAGATTTTTGATGAGCAATTTGAACCCCCAAGTGCTTCACACAAGTTTATAACGTAGAGCCGTAAAATTTAAAAATCATATTTTCAGCTGCAGATGAAGGAAGAGAGCCACAGTATTCATTACTGATGGGTAGGCGGAGCCCCAGATCAGGATGTTACCTCAGATCAAAAGAGTGATGACTGGCTGGCCCCTCCAGCTCGGGCTCCTCCTACTCAGCTCCAGTCTAAGATTTGAGGTCCAGAGGATGGTCGCTGCTAATGCAGCTCCTCAGAAGATTTTATTATTTTAATATTCGGACAGGAGACTTGGATCACTAGTTGGTCTAGAGGTCTCAGGGGTATCAGCGCTGCTGTACCCCAACCTCTCCCTTGGCGGATCTGTATTTACTCAAAGTCCCTGCAGAATCCTTGCCGGCCCTGGGGGATGAGGAGAGCTTCTCTGGCGGGAACGCAAACCACACGTGCGGTCACTGCGTTCTTCGCCCTGGGGGGAAGCATGGGCACTGCGCCAGAAACCCCTGAGGGTCCCTGTGGCGCCTTGGCTGGTGAGTACTCCACACAAATTTTAATAATAATTATGTGTGAGTGCTTTAGCGTCTGAATGAGCAGCGCTATTACTATTGTCAGTATGCTTCAGCGCTGCTGTGACAGCGCTACTACATGTAATGTCAGTATGCTTCAGCGCTGCTGTGACAGCGCTACTACATGTAATGTCAGTATGCTTCAGCGCTGCTGTGACAGCGCTACTACATGTAATGTCAGTATGCTTCAGCGCTGCTGTGACAGCGCTACTACATGTAATGTCAGTATGCTTCAGCGCTGCTGTGACAGCGCTACTACATGTAATGTCAGTATGCTTCAGCGCTGCTGTGACAGCGCTGTTACAAGAAGATGTGGTGATTTTTTGTCCGCAGGCAGATAGCTGCAGGACAGAGAGGGAGCAGGAGCGGGGAGAGTTCGCGCTCATTATTTGAGCTAGCAGGGGGCGTGGCCTATCTATCCCGGTCTTTTGAGCAGGAAGACGCGCGCTCTGGCTTTTCTCCTGCGACCCCCTCACTGTGGCGGCCATTACTCAGGCTCCTGGGCTCCTCGGACCGCTCCTCTCCTCATATAGACACCACGGCCAGCTGGGTGAGTGCGGATTCCTCACCCCGCAGCGCAGCGATCGCTATCCTGCAGCTGCAGTCTCATCAGAGACATAAAAATTGGCTGGGGCTCACAAATATATATATATTTTGGTGAGTTTGCAATATTAACCCCTTTGAGGGTTATTTCTACCAGCTAAATTTGCTGACTGAATACCGCTGGGGTAACTCTGCTTGGTGGAGCGTTAACCCTTCAGCGTTTGAAAAAAAAAAAAAACCGCATAGTTTTTTGCTGGTATTACCGCTTTGACCTGCTCATACAGGTGAGACATGTCTGAACAGAGTTCAGATGCCGCGGATCACGTCCCAGTGCCATTGCGGCAATCAGATACGCAGACCTCCACAGCGTCTAGCGCTGCGGTCGACAGCGGTGGAAAATTGGATGATATCGCTCGATCGATTAATAACTTATCTGACCTTTTAGGTCAATATGTGTCTGCTAATTCCTCTCAGAGGAAGCGACGCAGGCCGTTACCGGCCTCTACACGGAGCGAGTCAGATGTATCTGATATTGGGCAGAGTTCCCCTTTAAATTCGGATGGAGAAATATCCGATTCAGATGCGGACGAGCCGCAGGGGCGTTCCTCTATGGCGAAGCGTACGGAGGCATTAATTGAAGCCATGAGAGATATATTACAGTTACCGGAGGAGGTAACTAGTCGTCCTGGTAAATCAGCACGCATGTTCCAGGAGTCCCGTGCTTCGCGCACAACATTGCCAGCTCTGGATGAGCTTAATGGTGTAATAGAGGAGGAACGTCTATGTCCAGATAAGCGTTTTCATGGAACGCATTTCTTTGATACACTTTATCCTTGCTCTACGGAGTTAAAGGCTAATTGGACTTCTGCTCCTGAAGTGGATGTGTCTTTGTCTCAGCTTAGTAAATCCTCTCTACTCCCTATTAAGGGAAAAGCGAGCTTACAGGAGCCTTTGGATAGAAAGGCAGAATTGGCGGCAAAAGCAAGCTATGAGGCTGCGGGTCATGGATTTCGAGCAGTGCTAGGATCCATGTGTGCTGCTAGAGCTTCTCTAAGCTGGTTGGCACGTCTGAAGACGGAGTTGCAAAATGAATCTCCGTTATCTGAGATACGGGAAACTTGTGAATGGTTAGAAACGGCAGCCTGTTATATCTTTGATGCCGGTCTGGATACGGCATCTCTGCTGGCCAAAGCGCAAGCTTCAGCGGTCACAGTCAGAAGAGCTTTATGGCTCAGACAGTGGGCCGGGGACGCAGTTTCCAAACAAGGGTTGTTGGCCTTACCTTACAAAGGTGGCCATCTTTTTGGATCCGACCTCACAGAGCTGATTTCCAAGGCTAAGGCGAAGGAATCAGCATTACCACAGCGAAGGGCCATGGCCTCGGTGTCCAGTAAGCCTGGTGTTTATAGTGGTCGGCGGTCCTTTCGGGGCCGAGGACGATCTAGTCACTCCTCGTGGGGATCGGGTCGTCCTTCTTTCTCAGGAAAGAAATCCTCTCAGAAAACTCGTACTCCCTGGAAGCAGAGTTTCCGCCAGAACAAGCGGGAACTTGACAAGAAACCCGCAAAGTCGGATTGACGCCAGGGGTCCACTCGAGGATTCTCGAGTGGGGGGTCGCCAGCTTTTTTTTTCAAGGAGACTTGGATGGCTCGCGTTCCAGATTCCTGGGTAACGCGGATAGTGTCGGCAGGCTATTTCATAGAGTTTGCTTCTCAACCCCCAAATGTTTTTTGTCAATCTCGCGTTCCGTCGGAACCCGAGTTTGTTGTCGCTCTACAGCGAGAGGTCGAATCGCTACTACAAAAGGGTGTAGTGATACCGGTTCCGTCAGAGGACCGAGGGAAAGGTTTTTATTCCAACCTTTTTATAGTTCCCAAAAAGGAGAACAAATTTCGCCCGATTCTGGATCTCAAGCGATTAAACCGGCATGTCCATGCCCGGAAATTTCGCATGGAGTCGCTTCGTTCCGTTGTGGCAGCTCTGTCACAGAACGATTTTCTGGTGTCAATCGACATTCGCGACGCCTATTTGCATATTCCCATCGGAAAGGCTCATCAGCGCTTTCTTCGATTTGCCATAGGTCAGAATCATTACCAGTTCGTGGCTCTGCCGTTCGGCTTAGCCTCAGCGCCAAGGGTCTTTACAAAAATTCTGGCGCCCCTCATGGCACTCCTTCGAAGACAGGGGATTACGATTCTCCCTTATCTGGACGATCTTTTGATCGTGGCTTCCTCGGAGGAGGAGGCGTTGACGGCTCGGGATTTGTCTCTTCAGTTTCTGAAAGACTTCGGTTGGCTGGTCAATTGGGGGAAGTCGTCCCTGGAACCATCGAGGACAATTCTCTTTTTGGGAATGCATCTCGACACGTTTCGGTCGGTAGTTTCCCTACCACCAGACAAACAGTCATGTCTTCTTCGACATGTACAGATTATGACATCCTCAACGGCAATGTCCCTACGGAAGTGTATGCGTCTTCTGGGACTGATGGTGGCGTCCATGGAGGCAATTCCTTTTGCCCAGTTCCACTCCAGGACTCTTCAAAGGTTCATCTTGAGTCGATGGAATCAGTCGCAATCGCTGGATTGCAGTGTCACCATTTCTCGCGCGGTGCGGGATTCTCTAGAATGGTGGTTACGTCCAGGGGCATTCTCCCTGGGGAAGTCTTTCCTCCCTCTGAAGTGGTCAGTCATAACCACCGATGCCAGCCTGACGGGCTGGGGGGGTGTTTGGAACAATCTCTGGATTCAGGGGGTATGGTCACCGGAAGAGTCTGTGCTTCCGATCAACATCCTGGAATTGAGGGCGATTTTCCTTTGCCTCCAACATTGGACGGTCCCTTTGAGCGGTCTGCCAGTCCGTGTGCAGACAGACAATGCGACGGCTGTCGCGTATATCAATCACCAAGGTGGGACAAGGAGTTCCAGACTCATGGTAGAGGTGTCCCGAATTCTGATTTGGGCAGAGGCCAATGTACCAGCCATTTCGGCGATTCACATTCCAGGGGTTCAGAATATTACAGCGGACTTTCTCAGTCGCAGAAGGATGGATCCCGGGGAATGGAGCCTCCACCCGGAAGTCTTTGCACTACTGTGCTCTCGCTGGGGAACACCCCAAGTGGATTTGATGGCATCCAGGTCCAATGCCAAGTTACCGACATTCATGTCCAGGTACAAGGACCCGAAGGCGGTGGCGGTGGATGCTCTAGTGGCTCAGTGGGATCAGTTCGAGCTGATCTATGTATTCCCGCCGATATCCTTACTTCCTCTAGTGCTGCGTCGGATCAGACTAGAGAGAATTCCAGCTATTCTGATAGCTCCAGACTGGCCAAGAAGGGTGTGGTTCTCGACAATAATGTCACTGTTGGCGGCACCTCCGTTTCCACTCCCTCTTCAACCGGACTTGTTGACTCAGGGGCCCGTTTGTCATCCGGACTTGATGTCCCTGCGTTTGACGGCGTGGCTCTTGAGACCGAAATCTTGACCCGTAGAGGTTTTTCAGCCGAGGTCATTGCTACCCTTCGTGCTGCAAGATGTCCGGCTACTTCTAGGATTTACCACAAAATTTGGGAAACCTTCTTTTCGTGGTGTTTGGGGTCTTCTCGGAACCCGAGAAAATTTTCCATTCCCAACCTGTTGGCTTTTCTGCAGCATGGGCTAGACAAGGGTTTGGCAGTTAGCACTCTGAAAGGTCAGATTTCTGCTCTGTCCTTATTGTTCCGGAGAAACATTGCTTCGAATAGAGACGTGCTCTCCTTTTTCCGAGGTATCTCTCGTAAGTTTCCGCCGCGGAAGGCACCCGTGTCTCCTTGGCGGCTCAACCTTGTTTTGGAGGCTCTTCAGCATAAACCTTTTGAGCCTATGGTTTCTGCTAGCCTTTCTTTACTTTCTTGGAAGGTGGCTTTCCTTGTTGCAGTCACTTCCTTGAGGAGAGTTTCTGAATTGGCAGCTCTTTCTTGTTCGCCTCCTTTTCTGGAGTTTTTTCCGGATCGTGTAGTGCTTCGCACTCGGGGTGATTTTTTGCCTAAAGTGGTGTCACAATTTCATGTTAACCAGGATATTGTGTTGCCTTCACTCTGTCCGGATCCGAAGAATACGAAAGAGCGAGATTTACACACATTGGATTTAGTGCGGGCCTTGAAGTTTTATCTATCTATTACTCAAGGTTTTCGTAAGACGGACTCCCTGTTTGTGGTTCCGGCAGGTCGTCGGCGTGGTCAACGAGCTTCCAAGGGTTCTATAGCTCGTTGGATCCGGTCAGCTATTTTGGAAGCTTACCGTCTTCGGGTGAATCTTGCCCGATTAAGATTCGAGCCCATTCCACGAGAGCTGTGGCTTCATCGTGGGCTTTTCATCAAGGTGCTTCGGCAGTGCAGCTTTGCCGAGCGGCGACTTGGCGCTCTGTCCACACGTTTACAAGGTTTTTATAAAGTGGACGTCAGTGCTTCCGCTGATGCAGCCCTCGGACGTAGGGTCCTGCAGGCAGCTGTAGTTTAAAGTTCTGGATGAACTTGTGTTTAGCGCTGGTTGCGCTTTGTTAAGGTTGTTGGGTTTCTGCCTTTTGTTGGTTTTTTCCCACCCTTATTTTTGAACTGCTTTGGGACGTCCCATCAGTAATGAATACTGTGGCTCTCTTCCTTCATCTGCAGCTGAAACACGGATTTTGGTAAAGACTTACCTGTAAAATCCTTTTCAGCGAAGGAAGGAAGAGAGACACAGCACCCTCCCACGGCAGAAGTGTGTTGATGTTTTCAGATGCAGCGCGACCCTTATCTGATAGCGATTATCTGGGCTGAGGTCAGCGCGCTAAGGCTCTGTTCCAGCATCGCCAGCTCATCGCAGTAGTCAGGTTCCGTGAGTAGTACCTGGAACTCTGTGGTTTTTGGCTTTCTTTGCATGCATAACCTGTATCCTTGTGTTTTTTCTCTGAAGTTCCTTCAGAAGGGGTTATGTTGCTCCGCTGGTGATCTTGGCTCTTTTCCTAAAAGCTTTGGTACGACTGGAGCTGAGTAGGAGGAGCCCGAGCTGGAGGGGCCAGCCAGTCATCACTCTTTTGATCTGAGGTAACATCCTGATCTGGGGCTCCGCCTACCCATCAGTAATGAATACTGTGTCTCTCTTCCTTCCTTCGCTGAAAAGGATTTTACAGGTAAGTCTTTACCAAAATCCGTGTTTTTCCACAAAAATGATCTTTTCACCCCAATTTTTATTTTTCCAAGGGTAACAAGACTCCAAAAGTTATTGTGCAATTTGTCCTGAGTGCGCTGATACCCCATATGTGGGGGTAAACCACTGTTTGGGTGCATGGCAGAGTTTGGAAGGGAAGGAGCGCCGTCTGACTTTTTCAACGCAGAATTGGCTGGACGCCATGTCGTGTTTGGAGAGCTCCTGATCTGCCTAAACAGTGGAAACCTCCATAAATGACACCATTTTGGAAACTAGACCCCTCAAGGAACTTATCTAGATGTGTGGTGAGAACTTTGAACCCCCAGGTGTTTCACTAAAGTTTATAACGTACAGCCGTAAAATAAAAAATCTTTTTTTTTTTTTTTTTTACAAAAATGATTTTTTCGCCCCCAATATTTTATTTTCACAAGGGTAACAGGAGAAATTGGACCCCAAAAGTTGTTGTCCAATTTGTCCTGAGTACGCTGATACCCAATATGTGAGAGAAAACTACTGTATGGGCGCACGTCAGGGCTCGGAAGGGAAGTAGTGACGTTTTGGATTGCAGACTTTGATGGAATGGTCTGGGTGCGTCATGTCGCATTTGGAGAGCCCCTGATGCGCCTAAACAGTGGAAACCCCCCACAAGTGACCCCATTTTGGAAAATAGACCCCACAAGGAACTTATCTAGATGTGTGGTGAGCACTTTGAACCCAAAGTGCTTCACAGAAGTTTATAACGCACAGCCGTAAAAATAAAAATCCTTTTTTTTTTACAAAAATGATTTTTTCGCCCCCAATATTTTATTTTCACAAGGGTAACAGGAGAAATTGGACCCCAAAAGTTGTTGCCCAATTTGTCCTGAGTACGCTGATACCCAATATGTGGGAGAAAACTACTGTATGGGTACACGTTGGGGCTCGGAAGGGAAGTAGTGACGTTTTGGATTGCAGACTTTGATGGAATCGTCTGGGGGTGTCATGTCGCATTTGGAGAGCCCCTGATGCGCCTAAACAGTGGAAATCCCCAACAAGTGACCCCATTTTGGAAAATAGACCCCACAAGGAACTTATCTAGGTGTGTGGTGAGCGCTATGAAGCCCCAAGTGCTTCACAGAAGTTTATAATGTACAGCCGTAAAAACAAAAAAATAATTTTTTTTGTACAAAAATGATATTTTCGCCCCCAGTTTTTTATTTTCCAAGGGTAACAGAAGAAATAGGACAAATTGCACAATAACTCTTGGGGTCCAGAGTACGCTGATACCCCATATGTGGGGATAAACTACTGTTTGGACGCATGGCAGAGCTCAGAAGTGAAGGAGCACCGTTTGACTTTTTCAACGCAGAATTGGCTGGAATTGAGATCAGACGCCATGTCACATTTGGAGAGCCCCTGATGTGCCTAAACAGCGGAAACCCCCCAATTCTAACCCTAACCCCAACACACCCCTAACCCTAGTCCCAACCCTAACCACAAACCTAACTAACACACACCCTAATCCCAACCCTAATCCTAACTTTAGCGCCAACCCTACCCCTTACTTTAGCCGCAACCCTAACCCTAATGGGAAAATGGAAATAAATACATTTTTTTAATTTTATTATTTTTCCCTAACTAAGGGAGTGATAAAGGGGGGTTTGATTTACTATTTATAGCGGGTTTTTATGATTGGCAGCTGTCACGCTAAAAGACGCTTTTTATTGCAAAAATAGTTTTTTGCATCGCCACATTTTGAGAGCTATAATTTTTGCATATTTTGGCCCACAGAGTCATGTGAGGTCTTATTTTTTGCGGTACGAGTTGACGTTTTTATTTGTACCATTTTTGAGCAGGTGACATTTTTTGATCGCTTTTTATTTCGATTTTTGGGAGGTTAGAATGAACAAAAATCAGCAATTCATGAATTTCTTTTGGGGGAGACGTATTTATTGTTCCGCGTGTGGTAAAATTGATAAAGCAGTTTTATTCTTCGGGTCAGTACGATTATGGCGATACCTCATTTATATCATTTTTTTATGTTTTGGCGCTTTTATAGAATAAAAACAATTTTATATAAAAAATAATTATTTTTGCATCGCTTTATTCTGCGAGCTATAACTTTTTTATTTTTTCGCTGATGATGCTGTATGGCGGCTTGTTTTTTGCGGGACAAGATGACGTTTTCAGCGGTACCATGTTTATTTATATCGGTCTTTTTGATCGCGTGTTATTCCACTTTTTGTTCGGCGGTACGATGATAAAGCATTGATTTTTTTGCTTCGTTTTTTTTTTTTTTTTAAGGGGTTCATAAAGGTTAACTAGTGGGACGTTTTATAGGGTCGTTACGAACGCGGCGTACATAGTGTACTTTATGTGGAGTTTTATAGGGTGTATTACGGATTTATGGGGAATAATTTTTTTTTTTTATTTTATTTTGGATTTTTTTTTTTATATACATGTTTATTTTTATTTTTTTAACTTTTTTACTTTGTCCCAGGGTGGGACATCACTGTATTTGAGCAGATCGCTGGTGTGACAGTGTGCACAGCACTCTGTCACACCAGCGATCGCTCAGGCAGTGCAGCAGGCTTCTCAGTGCCTGCTCTCAGCAGGCACTGAGGAAGCCGCCTCCCTCCAGGACCCCGGCGCCATCTTGGATCCGGGTCCTGGGAAGGAGGAAGCCCTCAGAACAGCGCGATCACATCGCGCTGGTCTGAGGGTCTCAGGGGGCGCGCAGGGAGCCCCCACCCTGCGCGATCCTCCCCTGTGCCCCCAGTACACCGCGATCATGTTTGATCGCGGTGTGCTAGGGGTTAATGTGCCGGGAGCGGTCCGTGACCGCTCCTGACACACAGTCACGGGTGTCAGCTGTGATAATCAGCTGACACCCGGCGGCGATTAGCTGCGCTCCCCTCAGGAGCGCAGCTGATCGCCTATGGCGTACTATCCCGTCCATGGGCAGAATGGCACGGGTTTTATGGACGGGATAGTACGTCTAATGTCAGAGAGGGGTTAAACTAAGTTTTAAGGCTAAGTGCACACGATCAGGAATAATTGCGTTTTTTTCGCGTTTTTTCCGCGATTTTCCGCGGTTAAACCGCGAAAAAAACGCAAGCATTAAGCATTCTATACTTGTTAATTGATTGCGCATGTTTTGTACACATGTTGCTGTATTTTCCGCGAAAAAAAACGCTTTGCGGAAAATCTAGCAACATGTTCATTAATTTAGCGTAACCGCGGTGATTCCGCCGCCATAGGAATGCATTGAACCAATTACTTTCCGCATGTGGCTATGCCCACTATGCGCAATGTAAGCGGTTCATGTGCGGATGGTACCCAGGGTCTGGAGCAGAGGAGACTCTCCTCCAGGCCCTGGGTACCATATCCCTGGTAAAACAATACTTAAAATAAAAAATAATGATATTCTCACCTTCCGGCGGCCCCCGCAGCTTTCCCGCCTCTCAGCGACGCTCCCGCCAACTTCCGTTCCCAGTGATGCTTTGCGAGATCACCCAGATGGCGTAGCGGTCTCGCGAGATGCTACGTCATCGGTGTGATTTGTCACAAAGGACTCCTGGGAATAGGAGTTGCCGGGAGCGTCGCTGAAGGCGGGAAGGCTGCGGGGGCCGCCGGAAGGTGAGAATATCATTATTTATTATTTTTTTATTATTTTTACATTAGATCTTTTTACTATTGATGCGGCATAGGCGGCATCAATAGTAAAAAGTTGGTCAAACGTGTCAAACACTATGTGTGACTCGTGTGACCAACCTGTCAATCAGTTTTCCAAGCGATGCTACAGATCGCTAGGAAAACGCTAGCATTCTGCAAGCTAATTACGCTTGCAAAACGCTATTATTCTGGCGGGAATCAGCATACAAAAAACGTGCGTATTTCCTGCGGGAGAAGTGCGGGATTGCCGCGGAAATTTCCGCGGCAATTCCGCAACGTGTGAACTTAGCCTTAAAGTGATGTGGGGTTTGTAAAATTATAGGAGCAAATTCCACTATGTGCCTCAATTCATAGTCCAGTGCACGCCCAGTAGGTGCTTCATGCACAAAGTGAATCCTTTCTCCACGGGAGTGCGCAACCTAGACTAGTAGCCTAGGGAATACAGCTGACTGGACACTTTGGGGCTATCTTTGGGCCTTTTTGTAAAAGCACTGAGGAAATGGATATTTATTCGAACGTCCATGACAGCAAATACAGAGAGAGGGGATCCGCCCCTTAGGAACAGGAAACCTACAGATATAAAAGGGCGGCACCTCTCCCACACATCAGTTGGTTTCCTGTTCCTAAAGGACGGGTTTCCTACAGATGAAGATCTTCAGGAGGACCCAGGCCGGCCGGTCGACCCAGGTAGCGGGGGGGGATCTCCTACCTCGGCCGGTGCGGAGCCCCTGGAAGCGCCACGGTGGGTCCGGGTAGAATTCCACGGCAGTGTGCGGAGCAGGTGGAGCAGTATCCAGAGGATCTCTGTCTCCCAGCCAGCGCCGGTAGGTAAGTGTTCCCCCCCTCTCCCTGGTCCCGATGCCTTCTCCCTGTCCTCTCCTGTGGTCCTGTCATGGTGGGGGCCTCTTGAGGGTGCAGCCGTGATTTTTAAAAAAAAAAAAAAAAATTTTTAAAATTTGAATTTCCCGCCGCGTCACTGCTGTGAGCAGCGCGGCGGGGGTTTTTTGAATTTCCCGCCGCGCGTCACTGTTATGGATAGCGCGGCGGGGGTTTTTTGAATTTCCCGCCGCGCGTCACGGCTATGGACGGCGCGGCGGGGTTTTTGAAAATTCAGTCGTGCGCCGCTGTTGCAGCAGCGCGGCTGGGGTCGGGAGAGATCTCCGCTCGGAGGGGCGATGCAGCGGGGGATTATACTTACCTCCATCGGTATGGTGGGGTCCGTGCGAGCGGGGGAAAAAGGGGGCGGAGTCTCCACCACCGGAACCGGAAGTGAGACGCCGGCCAGCGTTTTTGAAAATTTTGGCGGCTGCATCATCGGACGGCGCCTGCTGTGGGGACGGCGGGGAGGTGTGGGGGGGGCCGTGGGGCGGGGAGTAGGAGGGGGTGGACCCCTGGCCAGACCTGCTGATCCGGATATCCGGGGGAGGATATAAGGAGCCTAGGAAAGAGGTAAAGCGCTTCTGCCCCATTTTTTTTACGATGGATGGTTCAGGGCTCATGGGAGCAGGATCAAATTCAAATATCTTCTAATATGAAGGAATTAGCAGCGGTAGAGCTAGCGATTAAAAAACTCCTTGTCTATCTACAGGGTCACCACGTTCGAGTGCTCTCCGACAATCGGGTCACAGTCGCATACATCAACCACCAGGGTGGTACTCGTTCCGGTCCTCTCATGGAAGTGGCAAGGCGCCTACTTCAGATAGCAGAACGACACTTTCTTTCTCTAACGGCTCTACATATAAGGGGAGAAGAAAATACCAAGGCGGACTTCTTAAGCCGCAATCTCCTGAGCCAAGGAGAGTGGTCATTAAAGACTTCCATCTTCGACCTGATTGTGCGGAAATGGGGTCTACCGGAAGTAGATCTCTTTGCTACCAAAAGCAACAGGAAAGTGAGACAGTTCTGCTCTCTGAATCCCAAAGAACGCCCTCTGGCAGTGGACGCTCTTCTATTACAGTGGGATTTCAATCTAGCCTACGCCTTCCCTCCCCTGTCCTTACTCCCCCTAGTATTGAGGAAGGTCAGGAAGGAGAGGGCAAGGATAATATTAATCGCTCCTTTTTGGCCCAGGAGGGCATGGTTTTCATGTCTCAGAAACATGTCGATAGCCGACCCGTGGGTCCTGCCGGACATTCCCGATCTGCTCTCCCAGGGTCCAGTCTACCATCTTCGAGTAGCGGGCCTCCACCTGACGGCGTGGATTTTGAACGGTCGCTGCTGACAGATAAGGGGTTTTCTGCTAATGTAATTAATACTCTCCTTAAAAGCAGAAAAGAGGTTACAACTAGGATCTACGCTAGGATTTGGAAGAAATTTCTTCAGAGCTCGGCGGTTGTAGCAGGGGACACAACACCGATAACCCAGATTCTAGAATTCCTACAAAAGGGTCTGGACTTAGGTCTCTCCACAAGCACCCTTAAGGTGCAAGTTTCAGCTTTGGGGGCACTCTTTAGTTGCAACATCGCAAATAATTACTGGGTCAGTAGATTCATTAAAGCTGCGGGTAGGTCGAGACCCATAGTGAAGGTGAGAATCATGCCATGGGACTTAAATCTTGTTCTCACTGCTTTAACAGAGCCCCCTTTTGAACCTATATCAGCAGCATCAATAAAAGTTCTTTCCCTTAAGACCGCTTTCCTGGTAGCATTAACCTCGGCTAGGAGGGTAAGTGACATCCAGGCACTATCTAGACTATCTCCTTACACTCAGGTCCTGAATGACAGGATAATACTTAGGCCGGATCCGGCATACCTACCTAAGGTGTCTTCCGCTTTCCACAGAACACAGGAAATTATTCTCCCTTCGTTCATCCCTAATCCATCTAATCAAAAAGAGATGAAACTTCATACTTTAGATGTTAGAAGATGTCTGCTGCAATATTTGGCAGTCACTGATCCCTGGAAAAGGGACAATGCATTGTTTGTCTCTTTTCAAGGAATTAACAAAGGCCGTAGATTAACAAAGAGCTCGTTGGCCAGATGGATTAGGGAAGCAATTTCTCTGGCATACACCTCGAGGGGCAAGCAGCCACCTGAGAGGCTAAGGGCGCATTCCACTCGAGCTGTGGCGACTTCATGGGCAGAAAGGGCAGAAGTCTCGATTGACCAGATATGTAAGGCAGCTACGTGGTCTTCTCCACACACGTTTTACACTCATTATAGATTAGATTTGGGTGCTTCCTCAGACCTTTCTTTCGGACTAAGGGTGCTGCAGGCAGTAGTCCCTCCCTAAATAGTTATTACTCTCTGTAATTCTCTCTGTAGTGCTGTCATGGACGTTCGAATAAAGTCTAAGTTACTTACCGTTAACTGTATTTTTCGAAGTCCATGACAGCACCCTTACATTCCCACCCAGGTTCTATGTGCACTTCTTCCGCTTATGTAGTCCACATGTAATAAACAATTGATTAATGTTACTGTGTGATGCATAAATTTTTTTTTGCTGTATACCATTTAACCTTGATGTCCTCTTATGCTCTGTAATCCAACTGATGTGTGGGAGAAGTGCCGCCCTTTTATATCTGTAGGTTTCCTGTTCCTAAGGGGCGGATCCCCTCTCTCTGTAGTGCTGTCATGGACTTCGAAAAATACCGTTAACGGTAAGTAACTTAGACTATCACCAATGTGAGCTTGGATGTAAAAGGGGAAGGGTCAGGATTAACCAAAGCAGTGGCTGCCATAAGGGCGTACTTCAAACCTTCACAAGCCGGCAAGGCTTCTCCCTCTACATTGATGGGCAAAATCATCAACATCTTTCAGTAAATCATACAGTGGCTTAGCCAGATGAGCAAAATCTTCAATACATTCTCTGGAAAAAATAAGACTCAAAAATTTTCTGAGCTCATTAATATTAGTAAGGGTTGGAACAGCTTGAATAGCTTTAACCCTATCATGCATGGGTTTCTTTCCTTCTGCTGTGACACACACCCAGAAATTTAATTTCTGACTTCATTCATTGTACTTTATCTAGGCTCATTTTGAGTCCTGCATCATGTAAAGCCTGACACACAATTTTCCTGGGTCTCTTTGTGATCACATTCATCGACAGTTTGAATCAATAAGTCATCAACATATTGTAGGACTTTGTCTCCATAGCCAAGGGGTTCTAACACCTGAGCCAATGACTGATGGAAATACACAGGAGAACTGTGAAATCCCATGGGCAACCACATGAACAAGTACTGCACATTCTTAAAAGTGAATGTAAAGCGGAGGGCAGATTCAGGTGTTAGGGGTACTGAGAAAAAGCCATTTGCAATGTCCAAACAGGAAAACACTTTACAATCCTCAGCTTTGACATAACTTCAGGGACAGATGCAACAAGGTGAGCTGCTGAGGGAGTGTACTTATTTACAAGTCTCAAGTCTACAACCATTCGAAAGCTACATCTTCCTTTTTACAGGTAAAATGGGACTGTTACATGGAGAATTGCCTATTACAACAATGCCTTGTTTTTCCAATTCACTGACTGCAACCCTTATATAAGGGATTGCGTCCTCGGGAATTCAGGACAGGCGCTGGAAAGGTGGCAGCTTTTCACCATCAATTTTAACTTGCGTTTGCATTAACCCTCAATCAGTTTTCTTCGAGATCCACAATCGGAACCTTTGCTTCAATTCATTTTTTAAAACCTCATTGTCAACATTTTTATTAGTATATGATCCTAGACTGGCAGTGAGTAATTTGTGACTTCCTCCACAGGTACAATTACAGAACAAATAGTTGCTTCTTTGTTCCGCCACAAGACTTTGTTACACAAAACAACAACTATTCCCATTGCTCCGAAAACATCAGTACCCAAAAAAGTGGACCACAACTATGGATTTACCCAAAAAGCGCATCGAAGACCCCTTTTCTTCGATCCCCCTGCTTCCTGAAATCTCAGGTTTAGTGGATGACTTTTTTTTCTGCTTTAATACAGGAGCCCTTAAATCCTACCAAAGTGGTAGTCTCAGGCAGTCCATGGGCTGACTGCATTTTGTGTCCTGTTACTGAAACTGAGGCTTCTGTATCGCTGAGGATGTCTTCCCACGGCAGCCCATCTATTCTCCTTTTGACATAAAGTCTGTCCTTACCCATGGCAAGGGGAACAGGGGGCACAAAATTAGGACAAAAATGTCTAATGTGCCTAAGCTGCCCACAAAACGAACAGGAAGACACTTTGTGGGATTCTGGGGGGATCTGCCGAATGGGACTGGCCCACTCTCGGCAGCTGGCCATACCCCACAGGAATTCCTGGTCTCCTTGAATCAGCAGATGCACACCGATGCGAATAGTACGCAAAAACATTGGTCTTATCAACCTTCACCTCGGACTGCATTGTCCTAACATTGGTCAACATAGCCTCCACAACATCTTCAATAGAGTGCATTCTGCAAAACTCCTGATTTTAAAAACCCCTTCTAAAGGCACCTTTTTCACAAATTGTTCCGTCATAGAAAATTTATCACCCTGGTCCATAGTATCTAAGGTTTTATCAAACACAACACACCAGGCAGCAACCCATTTATCTGCTTCTATTCTGAAATCATTCTCCTTAATTTTAAAGGAATCTTAACAATGCTTCCTCCCCAATAACTTTTGTGAGATCACAATTCTCCCCTGGGATTTTGTTAGATCACATTGAATCCCTTTTGCTTGCTGGGTTTTAAGATGGGACATAAACTCGGGGCACAGAAGACAAGATTTAATCTGAATTTTATCCAGCCATGATTCAAAACCAAAACATTACAAAACAGTCCCTTCCCCTCCCAATTAGGCAAATTTTTAACAAATTTAAGATAGACCAGGGGCATTTGGCTGGGGCCGTTCTAGGGGTAGAAGCAGCATCAAACTTAAGGGTATGCCACACTAAACAACATCGCTAACGGGATCGCTAAAAAACGTCACTATTTAGCGATCCCGTTAGCAATGTTGTTGTGTGCGGCAGCTGCCAGCGACGAGCTTCCTGCTGTGATCTCGCTCGTCGCTGGAATCGTTCCGGACCCTATTTTATCGCCGGCGCTCCCGCTGGGTAAGTATTAATCGCTAGTGTAGCACCTTTTCTTAGCGATTTAGCGGTACTTTTGTACCGCTAAAGTCGTTAAGGAGATCGCTAACCGCGATAGCGTCCTTAACGACATCGCTAAGTTAGGTAGCTACTAGCGATATAAAAACAATCCCGCTAGCGATCTCATTAGTATGCGACGCTAACGAGATCGCTAGCGGGATTGTGTAGTGTGGCAGTACCTTTAAACTCCACCTGGGATGAATCATCTCTTCCTCATCATCTGCAAAATCTTTCCTCAACTGTGTCTGCATAAGCTGAAGCTGTTGGGACACTATATCTTGTTTTCTTGTGTACTCCCTCACCCATTCTCCTAACTCTCTACTCCAGTCTATAAAGGCACTGTCACACTTAGTGATCGCACCAGCGACATGACCTGGCGAGATCGCTGGTGCGATCGCTATGTGGTCGCTAGTTAGTTTCCAAACACAAAGATCTCATCAGAGATCATCGATCTGTATAACGACCTCTGCGGTCGTTGGGAAAACCTAGTCCCACCTGCAACGCTGGTAAAGTCGTTCATAAAGGGTGTCACACTCAGCGATTCAGGCTCACCAGCGGGACACCAACGACCAAAAAACGACTCAGAACGTTCATAAGCGATCAGCGACATTGAAGCAGGGGCCACATCGCCGCTACATGTCACACACAGCTAAGTCGCTAACGAGATCGCTACTGCGTCATAAAATCGGTGACTCTTTAGCGATCTCGTTAGCGATCTCGCTTAGTGTGACTGTATCTACATCAGCCCCGCATTTCAAAGCTGCCATGGCCATCTGTGACATAACTGCTCTCAGCTGCTGGAACTCACACTCCTCCTGTGCTTCTGCTAGCTTCAGCTTTTCTAATCTCTCCCCATATGCTGCCCCTCCCCGGGTGATCATGTTAACATATTGTCGTGCAGGCTGCCTATCTATTTAATAGCCTGATCGAAAGCTTACTGTCTTGCACAAAGCTGCTACCTGGCTACTAACTTTCACTAGTGACTTTTTCTTGTCTAGTTCCCTGTTGTCTTCTGTGAACCAACACATGCAATTTAACCACGTGGTTTCAACATTAACCCCCTCCAGCTGGGGTGTGCCAGCATGCTTCTCTGCCTGCTTCCGTAACCACTTCATACTTGGTGGCATTCAAGGACGAGTTTTCTCTGTTCTGGTATCAACAAGTGCAATTCAAGCAAAAGTTAGATACACCTCTCTATCTGGAGGACCCGCTGCTGGCTTGAGTAGACCAAAAAAGGTGTGGCTGTGTTTCCAGCCTCTCACTATGCCAGGCGTCTCACCTCATCTTTTAAAGCATCTTGCTACCTGGCGCAAAACTTCTCTACGTGAGTTATCTACAAAGACATGAGGTTTCTTCTTGGTTGCATATCTTTGATCGCAGTGTGCCGGGGGTTAAAGTGCCAGGAGCGGTCCGTGTCTGCTCCTGGCACTTAGTGCCGGGTGTCAGCTGTGAGAATCAGCTGCCACCCGGCCGCACTCACCCCGTGAGCGCGTCCGATCGCTTGTAATAGCATATGACGTACTATCCCGTCACTGGGGCTTAAGGCCCAGGTCACATAGATGGGACAGTATGTGAAATGGCAGAAGGGGTTAATAAAGGTGATTTAATTTTATGGCTGATGCTTCCTGGATCTCATTTGATGTGTCTATTATTGAGAAGTGCCATTTATCTAGGCCCGTTATATTTGGATAAAGTCAGATATGGAGTTGGTGCGTCTGTAACCCTATTAAAGTGCAGTGGCGTAACTAGAACCCAATGGGCCCCGATGTCAAATTTGGACCGGGGCAGAGTGGGTATGTGTTGCGACGGTTGCAAGGGCAGAATAGTTGTCTGACAGTATTTGAGTATTTGCACCATGCTCTGAGGACAAACCAACATGTGGGGCAGGTGTGGGAGGTGCTAATCTCACTGCTCGGCGTGCCTCTAAGCGTCCAGCCGTCGGGGGGAGCTGGAGATACGGTGTATAGGAGGGCGCGAGCGCCTTGAGGACTCAAGCAAAGCTGACTGCTTATCAGACAACCTCCAAAGGGGCAGTTCTTCTAAAAAAAAAAAAAGTGGCTGCATTACAAGAGGCGCATCATATCTGGAGGTATATAAATTAGCAGAAAAATTATGAAACACTTTATTAATTCTTAACTGATAACAACAGAACAGCTCCTCTGAATTTGAGAGCCAGGATAGAAGATCAAGGATGTTTTGAATGAGCCTATGGTTGCATTTTTATGTAGTAAAGATTTCCTAGTCCTTTCCTTATTTAATACCAACAATTATCTTAGGGTGTGTAACCAAAGACACCCATTTAAGGCCACATTCACACGTTCAGTATTTGGTCAATATTTTACCTCAGTATTTGTAAGCCAAAACCAGGAGTGGGTGATAAATACAGAAGTGGTGACGTGTTTCTATTATACTTTTCCTCCCATTTGTTCCTCTTCTCGTTTTGGCTTACAAATACTGATGTAAAATACTGACCAAATACTGAATGTGTGAACGTGGCCTAAGTCAGTAGGACCAGGGCCGTATTTAGAGTTTATGCTGCCCTAGGCACTTTTCGTTCTGCCTCCCCCATTGTTGAGTATGACTAATGCAGACACTGTCGTCAGTGACTTAGGCTACTTGCACATCAGCGATTTTTGCCATTCGCGGCAGATCCGGCAGTTTTTCCGCATCTGCCACGTAACGGATCACTTATGGCAACACTGCATTCGGCCTCATTCATTCCCTATGCGACTTGCAGACATGTGCGACACTTGCGGTTTTGACGCGATCCCGCAAATCCGATACTTGCAGCAACGGAAAAAAAAACGCTACTAGCAGTGTTTTCTCCAGTCACCTTCCACGACAGCCACCTGGAGGACGTTTCCCCGCCCTAATGGGGAACAGGAACACACAAGAGGTTAATTACCCCTCCTCTTCCTGCACCCTCCAGTGGGGCATGAAGAGGTCCTGCAGGGCTGCCGTAGCCGGCGAGCGGAGCTCCCGGATTACTTACCGCCGGGTAGCCGAGGTAGTGGGGGTTCGCCTCCTCCGTGTGGCTACTCCCGTCTCCTCGATTACCACGTGACTCGGGACCCCTCTCCCGCCCCTCCCGCGCCTCTCGGGAGGTAAAGCGGGGCAGTGAAGTGCGGCCGGGGTCCCCTCCAGCTCCCCGGCGTCCTCCCTCGCCTCGCTGTGTCAGGAGCCGGAGTCCACGTGAACCGGAAGTGCCATCAGCGGCATTTCCGGTTTCGCGTCTGATGCGTTCCAGCCTGGAACGCACGCTCCACAGGCGCTTTTCGGCCGTGGAAGGGGCCTCGGCGCTGAGACAGCATACAGGGGTCGTTCCACGGATCCTCCCCTTGGACCAGGAGGGAGGAGGAGCACTCAAACGAACGCTGACTGGAACCTACTTATACTGGCAGGATCTTCCAGGTAAGATGCAGCCCTGTCCCTTCGTGACTGTTGTTACTCGGCTATGGAAGGCGACACTCCCTCAGCTGCATCTGCGGAGCCCAGCGTTAACCCTCCTATCGTGAGTAGCAGGGTTGGTCCCCTGACTGTCCAAATGCACGCATATGGGTTACTTAGTATCCTTCCCTCTCATTCCAGGGAGAAAAGGCCTCTGCCCCCAGGAAACCCAGCCGCAAGTGCGGTGTATGTGGATCTAAACTCCCTTCCGCTTACAAGAAAAAACTATGCCAACCTTGTACGGATGACATATTGCGTCCTGAGCAGCCCTCCCTCCTGGACAGTATCAAGACCCTCATTAAGCAAGAGGTGCACACCTCCATGGCAGCCCTTTCCCAGACCCCGGGACCACGTTCCCCTCTACCAAAAAAGAAAAACCGGCCCCGGTCGAAACCGACTCGGACGAAATCCATACATCAGGGTCTGAGGATATCTGGGAAAATGAGGGCTCCACATCCACCCCTAAACCAGACCATAAAAAATATCACTTCTCTTCGGAGGATATAGAAGAGTTAGTTTCAATGGTGAGAAACACCATGGGGGTGGAGGAGGAGCAGATTAAATACACAGTTCAGGATGAAATGTTTGGGGGGCTGAAATCCAAAGGTAGGAAAGGGTTCCCGGTAGGGTTGAGCATTCCGATACTTCCGATACCTGAAATCCAATGTAAGTCTATGGGAACAAAATGTCGGAAGTACTTCCGATACTTACTTCCGATATTTTGTTCCCATAGACTTACATTGGATTTCAGGTATCGGAAGTATCGGAATGCTCAACCTAGTTGCCGGTTCATGAGAATGTGCAAAATCTGATTCTCCAGGAATGGGCCTCCCCTGAAAAGGGGCTGTCTGTACCCTCGGAGTTAAAGAACCGCTTTCCTTTGGAGGGAGACAATTCACTGTGGGAGATCCCTAAGGTATCTAGATATCCAGGTCTCTAAGGTTACCAAAAAGACCTCTCTTCCCTTTGAGGATGCTTCTCAGTTGAGAGATCCAATGGATCGAAAGCCACCTAAAAATATCTTGGGAGGCCTCAGCTAGTTTATTGAAAGCAAATATAGCTTCAACATGCGTCACTAGAGCACTCTCCCTCTGGCTCCGCACCCTAGAAGACCACCTATCTCAAGGGACCTCTAGACAAGAGATCCTAGAATCCCTCCCCCTTCTACAAAAAGCTACGGGCTTTCTAGCTGATGCTTCGGGGGAATCCGTTAGGGTGGCATCCAAATCTCTGGTTCTAACTCGGCCAGAAGAGCACTTTGGCTAAAGTCATGGGGGGTGATATCACATCAAAATCCAAACTCTGTGCCATACCCTTCCAGGGACACCAGGTTTTCGGACCAGTACTGGACGAAATTCTGGAAAAGGCCTCTGACAAGGGGAAGTTACTGCCAGAGCAGAAAAATATCAAAAAACGCTTTTTTTCGTTCCCAACGTTAACAACCCTCTCAAAAAGAGTTTAGAGGGAAAGGGAAAACAGGCCGGTGGAGCTACCCGAAAGGAAATAAGGGAAAGAACATCCTTGTCCCTCAACAACAGCGCACCCCGGATAAACAGTGACTCTCCAGTGGGGGGTCGACTCTCACAATGCATAGCCCAATGGGAGTCGATATCCACAAACCCGTGGATCCTCCACACCATACAATACGGGCTGAAGCTCGAGTTCGACAACCCCCCTCCCCCATGCCTGAAAATTACACCCCGACAGGGCCCAAATCGCCAAGATTCCTTGCTTCTACAGGTACAAAACCTACTGCAAGAGAAAGTAATTTCTCCGGTACCCCAACAGGAAGTAGGCAAGGGTCATTATTCCCGTCTTTTCCTCATAAAAAACCCTACGGGAAATGCAGGGTTATAATAAACCTAAAACCCCTAAATCAATTCATCAAATACCGGAGGTTCAAGATGGAATCAATCAAATCAGCGATTCCTCTTATTGGGAAAGACTTGGGTCATGGCGACAATAGACCTGAGGGACGCCTACAGCGAGTCTGCATCGTTCCATATTTGGACGACCTGCTTGTAGTTGCACCATCAGCAGTCCGTCTAAACCAAGATGTGACAAAAACCCTGGAGATTCTACGATCCCTAGGTTGGATCCCGAATCTCCTAAAATCAGACCTCCTTCCCTCTCCAAGGAAGAAGTTCCTAGGCGTTCTCCTGGACTCAGAACAAAGGGCATCCTTCCTTCCCAAGGAATGACGACAAGATCTCCGCCAGAGGATGGCCTGGTTCAGGCAACAGAGTACCCCAACTCTAAAAGAGTCTATGTCCATACTAGGGTCAATGACCTCATGTATCCAAGCGGTTGCCTGGGCTCAGGCACACACACGGGTTCTCCAGTCTCACGTCCTGCTACACGCAAGGAAGTGTCAAAATATCCTGTCCAGAAGAATTCCGCTTCCAGGACATGTGAAAACGACCCTGGCATGGTGGCTGACCAACAAAAACTTGTGGCAAGGAGTGGACTGGGAACAGCTCTCCCTGAAAGTGATTCACACGGATGCCAGCCGGAGAGGTTGGGGCGCAGTAATAGGAAAGGCTTATTTCCAAGGTCTATGGTCCCGAGACATGAGAACAAGCTCCTCAAACCAGAGGGAATTGAAAGCGGTAGAAGAGGCGCTGAAAGCAGCCTGGGCCCTCATCAAAGACCATCATGTTCCTATTTACTCCGACAATGTGACGACGGTAGCCTACCTTCGTCATCAAGGGGGCACGAGATACGCCAGCCTGAAAGCAGTTGCGGCAAGAATATTTCTCTGGGCAGAGAAGCACTTGCTATCTGTCTCGGCAGTCCACCTGAGAGGCACAGACAACATCCAGGCGGACTTCCTGAGCAGGAAAGACGTCCACCCTGGAGAATGGTGCCTGAACCAAGAAGTCTTCCTATCTGTAACATCAAAATGGGGCAATCCAGAGATAGACTTGTTCGCGAACGCTCAGAATACCAAGGCCAAAACATTTTTCTCCCTCAGTCCTTCGTACGGAGCTCGAGGGATAGATGCTTTCGCCCACACTTGGAACTTCAATCTGGCATACGCCTTCCCGCCAATTCCTATGCTGGCAAAGACACTACAGAAAATCCGACTGGACCAAGTCACAACAATTCTAATAGCCCAAATGTGGCCAGGGCGAAGTTGGTACAGTGCGTTATTAGAGATGGCCCAAGACAATCCTGTTCTTCTGGGCCAGGAGCCCGATCTCCTCCATTAAGGTCCCCTAGTGTATCCAAACCTCAGCAACCTAAACCTGGCAGCCTGGTTGCTGAAGCCGACATCCTAAAGGCTAGAGGGCTCTCAGAGAGAGTGATCCGCAACCTGCAGCAAAGCAGGAAACCGGTGACCAATGCCATCTATGGCAAAGTATGGAAGAGATTCTCCTCCTGGTGCCTTCCTAATGTTCCGGACCCTTTCAATCCTAACATTGCTCAAATTCTGGACTTCCTCCAAAAGGGATTGGAACTGGGGCTTACCCCAAGCACATTAAGAGTCCAGGTTTCTGCCCTCAGTGCATACTTCGACCAAGATCTAGCAGGACACCGTTGGATCAAACGATTCATGGTGTCCGCAAGTCGGATACGTCCCAGAAACCCTAACCGGGTTCCCCCTTGGGATCTAAACTTAGTTCTCAACAGCCTAACACAAAGCCCATTTGAGCCCTTGTATTCTTTACCTCTAAAAACTCTAACATACAAAACTGTCTTCCTCGTAGCAATCACGGCGGCTAGACGCATAGGGGAGTTACAGGCTCTTTCCATACAAGAGCCCTACCTATCTCTGAACGCAGATAGTATAGTTTTACGGTTAGACCCCTCCTTTATGCCCAAGGTGTCCTCAGAGTTCCATAGAGGTCAAGATATTGTGTTGCCCTCAGTTTTCCCAAATCCTTCTAATGAGGAAGAAACAAGCTTCCACACTCTGGATGTCCGTAGAGTGGTCCTCCACTACCTAGAACAAACCAAGGACTGGAGAATAGACCAGAATCTTTTTATTCAATTCTCAGGTCGCAATAAGGGGAAGAAAGCGGCCAAAAGCACAATCGCAAATTGGATTAAACAATCTATCTGTTTGACATACTCATCAAGAGATCTTCCCCCTCCTGCTTCGCTGAAAGCTCACTCCACGCGATCAGTTGCTACATCATGGGCAGCAAGAGGGAACGCTTCATCGGAGAAGATATGCAGAGCTGCTACATGGTCGTCTGTGCACACTTTCACCAGACACTATAGACTTAATTTTGATAGGGATCTTACATTCGGCAGACATGTTCTGCAGGCTGTGGTCCCCCCCTAATAGTTTATCGTTGGTATAACTCCAGGTGGCTGTCGTGGAAGGTGACTGAGGAAAATAGAATTAGTCTTACCGGTAATTCGGTTTCCAGGAACCTTCCACGACAGCACTAATTTCCCTCCCTAAAAGACTATTCACTATAATGGATTCCTGCACTTAGTGGTAATTATACATGCCGAAGTATCCAGAAAAAACACTGGAGGGTGCAGGAAGGGGAGGGGTATTTAACCTCTTGTGTGTTCCTGTTCTCCATTAGGGCAGGGAAACGTCCTCCAGGTGGCTGTCGTGGAAGGTTCCTAGAAACCGAATTACCGGTAAGACTAATTCTATTTTTTGTCTCACCCCAAGTGCCCCATAGGGCATGAATGAGGCCGAATCTGTGTATGCCTATGTAGCTCTTTCAAAGACAGTGGTTTCCTACCACACTCAAAAGACATACAAATAGGATGTTTAGATTGTGAGCCCCAATGGGGACAGTGTTGATGATGTCTGTAAAGTGCTGTGGAGTTAATAGCGCAATATCAATGAATAAATATTATTCTTAATATTAGGTTACAATACCAGGATCTGAGGATTTTCTGTTTCGAGGTCAAGCGCTCTCTGATGTGATGTTGCTGCCTGTCTCGCTGTCTTCCTCTTTTGACACTGCAGTGTGGTGGACAAGAAAACATTAACTGGTTAACAGCAAGAAGTCTGGTGTCTGTGTACTAACTGAATTAGAAACTCTCCCCACACGATGTCCAGCAGACATTGGAGGATTGCTAGATGGATTTTATTATTCTATTACTGCCCAGTCTCTGACTAAGGCCTTAATCATATGTCTGGGTTTAAACAGATACTTACATATAAATCTGGACAATTTATCTTAGAGATCTCCCGGTATATTATTTATTATAGATCTATAATATATAATGTACAAGGAGACCTATTGTATAAAATGTCCAGAATTATCTGTAATATATGATGTACAATCTATTATATATAATGTCCAGGGTGATCTATAATACTCAGGTAGATTTATAATAATGTACAGTCCAGGCAAATCTATAATATATAATGTCCAGAGGCAGATATATTTAGGGTACGTTTCCACGTTCAGGAAACGCTGCGGGTTGGATGCTGAGAACAGCCACAGAGTCCAATCTGCAGCGTCCAAATGTTACAGCATAGTGGAGGGGATTTTATGAAATCCCATATCCACTATGCGTACAAAGATGCAGGTGGCAGACCTGCGTATACGCACATGCGGCGCGTCTTTCTAGACCGCAGCATGTCTATTTATCTCGCGGAGACGCTCAGTCTACGCAAGATAAATAACACCGTCCTATGTATAGGATGCGGTGATTCCACACGGTTCAATGAACACATGTGGAATCACCGCGCGTACAAAAGCCAGCAAAGCTTTGGACGGAGCTGTGTCCTCTCTGCAGTGTTTCCTGAACGTGGAAACATAGCCTTAGGGTATGTGAACACGCTGCAGATTTGTCTGCAGAAGTTTCCGTACATAATCCGCATCTCTTGGCAGAAAACGCAGGTGCGTATTTGATGCTTTTTTTACATGCGGATTTGTATGCCTTTTTGTAAGCTAAATAAAGATGTTATTTAACAAAAAAAAAGATTTGTGATGTCATTTCTGTCCAACCTCTTTTACATTAGTCCAGCGCTCATTCTCCCCAGCGCTCATTCCCCACCTCAGCGCTCATTCCCCACCTCAGCGCTTATTCTCCCCAGCGGTCATCCCCCCAGCGCTCATGCCCCCCAGCGCTCATGCCCCCACCTCAGCGCTCATTCCCCCCCTCAGCACTCATTCCCCACCCCAGCGCTCATTCCCCACCTCAGCGCTCATTCCCCCCAGCGCTTATTCCCCACCTCAGCGCTCATTCCCCCAGCTCTCATTCCCCACCTCAGCGCTCATTCCCCCCAGCGCTTTCCTTCCCCCGCAGCTCATTCCTCCCCCCAGCGCTCATTCCTCCCCATGCTCATTCCCCCAGCGCTCACTGCCCGCCAAAGCTCACTCCCCCCAGCGCTCACTGCCCCCACAGCGCTCACTGCCCCCACAGCGCTCACTGCACCCCCCACGCTCACTGCCCCCCCAGCGCTCACTGCCTCCCAGCGTTCACTGCCCCACAGCGCTCACTGCCCCCCCAGCCCTAGCGCTCAGTGCCCCCCCAGCCCTAGCGCTCACTGACCCCCCCAACCCTAGCGCTCACTGCCCCCCCAGCCCCAGAGCTCACTGCCCCCCCAGCCCCAGCGCTCACTGACCCAGCCCCAGCGCTCACTTCCCTCCTTGCTCATTCCTCCCCCGTCATACTCCCCTCCTCCTGCTGTAGCTCCAATGGTCCAGCGCCGACATCTTCCTGTATGAGAGCGCAGGCCACTCGTGGTACCGCTCATTAAGGTCATGAATATGGACGCCACGCCTATGAGAGTGGAGTGGCATCCATATTCATGAGCTTAATGAGCGGTACCACAAGTGGTCCGCGCGCTCATACAGGAAAATGTCGGTGCTGGACCATTGGAGCTGCAGGCAGCAGGAGGAGGTATGATGACGGGGGGGGAGGTGAGGGAAGCAAGGGGAGGGCCGACCCCCCGGACTTTAAAAAAAGAAAAAAAAAATCATGCTCAGGTGCCGCCCCCCCAGCAGAGTCCCGACTTAGGCACGTGCCCTCGAGTGCCTAGTGGCAAATACGGTCCTGCACATCAGATGAGGTCATGTGGTCTAGAGTAGAATCCACTACTGTGCACTGAGGGACACTGTGGATTTCTATTAGTTGGCGGCACAATAGATACTGCTGAAGTACTGAATTTACAACCAACCAATCTGGGCAGGGTCGGACATACCATTGGAGCATTATGAAAAAGGCCAGGATGAGGCGGAAAAAGCAGCCCTGGCAAGCGAGGGACAATGTTGACAGTTGTATTCAGCGTATAACAGCGAGAGCAGGCTTCGGCTGATGGGAGTATTCATGAGCCACCGCCTGCGCTATAAATACATTTAAAAAAAGTTACGTGTGTTCCCCTGCATTTTTGATAACCAGCCAGGAAAAACTGACAGCTGCAGGGGACAGTGATGTGAGCTGTCTTCAGTATTTGACGCAGGGGAACACCGCGAACAGTACCTAAGATTCCCCGGCGCTGGTGTCATACTGATGCGGCACTCGGTTACCACACGTATGCCAAAAGTATGACACACACGTACACTGATATCTCCAGTACTGTTTTTTCAGGTACTGGAAATATCAAGACGTGTGAAAGAGTTCTTAGTGTGCATGGTGCTTTTTTTTTTTTTCAAATGGAAAAAGAAGCAATATGTGAATTCTTGATGCGTTTCTCCTAGAAAAACTTTCAAGTTTGGATTATGAATTACCTGAAGAAAAATAAAATGTTCCATACATAAAAACTTGGTAAAATAAAAATGCACACAAAACTATTTTTTTTGCTTATCCAGATAGAAAAATCCATGTCCAGAAACTGTGAGCACACACTGTGGATATACACACACAGCTGTTTTTTCCTATGGATAAATCTTATTTGATTTGAAATGAAATATGCTGAAGAAATTGAAGTTTGACCTTCAGCTGTGAATGTGTAGTTTGAACTGCCTTAAGTCCCCCGTCACACACAGCGATCTCGCTAGCAAGATCACTGCTGAGTCACTAGTTTTGTGACACAACAGCGATCTCTCCAGCGGGTATCGCTGATCGTCACTGAATGTCCTGGACATTTTTTTGATCGTTGGTCTCCTGCTGGCCAGCACGCATCGCTGCGTGTGGCAGGCAGGAGACCAGCGATCAGCTGGTAACCAAGGTACACATCGGGTTTCCAGGCGGTGCCTGGTAACCCGATGTGTACTATGGATACCAGCGCGCTGCTGCAGGGGAGCTGGTAACCAAGGTACACATCGGGTTTCCAGGTGGTGCGCAGCGCCTGGAAACTCGATGTGTACCTTGGTTACCAGCTCCCTGCACCAGCGGGCTGGTATCCAACGTACACTGCGGGTAACTAAGCGACGTTACCCGCAGTGTCGCTGTCCTGATCGCTGCCTGTTTGGCAGCTCACCAGCGATCATGTAGTGACACACCAGCGATCCTGACAAGTGCATATCGTGGGGATCGCTGGTGTGACGCTATGTGTGACGGGGCCCTTAGTCTGCACTCAGATGGCCCCGAACAATGAGACTAATTTACTTGTGGTTACTTGCTGCAGTACGGTTCTGTGGAAAAATACAAGATGTATTTGTGGTGGAATATGTGGGTCTGCAAGGAAATTAGCCTCATTCAGTTGTGCCAGAAACCATTTCCATAAATGAAATGTCACTTTTTTCCAAGAAAAATTCTGTGGTTGTTTTAATTGCAACATATTTCTTATTCAAAACAATTGGTGGCATTTTATGGGGAGATTTTACAGGGATTTCCACATAAAAAATTTCCATTGTGAAATTGTAATGTTGCTGTAATTAGCTGAGGCTCTGCAGTATGTGCCCTGCACTGGAAATCCACAGCATGTGATGTCACAAATCCATCTGAGAAGTATAGGAGTCTCTGCTGCCATACGTATTGTTCACCTCCAGTAATCGCATGTCATCCATGTTCTCTTGACTTATATTGAAACGTGGTGCTTGGCAGTAGCTGTCGGCGAGGTACTCGTCTTTCACGCCTCGATACACTACATGAAGATTGTGGTCCTGGTTGGGTTTGCGGACTTTGTCTACGGTGGGCCAGGACAAGATGGTGAGGGATTCAATGAAGGAGACCACCAGTTAATAATAAAAAGTATTTTACTGAACAGTAGCTTAGTGGAAATTATGTACAATAGATAGCGGGTGCATAACTTCATGAATGTTTCCTTTAAAACATGGACCATCTTCACACACAGTTTCTCTACCTCTTCCAGGCTTACTTGCTTCTGTCCCCAAATTCCTGTGCCTTCACCACAACCCAGCACAGTATTACAGTCCAGTAAGTGTCCTCAACCTGCGGTTGCACGTCCTTTTTCCCTCTAGGGCAGCTAGTTTGACACTATGGCCATTACTTAACTTCTTTGCTTGGTTACGCTTTGAAACTAACGCCAGGGGCACTCTCTTCATCTCACGTTCCCTGTTACGTCCTGGCCCGTTACCTCTCCGACTTGTGTTCTCGGGGACGTATTGCTAGGCGTCTTGTCCCAGTACCTGTCTCCAGTGCATCACTCTGTCTTTCTGTAGCTTTTCCTTGTCTTTACTCTGGGTCTCATCATCTGTTGTCTTGGTCTACACTCACTTCGTGGACACCCACATCATGCGGCTATGCTGTCTAGGCAGACCTTAGGTCTGCGTCTACTGCAGGCTGGGCCCTATCTGTCACCTGACAGGAAAGTCTGTCCCTACACTTTACCAACCCCCAAATGTTAACCCTAATTGTCCCATCTGTCGGGCAGAATATAATATCACTAATCACACGTCATAATACACATTACAACAATGTGTGTCTTCAAGGGTGAACGTGGGCACTATGTCCATCTCCTTACAATATGACATTTTACTTTAGATAGAATATTTGTTGACTGGCAAATAAAACTAGGTCTATAACTATGTGAGACTATTGGGTTTCTTTAACGTTGAGTCCTATACGCCCTTCTCTTCTCTCTATGCAGTGCCCCTTTTGGACAAACTATCAGCACATTTAGTTTCCAGCACCATCTCTATGCTGATGACATCCAATTACACACATCATCTCCTCAAATCACCCCCACCTTAATACAAAATATCAGGGATTGTCTGTCTGCTGTCTCTAACATCATGTCCTCCCTCTATCTGAAACTGAACCTCTCCAGTATTGAACTTCTTGTGTTTTCTCCCTCTTCTATCCTACCTATACCCGATATTGCAATTGTATTGGATTGTTCAACCATAACTCCTATGCTCGCTGTCTTGGGGTAATATTTGACACAGAACATTCCTGTATTCTTTATATCTAATTTTTCACTCGTAAATGTTACCTGCATCTTAAACATCTCCAGCATCCGACCCTTTATCACGTTTGAAACTGCAGAAACATTTACTGCCGCTCTTATTCATTCTTGTCTGGACTACTGCAACTCTTTACTGATCAGTCTCCCACTAACCAAACTTTCTCCTTTCTACTCCTTCCTGAATGTGGCAGCCAGAATCGTATCTCTGTTAAGCCACTACACCGATGCCTGTGCCTTGTGTCAGTCATTACACTGGTTGTCCATTCACTACAGAGTACAATATAATGATTTTGAGTACTTAACATAAAATCTCTTTCTCGGAGTCTTCATTGGGGGACACAGGAAACCATGGGGTGTATGCTGCTGCCACTTGGAGGCTGAGACTAGGCAATAAAAAACTTAGCTCTTAGTAGTATACACGCACCAACCGGAGCCAAGCCAATCAGGTAGTGTGAAAGCAGTAGGAGAAGCAATCTAAAGTAAAATATAGAGAGGCATTTAGAAAAGGGTGGGTGCTGTGTCCCCCAATGAAGGCTCAGAGAAAGAGATTTTACGGTAAGTACCCAAATCTTAATTTCTCTATCGCTTCATTGGGGGACACAGGAAACCATGGGATATCTCAAAGCAGTCCCCAAGGGTGGGAAGAAAACAAGAAGTAGCCAAAAGTAAGAGCAGAGGTGAGAAACTCGGGTCGAACACCTGCCACTGTAATATGTCAAACCTTTCAGTCCAGGCCCGAATCTGCCAAGTAAGGAGGAAAACAGTCCGTATTCTGTAGAATCTGGTAAAGGTAAGAACAGAAAGCTAAGAAACCGCTTAGAGAGCTGCTAATGAAGGTCTAATGACGAATGGTTCAGGACCGAGAAGACAGAGTGGATCCAGACTAAAAACCCATTCTGATGACTCTCCAGACACAAACAGAAATCAGAACGTCTGAGGAATCTGTTCTCGAACGAACGCAAGACCACATGAACAGAAGATCCACAAGAGGCCGCTACTGATCAAATAAAGAGTGTATAGCGTAAGAAGACTCATACGGATAAAACGGAAAAACTAGTTTTCATAGAAAGGAAGATGGAAACCTGACCTTAAGAAGCAAAGGAACAAACCTGACTCAGGGTCCAAAAATAAGGAGACCAGGAGGGAGGAAAGAGGAAGGAGTGATTCAAAGGTTTTCCTTGCTTAGATCGCAATTAAGGCAAGATTAGGGAAATAGAGGCTAGAACACTTTGGTTCATGAGCAGACCGTGACGTTGAAAATATAAAGTTAAATCGTGATAGTGAAGAGGATGGAACCAGAAAATATATACGGATGATCCCAGGGGAAGACTCTTAGATGTAGACTACCTCTGCACTAAAAGAAGGCGGAAGAAAAGGAAAAGATTGTGAGTCCAAGAGACCACAAAAGTGTTGGAAAAGAACCGCTGAGTCGCAGAATCTGGAGGCAGACTGAAAGACCAGGTATAGCACCTTGAAAGACTTCAGATCGATGTTGGGTATGTTCTGCTATAAATGACTATGGACGAGAACCACACAATAAGACAACTCCTCTCTTTTCGAAGAGACAATCCCTCTCCTGTCTAAGGCCTTTTGCAAGTTGGGAAATCGGTAAAAACATTGCTTACTGTGGACGAGTGAACTGTTGAGAACACCAGCAGACCTTGCTCAGTCCATGGCCAGTTACCTCCTTCATTGAACAGAATTGAGTTCCACCTTGGAAAGGAAAACTCTAGGGCTCTACATAAAAAAGAGAATCTTACTACTCTGGGCTCCAGATGAAGGGAGAGGATTTTACCTAGCCTACGTACGATCTTGAACTCTGCGACCTGGAATCAAGTTCCTACTGAGACAAGAGGACATCCGTCATCACGAACTTCTTTCAATCTGGAAGGGTCCTTTGCGAAATATGAGGGTAAGACACTGCAACTAGACCGAGACCAAGAACATGGAAAGGAAGGTTGGAGCGAGAGAGTTCCAAGGAGAAAAGTCAAGAACCTTTCTGCAGGGTGAGGGAGGCTGCTCATGTGGATCGCAACAGAAGGACTGAAGACTAGATACTAGGTTATGGTAAGAGACGATTTTGACCGTATGAAACTCAAACTCGAATAGGAAGTGTGCTATGAGTAAAGTATAATAAGATATCTCCAAGCTTGTAGAAAAAGGGGGGCCTTAAACCATATGTGTGTTTCTTACAAGAGAAGAGGCGTATGAAAGCTATAGACTCCATGGGGATATCCGTGGAAAGACGGATTTTGGTAAGAACTTACCTGTAAAATCCTTTTCAGCGAAGGAAGGAAAGGAGACACACTAGTCATAACTAGTGGGTAGGCGGAGCCCAGATGAGATAGACACCTCAGATTAAAAAGAGTGTTGACCGGCCCCTCCAGCTCGGGCTCCTCCTACTCAGCTCTCCAGTTGTACACAAGCTTAAGGAAGAGCAATATCACCAGCGGAGCAACATAACCCCTTCTGAAGGACTTCAGAGAAAAAAACACAAGAATACAGGTTATGCATGCATTTAGGCAAAAACCACACAGTTCCAGGTACTACTCACTGGACCTGACCACTGCGATGAGCTGGCAATGCTGGAACAGAGCCTTAGCGCGTCGACCTCAGCCCAGATAATCGCTATCAGAGGAGTGTCACGCCGCATCTGCAAATACAACAACACACTTCTGCCATGGGAGGGAGCTGTGTCTCCTTTCCTTCCTTCGCTGAAAAGGATTTTACAGGTAAGTTCTTACCAAAATCCATCTTTCAGCAGCAGAACGGAAGGAAAGGAGACACACTAGTCATAACTAGTGGGACGTCCCAAAGCAGTCCAAAAATTAAGGGTGGGAAAAAACCAGAAAATGCAGAACCCAACAACCCAAGAAAATGCGCAACTAGCGCTAAAACACAAGTTAAAGAGAACTTTAAACTACCGCCGCCTGCAGGACCCTACGTCCTAAGGCTGCATCAGCGGAAGCACTAACGTCCACCTTATAAAATTTTGTAAAGGTGTGGACGGAGCGCCAGGTCGCCGCCCGGCAGAGCTGAGCTGCCGAGGCCCCTTGATGGAAAGCACACGATGAGCCCACAGCTCTCGTGGAGTGAGCTCGAACCTTAATCGGGCAAGGTTCGCCCTTACTCGGTAAGCCTCCAAAATGGCCGACCGTAACCAACGAGCTATAGAATCCTTGGAAGCTCGTTGACCACGTCGACGACCTGCTGGAATCACAAACAGAGAGTCCGACTTCCGAAAACCTTGGGTAACAGACAAATAGAACTTCAAAGCCCGCACCAAATCCAATGTGTGCAAGGCCCGTTCCTTCGCATTCCTCGGCCCCGGACAAAGAGAGGGCAACACAATATCCTGGTTAACATGAAATTGCGACACCACCTTAGGTAAGAAGTCGCCCCGTGTGCGAAGCACTACGCGATCCGGGTGAAACTCCAGGAAAGGAGGCGAGCAAGAAAGAGCCGCCAACTCAGAAACCCTTCTCAAAGAGGTGACCGCCACTAGGAAGGCAACCTTCCAAGAGAGCAAAGAAAGACTAACAGAGTCCATAGGCTCAAAAGGCCCGTGTTGAAGAACCTCCAAAAACAAGATTGAGACGCCAAGGAGACACAGGCGCCTTCCACGGCGGAAACTGGCGGGTTACTCCGCGAAAAAAGGAACGTACGTCCCTACCCGAGGCGATAGCCTTCCGGAACAGCAAGGACAGAGCAGAAACCTGACCCCTCAGGGTGCTCACTGCCAAACCCTTGTCCAGCCCGAATTGCAGAAAGGCCAACAAATTGGGAATGGAAAAAATCCACGAAAAGAAGGCTTCCCAAGACTTGTGATAAATCCTAGTAGTAGTCGGACCTCTGGCAGCCCGCAAAGTGGGCACATGCTTCACAATTTCCCACTGAACGATCTAAGGTGCTTACTATAATTATGTTGCTTACCAACAAGGCTTTAATGTGGGCAAACCCTCTGATTTAGACTGAGGATGATTGTTTGAATCACCTTGATGATTTTATTTCAGCCATGGGGCAGGTGTTTGATGACCCCAATCGAGGTGCAACAGCTGAAGCAGCCATGTTAGCTTTGCGCCAAGGTAAGCACTCGGTAGCTGAATATGCCTTGGATTTCAGGAGATGGGCCCTTGATACCACCTGGGACAGTCCCGCCAAAAAATCTATTTTTCGAAAGGGGTTATCTCCACTGATTAAGGATGAACTTGCTCGTGCCGACCCTCCCACTGCGTTAGGTGACTTTATTAACTACTGCATCTGTATTGATACTCGTCTGACTGAACGCAGGCAAGAGAGATGGTTCGAAAGCAATCGTACTAACCTTTTCCTACCTTCCTCTCCAGCTAAGGAACCTTTGAGTAGGATTACACGGGAACCTGAACCTGAACCCATGCAGGTAGACTCTTTACAACGACGGGTTAGTGATGCACGCAAGGAACATCGTTTTAAGGAGAATCTATGTTTCTATTGTGGTAAGTCAGGGCACTTCATTATAAACTGCCCCAGCCGTTCTTTCAGACTACTGCAGCACTCATTCATTGTGAGTGTTGCGAGAGGGGATCTGTCAGGTCCGAGCCTCAGGCTCCAGAGAGATCTGCAGCAACAGATCTTGATTTCTCGGACTTAAACTCCGTTACCTCTGAGGACGTTGACTGTGTAAACGCTGCCATTTTTCAAGTTTCCTCAGCGGTGTCCCAGCTGAGTTGTAAGAAAAACAATTCTCATTGCTTTCTTTCCATCAAACTCTGGGTTGACTCAGCTTGGGTGTCTAGCTCTGCTATGATCGACTCAGGGGCAAGTGGAAATTTTATGGATGTCTCCTTTGCTCTGAAACAGGGAATACGTTCAGTGAAGAAGGCTACTCCAGTACAGATGGAAACTGTGGATGGCTCCCTGCTGACCTCTGGACCAGTGGATCAGGAAACAGAGCCTTTGAGGGTTCTTATGGGTAAAGATCATCAAGAGAAACTGTCCTTTATGCTTATCTCTTCTCCCCACTTTCCCATTATTCTAGGGCTACCATGGCTGCAGGCTCAGAATCCTACCATTAACTGGGAGACCAAGGAATTACACTTTCCAGAGAAACAGATGAGTCCAAAAGTTTCAGCTTGCTCTGTTCCTAAAGGAATCATGTCAGTCCCTGAACTACCAGCTGTATACCAGGACTATGTGGATTTATGTGACAAGAAGAACGCTGACCAGCTTCCTCCTCACCGTCCATATGATTGTCCAATTGAATTATTGCCTGGAGCAGAGATACCTTTTGGTAAGATCTACCCCCTGGCGGGGCCCGAGCTAAAGGCTTTAAAGGATTACATAGATGAAAATCTAGCCAAGGGCTTCATACGCCCCTCTTCATCTCCTGCAGGTGCACCCATCTTCTTTGTAAAGAAGAAAGATGGATCTCTGAGACCATGCATAGACTATAGGGAACTCAATAAGGTTACTATTAGAAACCGTTATCCATTGCCTTTAATCCCTGAGTTATTGGAGAGAGTGCGACATGCCAAAATTTTTTCTAAACTAGATCTTCGTGGGGCCTATAACTTAGTCCGTATTAGACCTGGGGATGAATGGAAGACTGCATTCAGGTCACGCTATGGACACTTTGAATATCTAGTTATGCCTTTTGGTCTGAGTACCGCCCCAGCCACTTTCCAACACTTGGTGAATGACATCTTCAGGGATCTCCTAGATACATTCGTGGTAATTTATTTGGATGATATTCTAATTTTTTCTAACTCCACAGAGGAACATCATGGACATGTGAGAATGGTCTTGGAACGTCTAAGACAAAATCATCTTTACATCAAACTTGAAAAGTGTGAATTCCATAGGACCGAAATTCAATTTCTGGGGTATGTACTGTCTACACAAGGAATTAGTATGGATGGAAGCAAAACCCAAGCCATCAAGGATTGGCCAAGTCCTAGAAATGTGAAGGAGGTACAGCGCTTCATCGGGTTTGCCAACTTCTATAGACGTTTCATTAGAAATTTCTCTGAGGTAGTGTCACCTATCACTCAACTTACCCGAAAAGAGTCTAGGTTTTCCTGGACTCCCCAAGCCCAGGAAGCATTTTCCCGTCTAAAAGATAAATTTACCACTGCACCTATCCTAGTACATCCCAACCCCGAGCTTGCCTTCATAATAGAGGTGGATGCTTCAGACTGTGCCGTTGGAGCTATACTCTCTCAGAGAACAGGTGAGAAGAATGTCTTGCATCCCTGTGCCTTCTTTTCCCAGCAGTTGTCTTCGGCTGAGAGGAACTACGATGTGGGCAATAGAGAGTTGTTGGCCATTATTGCCGCCTTCAAAGAATGGAGACACCTTCTTCAGGGAGCTGCACAGCAAATAGTCGTCCTGACAGACCATCGTAACCTTGAGTTTATCAGGTCGGCTAAGTGCCTGACTCCTCGCCAGGCTCGCTGGAATCTTTTCTTAAACCAATTTAATTTTATCATCTCTTATAGACCAGGATCGCGCAATGGAAAGGCTGATGCACTCTCTAGGATTTACTCAGCAGAGACACGTCCAATTACTCCTCCTAAGACTATTCTTCCTGACTCTAGATTCCTAGGAGTAATTCATAATCAAGACCTACTTAAGGACATCAAGGAACATACCATGCGGATTCCTTTTTGGCACAACCCCCAAGGGACGTAAGTCTTGTCTTTAAGAATGGTGTGTGGATTCAGGGACAACGTCTGTATATTCCTGAAACAGTCAGATTAAGAGTATTGCAACTCATTCACGATTCCAAGATAGCTGGGCATAGAGGAATTCTAAAGACACAGGAATTTCTTTCTCGTTTCTTTTGGTGGCCCACTTGCAGGAAGGATGTTTTGAATTATGTCACTTCATGTGAGGTCTGTGCAAGATGCAAAACACCTCGCTCCTCACCAACTGGTCTGTTACAGCCTCTTCCCACCCCGTCCCGCCTGTGGGGATCCATTTCTATGGACTTCATTGTGGAGTTACCAACCTCTCAAGGGAAGAACACCATTCTAGTGGTGGTTGACCGTCTAACAAAGGCAGCTCATTTTATCCCTTGTGTCGGCTTACCCACTGCAAAACAGACATCAGATTTGATGATTAAAGATGTGTTTCGCTTACATGGAGTACCGGATGAGGTTATTTCGGATCGAGGGGTGCAATTCACTTCTAGGTTTTGGCAAAATTTCTGTGCAGCATTGGACATTAAAGTAAACCTTTCTTCTGCTTTTCATCCCCAGACTAATGGACAGACCGAACGAACCAATCAAACCCTGGAGCAGTATCTCCGCTGCTTTATCTGCCACCTACAGGATGATTGGGTGGATCTACTTCCATTAGCTGAGTTCTCGTATAACAACTCTCAGAGTGCCTCCACTAAACAGTCTCCTTTTTACTCTAATCTAGGTTATCATCCTAACATTCTACCACGATTTCCCATAGAAACGCCTTTACCAGCAGTGGCTGAAAGAATCACGTCTTTACAGAAGAATATGGATCTTCTAAAGGAAAATCTGGAATCGGCTCAAGAAAGGTACAAGAAAGCAGCAGATAAATTTCGTAAACCTGCACCAGTTTTCAAGGTAGGAGACTTGGTCTGGCTGTCAACCAGAAATCTTAAGTTAAGGATTCCATCGTCTAAGTTGGGACATAAGTACATTGGACCCTATAAAATCAGTAAAATTATAAGTGCCGTTGCTTGTCGTCTTCAACTGCCCAGAACTATGAGAATCCACCCTGTCTTTCATGTATCCCTACTAAAGGCTGCGACACCCAATACGTTTCCTGGACGTTCCTCTCCTTGCCCTGACCCAGTGCTAGTCGATGGTCAGGAAGAATTTGTGGTGGAAAGGATTTTAGATTCCAGGTTGTATAGAAATCAGTTACAATATCTGATTAAATGGCAGGGCTACCCAGTGGAGGACAACTCATGGGAACCGGTCAATAACGTTAATGCTCCTCGCTTGCTCCGTCAGTTTCATCAGAGGTGCCCACACAAGCCTGGTCTGAGGTCATCCGGAGGTTGTCCTTAAGGGGGGAGTAATGTAAGGTTCTATGTATATATTCCTGAAACTCAGTTTGTTCGTCAGCCATTTTACTTTCTGTCTTGCTGCAGCTATCTTGCCCTCAGTCAAAATGGAGTTTCCAGCTTGCATGTTCCCGCCCTGATTCTCTCCTTTGCTTCTTAAGCAGCCACAGCTGAGCAATCAGTGCTTCAGAATCTAGCCTGCAGTGAACCTGTGACTTGACTCCTGTAAGCCTTGGACCTTGTACTCCAGCTATTCCTACTGAGGAACTCTGAAGCACTTGTGGACTCTGAACCCTGCTCTTTGAAAGACCCACGTTTGCATGGACTTACGGTAACAGAGAAGAAGATCCTGAATCTGTATTGGAGAGTGATTGCTGAGCTTGGATTACTCTGGCCTGCTGTGTCTCCTGTTTCTGTGTCTGCAAACTGTGTGACTATTTCTGCCAACTTGTATGAAGTAATACAGGACTTTTCTATATCAAACCTGTGACTCCTGTGTTTTCATCGCACCCAAGCACAAGACGCTATATGAACTGTACTACATACATTACACAGAGCATCCACCGTCACAGCCTTCAGGTCCTTGTACCTGGACATGAAAGTCGGTAACTTGGCATTGAACCTGGATGCCATCAAATCCACTTGGGGAGTTCTCCAACGGGAGCATAGCAGTGCAAAAATCTCCGGATGAAGACTCCATTCTCCGGGATCCATCTTCTCGCGACTGAGAAAGTCTGCCGTGATATTCTGAACTCCTGGAATGTGGATCGCAGAGATGGCTGGCACTCTGGTCTCGGCCCATACCAGGATCCGAGATACCTCCACCATGAGCCTGGAACTCCTTGTTCCGCCTAGATGTTCGATATACGCGACCGCCGTCGCATTGGCTGTCTGCACTCGGACTGGCAGACCGCTTAAAGGGACCGTCCAGTGTTGGAGGCAAGGGAAAATTGCCCTCAATTCCAGGATGTTGATCGGCAGGACAGCCGACGACAATACTCCCTGAATCCAGAGATCGTTCCAGACACCTCCCCAGCCCATCAGGCTGGCATCGGTGGTTATGACCGACCACCTCGGAGAGAGGAAGGACTTCCCCAGGGATAACGCTTCCGGACGTAACCACCATCCTAGAGACTCTCGCACCCTGTGGGAGATGATGACACTGCAATCCAGCGAAGCCTGCGATCGCCAACGGCTCAGAATGAGCCTTTGGAGGGCCCTGGAATGAAACTGGGCAAACAGAAGTGCCCCCATGGACGCCATCAAACCCAGAAGGCGCATACACCTTCGAAGGGACATTGCTGTCGAAGACTTCATAACCTGTACATGTCGAAGGAGACATGCTTGCTTGTCTGGAGGCAGAGACACCACTGCTCGTACCGTGTCGAAATGCATTCCCAAAAACAGGATTGACTGCGACGGTTCCAGAGACGACTTTTCCCAATTGACCAGCCACCCGAAGTCCTCCAGGAGCTGAAGGGATAGATTGCGAGCCGTCACCGCCTCCTCCTTTGGGGACGACACCATCAAAAGGTCGTCCAGGTAGGGAGAATCGAAACCCCCTGTCTTTGAAGAATTGCCATGAGAGGCGCCAGAATTTTTGTAAAAACTCTTGGCACTGAGGCCAACCCGAATGGCAGAGCCACAAACTGGTAATGGTCCTGACCTATGGCAAAATGAAGGAAGCGTTGGTGAGCCCTTCCGACTGTAACATGCAAATAAGCGTCGCGAATGTCGATTGACACCAAAAAGTCGTTCTGCGACAAGGCTGCCACAACGGAGCGAAGCGACTCCATACGGAATTTCCGGGTGTGGACATGCCGATTCGATCTTTTGAGATCCAGAATGGGGCGAAATTTGTCCTCCTTTTTGGGGACCACAAAGAGGTTGGAATAAAACCCTCTTCCCCGGTCCTCCTGCGGAACCGGTACCACCACACCCTTTTGCAGAAGGGAATCGACCTCTCGCAGTAGAGCGGCAAATAGCTCGGGCTCTGACGGAATGCGAGATTGGCAAAAACTGTCTGGGGGTCGAGAAGAAAACTCTATAAAGTAGCCTGCCGATACAACCCGCGTCATCCAGGCGTCCGGGACGCGGGAAACTCAAGTCAATTTGAATTGGAGCAGGCGACCCCCACTCGAGAGCCCTCGAGTGAGACTCTGGCGTCAGTCCGCCTTAGCGGGCTTTTTGTCAGCTTCTCGCTTTTCTTGACGGAAACTTTGTTTCCAGGGAGTGCGGGATTTCTAAGAGGTCTCTTTTCCTGAAAAAGAGGGACGACCCGATCCCCAAGAGGGCTGACCGAACCGTCCCCTGGACAGAAAGGACCGCCGACTACTACTGGCACTAGTCCTGCCAGACGCAGAAGTCACAGCTCTTCGCTGCAGTAAAGCCGTTTCTTTTGGCTTTGCCTTGGCAATCAGCTCTGTGAGGTCAGATCCAAAGGCTGACCACCTTGTAAGCTAAAGATAGCATACCCTGCTTGGAAATCGCGTCCCCAGTCCACTGTCTAAGCCACAGTGCTCTCTGACTGTGACTGCCGAGGATTGCGCCCTGGATAGCAGTGACGCAGTATCCTCCAACAACTTGAAAAGCCCATCTACCTCGATAGAGGAGATCCATCTTGCCACGCCGTCCATAAACGGTCCAACCGTACTGAATCCATGACCCGCGGCCTCGCAGATGGATATTGCTGCCATCTCCGTTTTTCTGTCCAGCGGGACCTGCAGACTCGCCTTCCCTTTAACAGGAAGATTTGCTAAGCTGGGATAAAGGGACATCCCCTTCAGGAGAGGGGATCCAATTATCAATAAACTCCGTAGAACACGGATACAGTGCCTGAAAACGTTGTAAAGCTGATCGCGACCTATGCGACTCCTGAAAAATCCGGGCCGACTTACCAGAACATCTAGTTACCTCCTCCGGTAACTGTAACGCCCTCATGGCTTCAATAAAAGCCTCCGTACGGCCCAAAAGAGAGACAGAGTGTCCCTGCTGATCCTCCTTGTCCGAATCGGACATCTTCGTTACGCGGGAAAGAAGGCACCGGCTTGTGTCGCTTCCTTGAGAGGATCTAGCTGACACCCAAAAACCTAGAAGGTCAGACCGGCCATCAATAGAAACTAGCGAGGGCCTCCATTTTGACACCACTGGAACCTCCGACCGCTGCGCATGACGCCGTCGAGGTCTGCGTGTCAGATACGCGAGACTGATCCTGTAGCGGATCTGGGAGACGGTCCGCATCTGACATGTCCTTGTACAGTATATGGCAGGATAAACCTGTCAGTAACTAGAACAGTATGTTTCTTAAAGAAAAAACGAACGCTGAAGGGTTAAAGCTCTTAAAGAGAGCGCTACCTCAGCTGTCCCCCATTAAGAGTTAACCGCCTAAGAAGGGGTTAAAGTAGCAGACTCCCCACAATCTTGATAATGAAAAGGGTGTGCGAGCCCCAAGTGCCTTTATAAGGCAGCAGCTGCAGGGCAGCTATGCCACACTAAACAAGAACGTTCAGCGAGATCGCTAAAAAATTGCGCTGTTTTGTACATCGCAATGACCGCCAAATTCGTAAAGGAGATCGCTAATCGCTTATGCGTCGTTAATGAGATCGTCCAGATTGGCAGCTACTAGCGACATTAAAACGATCACACAAAACGATCGCATTAGTATGCGTTAATGTCGCAGACTCCCCACAACCTCTTTAATGAAAAGAGTGTGCGAGCCCTCTTATGGGATAAAAGCTGCAGGACAGCGCTGTCTGCCACTCATTTGTGCCTCAGAAAGGCGCCCGCGCTGTGGGGGTGAGGGGGTTAAGCTTCTTCCCAGACGGGTAGAAGCGACTCACCCAGCTGGTCACGGTGTAGCGTCTTGCCGGGAGGGGAGGAGTGAAAGGCCCGAGGAAGCTTTCAGCCTGCTTCAGTAATGGCCGCCGCGCTGTGCCTCCGATGTGCTCCATGAGAGAAGCCGGAAAAGAAGACAGCAGTAAAGCGCGCGCTCAGAGCGGCGCGAAAATTCAAATAAAAAGGCGCGCAACTCCTCTCTCCCCCGCTCCTATGTCCTGCAGGCATCTACCTGCGGACAAAAAACACCAGTCACCGACATGTATACATGTAACAGCGGCTGCCGCAGCAGTCGCTGAGGCACTCAAAACACATTAACATGTTGAGTACTCACCCAGCTGAGTGCCACAGGGACCCCCAGGGATTTGTGGCGCTATGCCCATTGCTTCCCCCAGGGCGGGGAACGCAGTGACCCCTGCAGCGTGGTTTGCGTCCCCGCCAGGGAAGCCATCCTCATCCCCCCGGGCCGGCAGGGTTCTGCAGGGACCACCATATAGGGTAATACAGATCCGCCAAGGGAGAGGTGGGAGTCCAGCAGCGCTGAGACCCCTGAGACCTCTAGACCACTTCTGGTGATCCAAGTCTCTTGTCCGATAAAAAATAATAAAATCTTCTGAGGAGCTGCTTCCAGCAGCGACTATCCTCTGAGACCTCAAATTTTAAACTGGAGAGCTGAGTAGCTGGAGCCCGAGCTGGAGGGGCCGGTCAACACTCTTTTTAATCTGAGGTGTCTATCTCATCTGGGCTCCGCCTACCCACTAGTTATGACTAGTGTGTCTCCTTTCCTTCCGTTCTGCTGCTGAAATGAGGACTTCATCTTGGAGTGTGTTGAAGGGCCTTTAAGCTTGAGGTCCAGAATGGAAGAAAGGTATCGTCCTACCATTGAACCAGAAGAGATTTAACAGGGAACACCCTGAGTGTTTGGCATAAAGGCATGCAAACATGTGAAGAAAGCTACAAACTCCCTGGAGAGTTGTCCATGATGAGATTTGAGCCTAGAACCCAAACGCTGAGTAGCAACAGTGCAGAATGGAGAGCTGGAAAAAAAACACCTGAATGGCGAAAGAAGACGATACTGATGAGGACTCTAGTCAGTATGATGATGACTGGTCCAGCCCATGGAAACAAATACCAATAACCTGAGGCATCCTGGGTAGCTCCTGACTGATTTGGACCCGACTATGGAAACAAGAACTGATAACCTGAGGCATGTTGATTAGCTCTTGACCAACTCAGACCATCTTGGAAATAAAGGGGCAAGGATCCTTGCATGTGGAACCGCTTACCTTGACATGAGCCACAACACAACAGATAATCACGATGATGGTCGAGAATGTCGTCAGCTTAAGGAGAACCAACAATGACAATATGGTCAACAATATCCAACCCTTCAGATGAGGGACCCAACGAAATGCCTGGCACAGGTGACCCGAGAGACTCATCGACGCAACCAGCTGGGCGCGAGTTCTGATCCTGTGTACCACAGGATCACACTTAGTCAGGGATTCTGTAAGTTGAAATGGTCTGTCTGGGAGAGGTAGAGCTGGACCTGAGAGTCACAATCTAATCACCAAAGGGAAAAATACAGAATTACGACTCTAAATACTGAGAAAGGATACAATACTTGTAAGAAGGGGGAACTCGTTTACCTGATGTTCGGAAATCGGATCCAGGGCTGAAGAGGCTCTTATAATCTTGGCAAGGTGTTAACCAATCACTGTAAGAAAAAAGTATCTAAGGAGCAACAAAGGGCTGAGGTAGAGATCACTCTAGACCCCTTGGACTTGTACTATGGTCAGCCATGAGGATCATGGAGCACAACTATAATCAGGGTGAGTTGCGTTACAGAACGTGGGTCTGACTCGCTGGATAGCGGTACAAGGCATTTGGACCGCTGCTGCAACCAGTCATATGATACAAGATAGATGGTGCTTGTGACTTATCAGATAGCGGACAGGGCACTTACATTGCAGCTGCGTTCGACCATTCGGTACCCGGTAGATTGTGCATCTGATTCATTGGATGGTGGGCAGGAAATGTGGACAGCTGCTGCAATAGACCGTGAGGTATGTGGTAGATGGTGCATCTGACACACTGGATCGTGGACAGGAATTATGTACTGCAGCTGCAATCAACCTTACCATGAGGTACGTGGTATGCACAGACTGATAACAATGTTTGACTAAAGTAAAAGACTATCCTTTTTCATGTCCTGTGCTTTTTTTTTTTACACTGAGTAGAGGATAAAAGGGAGTGGGGTAGAGGGAGGGAAAGAGCTCCTGGAGGGATTGATGATTACTGACAAGCTAAGGAAAAAGAGCCTCTATCCAGCTGGGAACTGGCCCAAACACTGGTAGAGCAGCTGTACCTCTGCCCATATTGCAGAGAAGAGCTGAATCAGGGGAACAAAGATGGAGCCAAGGAGGGGCGATGTCAGAAAAGGAATGCAGAGTGCCGCTCGTAGAAAGAGCGTGCTCAGTCCCTGAGTGTCTGGGGACTAAGGTGCGCTGTGGTTGGATGAGGATGGTAGATGGGGAAAGTGGCAGAGCTCGTACGGTTGGTTGGTTGTCGGGGGCACGTCCCGGCCACAGGAGCAGGCGCCAAATGAAGCTGGTGTCTAACTTTAGAAATCCGTCCGCCAGGGAGCAGCAGAGCGGCGTGGAGGCCACAGTTCTGAGTGCTCAAGTGTAAAAAAAAAAACAAGCCACACAACCCCAATAAACTGCTCATGATCTCAAAACTGGGGCTCCACTCCCCAGTAAGGAAGGAGAAAAAGACAACACGTCCACATGTAATAAAAACATCATTATTCTATGAAAGATACCGCATCGCTAAAATGCCAGTATTACTATTTTCATATGTAAACAATGGTGCAGCGGTCTCAAGGGGCGTCAAAGGAATAATGGACAATTTAATAAATGTTAGCCAAACTTTATTCTTCCTCCAATACCACTGCCACTATTACTATTTTGTATATATGTTTTTTCAGGGAGCCCCCCCCCCCGTTAATTTCCCCCTGGGCCAAGAGAGAGGGATACCTGTCCTGAAGGCCCGGGCATCCATCTTCACAGCACGATGGGGAAGACGGTCATCAGGCATCCCGGATGCTGTTGGGTACCTGGTCCCAGGCCTGTGTGTCGGGTGGTTGGGAGGTACCGTCCCGTCTTTCAACTCTGCATGTCTGGCGATGGTGGGCGCAAGGACCAGTCCGCCTGTCCTCTCTGTGGAAGCCCTGAACACTCTTGATGTGTTAGGTGGATAGGGTCCTGCCGGATGCACCAAGGAGACAAGAGTAGTGACGCAATTCCACACTGTGCTCTCGGTCTTTAGGGGATAGAACAGAGTGAGCTATCACACTCTGTCGTCTATAATCACAAGCTCTATTTGCAAAAAAGAAATCATTAATAAAACACAACAAAAACTTAAGGTAGAAATGGGGCTGAGAGCAGCCCCGTGTCCACTTCCTACGGACACTAAGCTAAAACTGATTGGCTTGGCTCCGGTTGGTGTGTGTATACTACTGAGGAGGAGCTAACTTTTTTATTGCCGAGTGCCAGCAAAATACACCCCATGGTTTTCTGTGTTCATCGATGAAGTGATAGTGAAATACTTATCTCATTTACAAACAAGCACTCCACAGTTCTGCACCACCATACATCTCGCTCATCTCTATCACCTTACTAGTGCTCTCCATTCTGCAACTGATCTAAGACTAACATTGTTCATAATACTAACCTCCCACCTTTGTCTCCAAGACTTCTCTCATGCTGCGTCAGTTTTCTGGAATGCTCTACCCTGGACAATCTAATATCTAGCCCCCACTTTAAGCTTGCTTTAAAAACACATCTCTTTAGACAGGTCTATCACCTTAACGCAATAACCTAACTCTCCCCTGTTCAGTTTCTAAATTTTATTTAGAATCTGGTCCCTCCTACTCATCGGCTTCCACATCCTTCATGCACCCAATAACACTAGGTAACTGCACTCACTTAGATACTGGTTGGTGACCAGATCATGTGGTATGTGAAATGCCCTATTTATTATAATGATGGCTGGATAATACATGACGAGCACTTTCTACCTATTGTGTTACCCTTTTTCCTTATAGATTGTAAACTTGCGAGCAGGACCCGCTCTCCTCCCGTAACTGTTGAACTATGTGTTACGTTGGAATGACTTTATTGTCTGTACATGTCTCGACTTAATTTGTAGAGTGTTGCAGAATTTATTTGTGCCATATAAAGTTATTATTATTAGAAGATCTATTGGGAGACTCCATAAGAAAAGCCTGAAAACATAGCGCAACATTTTCTAGTCAATGAGGTTCAAATGGCTCTGCCGTATTTTTGCAGCAATATCGCTTTATGTGAACAGAGAAGCAGAAATACTAGTATTGATATTAACCCGGCCGAGTTATCTGTAGTTCTTATTCATATATTTTTTTTTTATTTTCCTCTTTTCAAAGTGTGTACAGGCAACACTGGATCCATGTGCTTCGGCAATGCATCGTCTATCATTGTTTTCTTAATCTTGGGGCCTTGCTCTCCATATACATTGCATGGACCAAAAGATCATCTTCAGAAATATGTAACTCTTTATCCATGGACAACTCCTCTCCGAACTGTATAGGTTTTATTGCTTCAATGACAGCCACTTGATGTCGATAACATGAGAGGTCAAAGTAGTCGAAACTAAGTTCATTTATTGCCAAGTTACATTTCCTAACCTGACTTTGCTTGACCTTGACAAGTCCACATATCAATAAATGATGTCACCAGAACTTTGAACCGTAATCCTAAGGATTTAAATGGATGGATTAGCGGAATTAGCCCACAGCAGAAGAATCTGATTATTCAAGAAGCTTTTGTACATTTTCTTAATTTCCTCAGACACAACCAAAAACATAGTAATAGCTTTGTTAAAGGGAATCTGTCACCCCATTTTTTCCCTATGAGATACGGCCACCGCCATCAGGGGCTTATCTACAGCATTCTGTAATGCTGTAGATAAGCCCCGATGTTACCTGAAAGAGAAGAAAAACGAGTTATATTATACTCACCCAGGGGCGTTCCGCCGTCCGATCCGGTCCGATGGGCGTCGCGGTCCGGTTCGGCGCCTCCTATCTTGTAGCGAAGCCGGCCTCTTCTTTCTGTCCCGTCGCGGCTCCTGCGCAGGTGCACTGATCTGCCCTGGTGAGGGCAGAGCAGAGTACTGCACTGTGCAGGCGCCGGACCTCTCTGACCTTTCCCGGCGCCTGCGCACTGCAGTACTCTGCTCTGCCCTCACCAGGGCAGATCTGTGCGCCTGCGCAGGAGCCGAGACAGGATGGAAAGAAGAGGTCGGCATTGCTACAAGATGGGAGGTGCCGAACTGGACGGCAGACCGCCCTGGGTGAGTATAATATAACTCGTTTTTCTTCACTTTGAGGTGACATCGGGGGCTTATCTACAGCATTATAGAATGCTGTAGATAAGCCCCTGATGGCGGTGGCCGCATCTCATAAGGCAAAAATGGGGAGACAGATTCCCTTTAAAGGGGTTGTCCAGCCTTAGGCTACAAGTTTGATGTCACTCTATGTAACTACAAATTTGTGAATCCTCACATTGCGCTCACGGCATGCTGTGAGGATTCTTCGGCAACGAGATCGGCAAGTGCAGGAAAGCAAGTTTGCGAGTTGCATACATGTGATCACGTGCCGACTAGACACTCAATGCAAATGTATTGAGTGAGGCTGGACATGTCTAGACGGAATGTTGCGGGAAGAATGCAAGTCGCATACTTGCAGCCACATGATCACTGCTCCCGATGCCGGAGAATCCTAACAGCGCTCAGTGCATGTGATGTGAGGATTCACAAGTGATCTATGAGACCCTTGCTCTAGAATTACAGTAATGTGTGTGATGTTAAATACAAATGCATATATATTTGCAAAATTAATTAATACGTTTCTCAGGACTAGGCCAGCGAGGCGTTAACTCATCAAGACTAACCTGGGCACAGTATTTGCAGTAGTGACTACATGGGAGTGATTGACAGTACAGTGCCAGAGAAGACCCAGGCAGTGCAGGGAGTGCCAAAGACATCTAGGAGCTTGTTACTGCAGCTACTGAGCTCGCATTAGTCTCATTGAGTGAATGCCTCGCTAGATTAGCCCAAGTATATTTGCATACAGCGAGCAGCAGCATATAGATTTATTATACGTAAATATGTGTCTTTATTTACAGAGATTGGCTACTATTTTTAATGAAAGCTTATCCTTATGATAGGTCATCAATATCTGATCAATAGGGGTGCAGCACCCAACACCAAAGCTGATCAGCTGTCAACGGCTTCAGTTCTCAGATACTGCATCAATACAGCAACTCCACAATTTTTATAGTGGCCGCGGCTGGGTACTGCAGATCCATGATGGATATGTAGTCCTTGGCTGCGGTCATATAGTTTTGCCTGAGCTGCTTTGTTCCAGCAGCATCCAAGAACTTCCCCCGGATGCCAGTAAGAGATAATTAGGCGGAGGCACCGGATGTTGCATCAATTAAAAAAGTAGTGGCGAACCTCCTTATAGGGAACCTGACATCTGATACATACTGCATATATTAGGCATTGGCTTTTTCTCGTTCGCTATCAATGACTGACAGGTCTTTCCCAGTACATGGGGAAAGCCACCGGGGACCTCCTGTCTGAATAGTCCGCACCGCAGCTCGGTCCCGGCAGCTATTGAATTATGTTTATGTCTGAAACGCTGCAACATTTCAAACAGAGAAAATGAAGGGAGCAGTCCAGCTTCTATAGAAAGTGCAATTCTTTATTCAATCCAAAAATAAAATCGTCACATAACGGTGTCCTCCAAATGCAAAAAGCGGAGAGTATACACTACCACAGGGTTCGACAAACCCGGGCGCCAGTGGCGCCTAGAAAATCATGCCTGGCGCCCGGGGAATTAAAGAGGAAAAAAAAAAAAATTTTGCTCAGCTGATTAGCAGCTCCTCCTGCGCCGTCTGCAGGGCCGGCGTTAGCACCCGGCACACACCGGGCAAGTGCCGGGGCCCTGAGCAGGCGGGGGGGCCCACTCGCCGTCGGGCACCCCGGCGCCCGTTAGCGGTGTCAGTGCTGCCACTGGGCCCCCCCCGCTTGCTCAGGGCCCCGGCAGCAGCCGGCGCAATACTTACCTCTCCCCGTGTCTCCGCTGCCGCAGCTCCTGCGCCGGCGCTTCCTCTCACAGCAGCGCCGCTGAATGACGTCATCATTCAGCGGCCGGCTGCGGCAGAGAGCGCGCGGACGCCGGACAGGTGAGGCGTGTGTGTATGTGAGAGAGTGCTGCCTGCGGTGCTGTATGTGTGATGGTGGTGGGGAGGCGATGATGATGATGATGATGATGGGGAGGCAATGATAATGGGAAGGAATGATGATGATGATATTAATGGGGAGGCAATGATAATGATGATGATGGGGAGGCAATGATAATGGGAAGGCAATGATGATGATGATGATATTAATGGGGAGGCAATGATAATGGGAAGGCAATGATGATGATATTAATGGGGAGGCAATGATAATGATGATGATGGGGAGGCAATGATAATGGGAAGGCAATGATGATGATGATATTAATGGGGAGGCAATGATAATGATGATGATGGGAAGGCGATGATAATGGGAAGGCAATGATGATGATGATATTAATGGGGAGGCAATGATGATGATAAGGAGGCATATGATGATGATGGGCAGGCAATGATGATGAGGGAGACAATGATGATGATAATGGGGAGTCTTTCCACAGTGCTCTTTCCTGAGCCATAACAGTGCAGAACGCAGCACAGTGTAGAGGAGAGCTCCATATTTTGTATGGAGCATTATATGTGGTCCAGTATTTTGTATGGAGCATTATATGGGGGATGGCGGGCTGACATCCTGCATGGGGTATTATATGGGTGATGAGGGGGAGACTATGTGGTGCCCATAATATTGTATGGAGGACTGTACTGTCCAGTCTGTACTGTGCGCTGTGAGGATTTGGCGGTTTTTGAGCTATTGTACAATTTACAATAGATATCACTCATGTAATGGAAGAAGAGAAGTGTTTGGCGTTGTGCTATACCTATATTTCTCTGCAGTATCTGTGCATCATGAATCGTGGTCTGTGTTAAGGGGGCCCACTGAGACTCTTTCGCCCGGGGCCCATAAAAACCTGGAGCCGGCCCTGGCCGTCTGGATTGCCTCCTCTGCGCCGCGCTGATTGGCTGCCACCATAATTCTGTTTACTGCCGCTAGCCACTAGCGGCATGTTTATTATGGGAGGCTTCCCCAAAGCACCTTAGGGAAATGTAGTTTATTCTGCACATCATTTTCCTATCTGTTAGGTTAAAAAAAACTACAATTCCCAGCTTCAGCTCTAAAATCACAAGGCATGTTCATGGCCACAAAAAGCAAAGTGAAAAACACTAGAATGTTGCCTAAAATCTAATATATCAAAATATAATATTTATTATCTTTAGAAGTTAAATGTTTATAACGTTTGTAATGTTTTTTTGTTAAATTAAAAACCAAGTTTGTTAAAAAAAAATTCTGGCTCCTAATTTTTTTGGCTGGCTCCTAGATTCTGAACAACTTTGTTGACCCCTGCACTACCAGCTGTACCAGCAACGCGTTTCGACCTTAGATGGGTTTTTGTCAGAGCTTTGCTGGTACAGCTGGTAGTGCATACTCTCCGCTTTTTGCATTTGGAGGACACCGTTATGTGACGATTTTATTTTTGGATTGAATAAAGAATTGCACTTTCTACAGAAGCTGGACTGCTCCCTTCATTTTCTCTGCTGCTGCATGTCTTGGTCCTGACTTTCAGTCTCGTGCTCCGGTGGTGGTTGGTGAGCTGGCATAGGGTTAACATCCTTTACTTCTTTATACATTAACATTTCAAACATACCTGGCTGAGATCATACAGCCGATGCCTGATACATGCTTACCCTCTCTTGTATAGAGAGATGGTCTTTGGGTAGTATGTTTACCATAGTCATCCATGTAGTCTAATGCACAGCCCATAGTAATCCATAAAGTTTAATGCACCTCATTATCATCCATAAAGCATAATGCACCCCATACAGCATAATGCAACCCATAGTCATCCATACAGTATAATGCACTACCAATAGTCCTCTATATCGTATAATGCACAGCCCATAGTCATCCATGTAGTATAAAGCACAGCCCATGGTCTTCCATGAAGTATAATGCACCTCATAGTCCTCCATACAGTATAATACAACCCCATGTCCTCCATACAGTATAATGCACCCCATATAATCCTCCATACAGTATAATGCACGCCAATAGTCCTCCATATAATTTAATACACTCCCCATAGTCCTCCATAAAGTATAATGCACCAGCATAGTCACCCAAAAAAAATATAATGCACCCTATAGTGATCCATAAAGTATAATGCACTCCACATAGTCATCCATGTAGTATAAAGCACAGCCCATAGTCATCCATGAAGTATAATGCACCTCATAGTCCCCAATACAGTATAATACAACACCATAGTCCTCCATACAGTATAATGCACCCCAATAGTCATCTATACAGTATAATCACCGCAATAGTCCTCCATATAATTTAATGTACTCCCCATAGTCCTCCATAAAGTATAATGCACCAGCATAGCCACCCATAAAGTATAATGCAACCTATAGTGATCCATAAAGTATAATGCACTCCCATAGTCATCCATAAAGTATAATGCACCAGCATAGTCATCCATAAAGTATAATGCACACCACAGTCCTCCATACAGTATAATACAACCCCATAGTCCTCCATACAGTATTATGCACCCCAGTCATCCATACTGTATAATGCACTCCCCATAGTCCTCTGTAAAGTATAATGCACCAGCATAGTCACCCATAAAGTATAATGCACCCTATAGTGATCCATAAAGTATAATGCACTCCCATAGTCATCCATGAAGTATAATGCACCAGCAGTCATCCATAAAGTATAATGCACCCCATAGTTCTCCATACAGTATAATACAACGCCAGTCCTCCATACAGTATAATGCACCCCATAGTCCTCTATACAGTATAATGCACTCCACATAGTCCTCTGTAAAGTACAATGCACCAGCATAATCACCCATAAAGCATAATGCACCCTATAGTGATCCATAAAGTATAATGCACTCCCCATAGTCATCCATACAGTATAATGCACCTCATAGTTGTCTATAAAGTATAACACACCCATAGTCCTGGTACCTTTGACAGTATTGAGGGAGTCATCACTTTTTTCTGCTCCTCACTATACAGAGCACATTGTGTACGTCCAATATTGTATTAATTAGAGCGCTCGTCTCTATATCCGGAAGACTATATTAGCTGTAGATAAGGGACCTGCACATTATAACTATTACATGCCATGGTTGTGAGAATGCAGTTAAGAAAATGTCCTGAAGGCGCTAGTAAAAAAAGACTTCATTGCCTTTAAAAAAAAGAGAATTTCGTTCAATAATATCAAAAAGCAACAAAATATATCCTAACCACCAGTGACTTGTGAGAAAACAAAATATGAATAATTAAAACCGTCAGTAAAGCAGACTGACTTAATCATAGGTTAGATAGGGATAGATCTATCTGGACACTATCCACAAAATATCAATTACTGTATGTGCTTATGCAAATTTGGGAGATTGTCAGTCCTTGGTTCAAATGTATCCACCTGGTTTGGGGTAATGTATGGCATTATGCTTAAAAAGGCCTCCCCCATCTACGAGTACACGGTGGATATCGACATGTGGTAAGACTGTTCCATATTATTGATGTGCAATATATGAGAGGAAATAAGCACATACAGTCATTGATATTTTGTGGATAGTGTCCAGATAGATCTATCCCTATCTTAACCTATGATTAAGTCAGTCTGCTTTACTGACGGTTTTAATTATTCATATTTTGTTTTCTCACAAGTCACTGGTGGTTAGGATATATTTTGTTGCTTTTTGATATTATTGAACGAAATTCTCGTTTTTTTTAAAGGCAATTATTAAAAGTTATATTTTAAGCCTGCACTTCTACCTTGCTGTATACACCTCATTTTTTGATTGGTAGATCCTTATTACATATAAAAAAGACTTCACAAAAGGTTCTGGAAAAACGCCAGCGGTGAAGGGCATCTTATAAGCGCTCAGGAAACAACCAAAATAAGGCTAAAAAATGCACATTCGGGAAATAAACGCTGACGTTTTCTGAAGCGTCTTCCTCTGGAAAAACACAGCAGCCGCGGGCATGAGAAAGACGCTGTGCTGACGTTATCCGGAGAGAAATGGCGCGTCTTCAGGAGAATCCGCAGCGTTTTCGATGGTTTCCCCATCTGATGCGGATTTGAAGCATTTTTTGATAGCCTTTTGACTGATATATGATTCCAAGCGAAACCATGAGAATCACAGAACGTCACATCTTTTGTCCTCAGGAAGATTTAAAACCTTGTGGGACAACAAACTCACTAACTTGCTGCAGTCTGTACATTTCCCATTGGAATGAATAGGAGCAGTCCAGCGGGATGTGAAGAGGTTTATCACATGGATTTGGAAGCAGATATGCATAGATTGAAGACACCTTTCTACATACATGTACACACCTAACACATGTGGGGCGTTTATTGAAGGCTTTTCCTAGTACTATGCCAGTAAGGTAGAACATACTTGCACAGTGCAGCCCCCATCATGTCGTAGGTCTGTTACAGAGGAGCAGTGAGGCCTCCGGCCCCTTCCGGTGACGGTGCTGATCCAGTCTGCGCACTGCCCCCTACAGACACAGCCGTTAATAGCAGCCAGTGCCAACAGCGACATCTGTCTGCAGCACACCTGTACTACAGCTCTAAAATCTCCAGGTGTTTCATCAGTGCTGACCGTGAATCTCACTGTGTACATTCCCGTTATCGCCGCGAGTGGTGATTGCTGCTCAGTTCATCTTGGATTACAGTTAATAAATCACATAAAATCCTGAATGTAGTTATAGCAAAGAGGAAAAATGATGATGATGATGATAATAGTGTAACATTCGACCAGTTACAGTAACTGTGTTGCTAAATTATGTATTTCCATGTATGTGTGTATGTAATAACAATACTTGTATTATAGAATAACAATAGTAAAACGGTATAACAATAATTGAGAAAAAAAATATCTAGCAGAGGATGGTTTCGATCCATCGACCTCTGGGTTATGGGCCCAGCACGCTTCCGCTGCGCCACTCTGCTTACTGCTGTAGTATGGGGCTTCTGAGTTTATCACACCACATCCTGCCCAGTGTGCAATGCCAACACATAATTATACAGAGAATAGAGAGCGAAAGATTTTTGTTTTCCAGCAATTGTAGTAGGTCCACAACATTTTGGCTATAATTCAGAAAATCACGGTAAGGCCAGAGTCACACGAAAAGTATGAAAAACCGGTGGAGTCTCCCTGCCGAGAGTCGCACGAGTGTAATGCGAGTTCAATCTGATTTTTGACACCTAGCATCCAATTTACATCCAATTGCAATGCGATTTCAACATGAGCTTTTATATAGAACAATTCTTTTCAAAGGAAATATTTGTTCAAACATTATATGTATATATATATATATATATATATAGTGAGTTCAGAAAGTATTCAGACCCCTTTATATTTTTCACTCTGTTTCATTACAGCCATTTGGTAAATTCAAAAAAGTTCATTTTTATTTTCTCATTAATGTACACACACATCTTGACTGAAAAAAAAAACAGAAATGTAGAAATGTTTGAACATTTATTAAAAAAAGAAAAATAAATATCACATGGTCATAAGTATTCAGACCCTTTGCTCAGACACTCATATTTACATCACATGCTGTCCATTTCCTTATGATCCTCCTTGAGATGGTTCTACTCCTTCATTGGAGTACAGCTGTGTTTAATTAAACTGATAGGACTTGATTTGTAAAGGCACACACCTGTCTATATAAGACCTCACGATCACAGTGCATGTCAGAGCAAATGAGAATCAAGAGGTCAAAGGAACTGGCCAAAGAGCTCAGAGACAGAATTGTGTGTGGCAAGGCACAGATCTGGCCAAGGTTACAAAAGAATTTCTGCAGTACTCAAGGTTCCTAAGAGCACAGTGGCCTCCATAATCCTTAACCCCTTTCTGTCATCTGACGTACTATCCCGTCCATGTGCCCTGGGACTTAATTCCCAAGGACGGGATAGTACGTAATACGCGATCAGCCGCGCTCACGGGGGGAGCGCGGCCGATCGCGCCCGGGTGGCAGCTGATTCTCACAGCTGACTCCCGGCACTTTAACCCCTAGTACCCTGCGATCAAAGATTATCGGAGCGTTCCGGTGGCATAGGGAAGCATCGCGCAGGGAGGGGGCTCCCTGCATGGTTCCCTTTTTCCTTTACTTATCCGGCGCGCAGTGCATAGGCGAATCCCCAGGCCCTGTGCACACGCAGTCCCGGATGCCCATCCACGTCACACATGCGCAGTGTGTGGAAGTGACGTGCCCAGAGCGCCAAGTCAGTGGGAGCCCATCCTGGCGCACTCCGCTGGGATCCCCACAGCATGCACAGCCCCAGGACCCGTGCAGGCAGGAGACATTTTACAAAGAGGTCTCCTGCAGCGCGTGCTTCACCAACCCGACGGTCGGCTCTTCACCCCAGAAGGCATCCCGACTCCCGGACACCCTACTGGGTAAGTGTATCCTGTAGGCTTCCACGAGGACAGGAAACCGAATTGATGCGGAGAAGAGTTACCGCCTTTTTATTCAGTAGGTTTCCCGTCCTGGTGGGTGGATATCCTCTCTCACGTGGTGCTGTGATGGGAGAAGGGGAAAAGAATAATATTGACACCTGTTCTGGGGACACTCCTGATTTTGACATACAAATACTGATGAAATCCTGATAAAAAATACTGATATGTGAGTAAAGACTAAAGGTACTGCCACACTAAACAATCCCGCTAGCGATCACTATAACGACGCATACTAATGCGATCGCTAGCGGGATTGTTTCTATATCGCTAAATGCGGCCACATTTAGCGATATAGTTAACGACGCTATCGCCGTTAGCGATCTTCTTAACGACTTTAGCGGTACAAAAGTACCGCTAAATCGCTAAGAAAAGGTGCCACACAGCGATTAGATACTTACCCAGCGGGAGCGCCGACGAGAAAATAGGGTCCGGAACGATTCCAGCGACGAGTGAGATCACAGCAGGAAGCTCGTCGCTGGAAGCTGCCGCACTGAACAACATCGCTAACGGGATCGCTAAATAGTGACGTTTTTTAGCGATCCCGTTAGCGATATTGTTTAGTGTGGCATACCCTTAAGGTTAAAGCCATGTTCACAATTTGGTCAGTATTTCACATCAGTATTTGTAAGTCACAATCAGGAATAATCAGAGGAAAAGTAGAAATAGAAACACGTCACTTCTGTATTTATCACCCACTCCTGGTTTTGGCTTACAAATACTGATGTAAAATACTGACCAAATACTGAATGTGTAAATGTGGCATTAGGAGAAGTGTTAGCACAGTTGAGTCTGATTTCTGAGCTGATAACCAGTGCTGGAGCATTCCCTACACCCATTCTTTTTACCCCCTGTAGTGTAGCAGTAGCACAATGTGCAGTGATGAGGCAGTGACCCAGCAAAGTTCAAAGCAAAACATCTCTTTAATGTTCAACTCAGCAAAACACAGCACACGATATCCTCCGGATCGCAGCCGGGAAACATATCCTCCGGATTACAGTCACTAAACACGCCAGTCCACCTCTGACCGATTGCTGTGGGCAACTACACCGCCGTGTTATTGTTCTACTCACAGCATAACACAATATCCTCCGGATGGCAGCCAGGAACCATATCCTCCAGTTTACAGTCACTAAACACGCCAGTTCTCCTTGGGGCACAGAACAGTCTACCTCCGGTTCACTGCCGGGCACAAGACAGTCCACTTCCGATACCAGTTGCCGTTGGCGACTACACCGCTGTGTACGCTGTGAGTGCCAGACTCGTGAACTGCCCTGGCTCCGTTTGTCCGTGTTGCCTAACACAGATGGCGCACCACAGAGCCAACTGCTCTGCCCTCTAGCGCACACCAGACTAACACTGAACCTGACACACCCAAACCCTATGCTGCAGGGTTTTTAGCTAGCAGGCCACATGGAAAACCCGAGCTGGGAATGAAACGGACTGCACCACTACCATCTGCAGGCTGCTTCAATACACAAAAGCCCACAGCAGGTTTTCCTTACATCTGTCTTGGACAACCAGCATGTCCAAAACCTATACTCACTTTAGTCTGCATTGCAACCACAGCTACACCTGTGACTGCAATGCACTTTCATGCCTCAATACGCCTCCGTGCGCATCCTGGGGGGAACATACAGTGACCCTCACATGTAACACCAGTCACTGCCTCACGCCCCCCAGTGTTAAACCCCACATTTGGGAAGAGAACAGATATTACCACCATAATGGATTCTGTATGAGATGAGGAAACCAGACCAATATACATTTTCTAAGGATAGTAATCCCACTTGTAGGCCTAACCACAGTAAGATAAAGGAAACTTAAAGGGGTCCTCCCTCTGCACAAACTAGCAGCAATCACCATCCCCGAGTCCAGCACTGCACTTATGTCGCTGATCTAGGAGGGCGATTGTTTACCAGATGCAGAGGTGACATGTCGATAATGCTGCAGCCAATCAATTGGGCTTAGGAAAGATTGTCAATGTCAGATCGGTAGGAACCTGAAACTCAAAGTGTTTTTGTTTTGTATTCACAATATTTTTGGACCAATCCCAGCCGTGGATCCAAAACTAAGGTATTCTGTATTCACTCTTTTGTTTCTTTTATTTTCTGTTTTCCAAATGTTGTAAACTATTTTTTTTCCTTTTTAGTTGTTCTACTAGATTTTTAGATTTAGATTTGTGTACATGGGCCTTAAGCCACAATTGCATCTGATCATCTGATCCACCAGTCATTACCAATAAATGATGCCTGCAGGGTACAGAAGCCCTTGGCTGTTGCATTTCCATGCCTGCAAATCTCAAAGTACAATTCAATGAAAAAAAAAAAAGTACAGACAGGTAGGAAGTAATATGCCTTAGTTCAGTATGCATTGTAACAAATATAAAAAACAAAACAGAAGACACCACATTGGCTAGGGTCCAGGAGTGGGTAATTGTCACAAATTTGCTGTGAATATTCCACATTAAAGAGTTTCCAGATCACACCATGCTCATTATGTTACAGAAATGCCACAAATGGTCACTGCAAATTAAACTGATTAGGCCATGTTCACAGTCAGCATTTGGTTGGTATTTTCCATCAGTATCTGTAAGCCAAAACCAGGAGTGGAACAGTCAGAGGACAAGTATAATAGGAACACCTCACCACTTCTGTATTTATCACCCACTCCTGGTTTTGCCTTAGAAATAATGATGTAAAATACTGACTAAATACTGAACGTGTGAACGTGGCTTTATAAAGCAAGTCAAATCCATATGTAAAATGCGTGGATTTTGCCACAAATTCATTGCAGATCTGAATCAAAGCAATCTTTTAATAGATTAACATACTGAATAACATTTTTATAGGGGTTTTCCAGTGCCTGAATTAGTCACTGTTGCAAAATACATATTACATAGTCACCTCCTGCACTGGCACAGTTCCAGCATTATCGGTGCTGGGACTTCCACAATTTCCATGGTATTTTCATGCCACGAGAACCTTGCTGCCAATTACTGGCCGCTATTGGCGTGCTGTACTCGCACTTATTCCCTTTTCTGACATTCGTCAGAGGGAAGTAAGAGCACAGCAGCCAAATAACAAGCGCTGACTGGCTGCAGGGCTGATGTGGAATGTCAATACCCTGGCAAGCGATGCTGGAGCGGTGCCGAAGGAGGAAATGTGCATCGGTTATTTTATTTTACAAGGTGAAGTACTTCATTTTAAAAGCGCCTGTCCAGACAGCGGGGTGTTTGCTTTCAGAATAAAATTAGGACCATGCTGCTCATGCTAACCAGGTCACAGCAGAAACATCACCTCTACATCATGTGACCACTGTAGCCAATCAATGGGCTGATGCCGAGGTAGATAGTGATTGGCAGCAGTGATCACATGTTATAGACGGAACATCACCGCTGCTGCCGTGTAAGCAAACAGCAGAGGAAGCAACGGACAGAAGCTTCCGGAGCAGCAGGGAAGCAAAAAGGCTAGTTAAAAGCAAAAACAGCGTGGCTTCTATTTCTCTATGAAACCGACAAGCCCTTAAGTTTCAGGAAAGTATCCTCAATGCGGCACAGCCACAAGACCCCAAATGGCCACATATTTCTAGATATACGGAGAGAACATTTGTATCCAAATTTGGTAGAATCCTGGCTCTGTCTGTGATTATGGAGACCGGTCCTTTCTCCATACATCAGTCATTAACCCCTTCACCCCAAGGGTGGTTTGCACGTTAATGACCGGGACAATTTTTACAATTCTGACCACTGTCTCTTTATGAGGTTATAACTCTGGAACGCTTCAACGGATCTTCGCGATTCTGAGATTGTTTTCTCGTGACATATTGTACTTCACGTTAGAAGTAAAATTTCTTCGATATAACTTGCGTTTATTTTTGAAAAAAACGCAAATATGGCGAAAATTTTTAAAATTTTGCAATTTTCAAACTTTGAATTTTTATTCCCTTAAAACAGAGAAATATATCACACAAAATAGTTAAGAAATAACATTTCCCACATGTCTACAATTTTGGAACCAAAATTTTTTTTTGTTAGGAAGTTATAAGGGTTAAAAGTTGACCAGCGATTTCTCATTTTTACAACAAAATTTACAAAGCCTTTTTTTTAGGGACCACCTCTCATTTGAAGTCACTTTGAAGGGTCTATATGGCAGAAAATACCCAAAAGTGACACCATTCTAAAAACTGCACCCCTCAAGGTACTCAAAACCACATTCAAGAAGATTATTAACCCTTCAGGTGCTTCACAGGAACTAAAGCAACGTGGAAGGAAAAAATGAATATTTAACTTTTTAGCCACAAAAATGATCTTTTACAAACTTTTTTTTTATTTTCACAAGGGTAAAAGGAGAAAATGGACAGATAAGGTTGTTATGCAATTTCTCCTGAGTACGCCAATACCCAATATGTGGGGGGAAAACCACTGTTTGGGCACACGGCAGAGCTCGTAAGGGAAGGAGCGCCGTTTGACTTTTTCAAACTAAAATTCGCTGGAATTGAGATTGGACGCCATGTCGTGTTTGGAGAGCCCCTGATGCGCCTAAACAGTGAAAACCCCCACAAGTGACACCATTTTGGAAACTAGACCCCCTAAGGTACTTATCTAGATCTGTTGTGAGCACTTTGAACCCCAAGTGTTTCACAAAAGCTTATAATGCCTGGGTGTGAAAAAAAAAAAAAACAATTTTCCACAAAAATGATTTTTTAGTCCCAAATTTTTGAATTTTCCCAAGGAAATTGGACCCCAAAAGTTGTTGTCCAATTTGTCCTGAGTACGCTGATACCCATATGTGGGGGGGGGGGGAACTGTTTGGGTGCACGGCAGGGCTTGGAAAGGAAGTAGTAACGTTTTGGAATGCAGACGTTGATGGGGGTCATGTTCCGTTTGCAGTGCCCCAGATGAGCCTAAACAGTGGAAACCCCCCACAAGTGACCCCATTTTGGAAACTATACCCCCTAAGGAACTTATCTAGATCTTTGGTGAGCACTTTGAACCCCCAAGTGCTTCACACAAGTTTATAATGCCCGGGCATGAAAATAAAAAATCCTATTTTTTTCCCACAAAAATTATCTTTTAGTCACTAATTTTTTATTTTCTCAAGGGTAACAGGAGAAATTGGACCACATAAGTTGTTGTCCAATTTGTCCTGAGTACGCTGATACCCCATATGTGGGTGGGAACCACTGTTTGGGCGCACGGCAGAGCTCGGAATGGAAGGAGCACCATTTGACTTTTTCCAACCAAAATTGGCTGGAATTGAGATTGGATGCCATGTTGCATTTGGAGAGCCCTGATGTGCCTAAACAGTGGAAACCCCCCACAAATGACCCATTTTGGAAACTAGACCCCCTAAGGAACTTTTCTAGATCTTTGGTGAGCAATTTGAACCCCCAAGTGCTTCACACAAGTTTATAACGTAGAGCCGTAAAATTTAAAAATCATTTTTTCCACAAAATGATCTTTTCACCCCAATTTTTATTTTTCCAAGGGTAACAAGACTCCAAAAGTTATTGTGCAATTTGTCCTGAGTGCGCTGATACCCATATGTGGGGGTAAACCACTGTTTGGGTGCATGGCAGAGTTTGGAAAGGAAGGAGCGCCGTCTGACTTTTTCAACGCAGAATTGGCTGGATGCCATGTCGTGTTTGGAGAGCTCCTGATCTGCCTAAACAGTGGAAACCCCATAAATGACGCCATTTTGGAAACTAGACCCCTCAAGGAACTTATCTAGATGTGTGGTGAGAACTTTTAACCCCCAGGTGTTTCACTAAAGTTTATAACGTACAGCCGTAAAATAAAAAATCTTTTTTTTTTTTTACAAAAATGATTTTTTCGCCCCAATATTTTATTTTCACAAGGGTAACAGAAGAAATTGGAACCCAAAAGTTGTTGTCCAATTTGTCCTGAGTACGCTGATACCCAATATGTGGGAGAAAACTACTGTATGGGCGCACGTCAGGGCTCGGAAGGGAAGTAGTGACGTTTTGGATTGCAGACTTTGATGGAATGGTCTGGGGGCGTCATGTCACATTTGGAGAGCCCCTGATGCACCTATACAGTGGAAACCCCCACAAGTGACCCCATTTTGGCAAATAGACCCCACAAGGAACTTATCTAGATGTGTGGTGAGTACTTTGAACCCCGAAGTGCTTCACAGAAGTTTAGAACGTACAGCCGTAAAAATAAAAAATCTTTTTTTTTTTTTTTACAAAAATGATTTTTTCGCCCCAATATTTTATTTTCACAAGGGTAACAGAAGAAATTGGAACCCAAAAGTTGTTGTCCAATTTGTCCTGAGTACGCTGATACCCAATATGTGGGAGAAAACTACTGTATGGGCGCACGTCAGGGCTCGGAAGGGAAGTAGTGACGTTTTGGATTGCAGACTTTGATGGAATGGTCTGGGGGCGTCATGTCACATTTGGAGAGCCCCTGATGCACCTATACAGTGGAAACCCCCACAAGTGACCCCATTTTGGCAAATAGACCCCACAAGGAACTTATCTAGATGTGTGGTGAGTACTTTGAACCCCGAAGTGCTTCACAGAAGTTTAGAACGTACAGCCGTAAAAATAAAAAATCTTTTTTTTTTTTACAAAAATGATTTTTTCGCCCCCAATATTTTATTTTCACAAGGGTAACAGAAGAAATTGGAACCCAAAAGTTGTTGTCCAATTTGTCCTGAGTACGCTGATACCCAATATGTGGGAGAAAACTACTGTATGGGCGCACGTCAGGGCTCGGAAGGGAAGTAGTGACGTTTTGGATTGCAGACTTTGATGGAATGGTCTGGGGGCGTCATGTCACATTTGGAGAGCCCCTGATGCACCTATACAGTGGAAACCCCCACAAGTGACCCCATTTTGGCAAATAGACCCCACAAGGAACTTATCTAGATGTGTGGTGAGTACTTTGAACCCGAAGTGCTTCACAGAAGTTTAGAACGTACAGCCGTAAAAATAAAAAATCTTTTTTTTTTTTTTTACAAAAATGATTTTTTCGCCCCCAATATTTTATTTTCACAAGGGTAACAGAAGAAATTGGAACCCAAAAGTTGTTGTCCAATTTGTCCTGAGTACGCTGATACCCAATATGTGGGAGAAAACTACTGTATGGGCGCACGTCAGGGCTCGGAAGGGAAGTAGTGACGTTTTGGATTGCAGACTTTGATGGAATGGTCTGGGGGCGTCATGTCACATTTGGAGAGCCCTGATGCACCTATACAGTGGAAACCCCCACAAGTGACCCCATTTTGGCAAATAGACCCACAAGGAACTTATCTAGATGTGTGGTGAGTACTTTGAACCCCGAAGTGCTTCACAGAAGTTTAGAACGTACAGCCGTAAAAATAAAAAATCTTTTTTTTTTTTTACAAAAATGATTTTTTCGCCCCCAATATTTTATTTTCACAAGGGTAACAGAAGAAATTGGAACCCAAAAGTTGTTGTCCAATTTGTCCTGAGTACGCTGATACCCAATATGTGGGAGAAAACTACTGTATGGGCGCACGTCAGGGCTCGGAAGGGAAGTAGTGACGTTTTGGATTGCAGACTTTGATGGAATGGTCTGGGGGCGTCATGTCACATTTGGAGAGCCCTGATGCACCTATACAGTGGAAACCCCCACAAGTGACCCATTTTGGCAAATAGACCCCACAAGGAACTTATCTAGATGTGTGGTGAGTACTTTGAACCCCGAAGTGCTTCACAGAAGTTTAGAACGTACAGCCGTAAAAATAAAAAATCTTTTTTTTTTTTTACAAAAATGATTTTTTCGCCCCAATATTTTATTTTCACAAGGGTAACAGAAGAAATTGGAACCCAAAAGTTGTTGTCCAATTTGTCCTGAGTACGCTGATACCCAATATGTGGGAGAAAACTACTGTATGGGCGCACGTCAGGGCTCGGAAGGGAAGTAGTGACGTTTTGGATTGCAGACTTTGATGGAATGGTCTGGGGGCGTCATGTCGCATTTGGAGAGCCCCTGATGCGCCTAAACAGTGGAAACCCCCACAAGTGACCCCATTTTGGAAAATAGACCCCACATGGAACTTGTCTAGATGTGTGGTGAGCACTTTGAACCCCGAAGTGCTTCACAGAAGTTTATAACGCACAGCCGTAAAAATAAAAAATCCTTTTTTTTTTTGCAAAAATGATTTTTTTGCCCCAATATTTTATTTTTACAAGGGTAACAGGAGAAATTGGACCCCAAAAGTTGTTGTCCAATTTGTCCTGAGTACGCTGATATCCAATATGTGGGAGAAAACTACTGTATGGGTACACGTTGGGGCTCGGAAGGGAAGTAGTGACGTTTTGGATTGCAGACTTTGATGGAATGGTCTGGGGGCGTCATGTCGCATTTGGAGAGCCCCTGATGCGCCTAAACAGTGGAAATCCCCAACAAGTGACCCCATTTTGGAAAATAGACCCCACAAGGAACTTATCTAGATGTGTGGTGAGCGCTATGAAGCCCCAAGTGCTTCACAGAAGTTTATAATGTACAGCCGTAAAAACAAAAAAATATTTTTTTTTTGTACAAAAATGATATTTTCGCCCCCAGTTTTTTATTTTCCCAAGGGTAGCAGAAGAAATAGGACAAATTGCACAATAACTCTTGGGGTCCAGAGTACGCTGATACCCCATATGTGGGGATAAACTACTGTTTGGACGCATGGCAGAGCTGAGAAGTGAAGGAGCACCGTTTGACTTTTTCAACGCAGAATTGGCTGGAATTGAGATCAGACGCCATGTCACATTTGGAGAGCCCTGATGTGCCTAAACAGCGGAAACCCCCCAATTCTAACTCCAACCCTAACCCCAACACACCCCTAACCCTAGTCCCAACCCTAACCACAAACCTAACCCTAACACACCCCTAATCCCAACCCTAACCCTAATCCTAACTTTAGCGCCAACCCTAACCCTAACTTTAGCCGCAACCCTAATCCTAACCCTAATGGGAAAATGGAAATAAATACTTTTTTTTAATTTTATTATTTTTCCCTTACTAAGGGGGTGATAAAGGGGGGTTTGATTTACTATTTATAGCGGGTTTTTATGATTGGCAGCTGTCACGCTAAAAGACGCTTTTTATTGCAAAAATAGTTTTTGCATCATCACATTTTGAGAGCTATAATTTTTGCATATTTTGGCCCACAGAGTCATGTGAGGTCTTATTTTTTGCGGGACGAGTTGACGTTTTTATTGGTACCATTTTTGAGCACGTGACGTTTTTTGATCGCTTTTTATTTCGATTTTTGGGAGGTTAGAATGAACAAAAATCAGCAATTCATGAATTTCTTTTGGGGGAGGCGTTTATACCGTTCCGCGTGTGGTAAAATTGATAAAGCAGTTTTATTCTTCGGGTCAGTACGATTATGGCGATACCTCATTTATATCATTTTTTCATGTTTTGGCGCTTTTATAGAATAAAAACAATTTTATATAAAAAATAATTATTTTTGCATCGCTTTATTCTGCGAGCTATAACTTTTTTTATTTTTTCGCTGATGATGCTTTATGACGGCTCGTTTTTTGCGGGACAAGATGACGTTTTCAGCGGTACCATGTTTTTTTTACATTGGTCTTTTTGATCGCGTGTTATTCCACTTTTTGTTCGGCGGTATGATGATAAAGCATTGATTTTTTGCTTCGTTTTTTTTTTTAAGGGGTTCACTAAAGGGGTTAACTAGTGGGACAATTTTATAGGGGGGTCGTTACGGACGCGGCGATACCAAATATGTGTACTTTTATTGCTTTGTTTTTTTTATTTACAGGAAGAAGTGAATTTATTGGGGAATATATATTTTTTTTTTATTTATTTTGGATTTTTTTTTATAACACGTTTATTTTTATTTTTTTAACTTTTTTACTTTGTCCCAGGGTGGGACATCACAGTATTTTATCAGATCGCTGGTGTGACAGTGTGCACAGCACTCTGTCACACCAGCGATCGCACAGGCATAGATGCAGGCTTCTCAGTGCCTGCTCTCGGCAGGCACTGAGGTAGCCGCCTCCCTCCAGGACCCCGGCGCCATCTTGGATCCGGGTCCTGGGAGGGAGGAAGCCCTCAGAACAGCGCGATCACATCGCGCTGCTCTGAGGGTCTCAGGGGGGCGCGCAGGGAGCACCCACCCTGCGCGATCCTCCCCTGTGCCCCCAGTACACCGCGATCATGTTTGATCGCGGTGTGCAAGGGGTTAATGTGCCGGGAGCGGTCCGTGACCGCTCCTGACACACAGTCATGGGTGTCAGCTGTGATAATCAGCTGACACCCGGCGGCGATTAGCTGCGCTCCCTCAGGAGTGCAGCTGATCGCCTATGACGTACTATCCCGTCCCCGGTCATACGGGCCCAGGTACCATGGACGGGATAGTACGTCCGATGGCAGTAAGGGGTTAACATCTGTAAGATTCCCCATGAGCGTCCCAAAGCGAGATCAGCAGCTCTCACTGAATGGACAAGCTACATCCCCATGGACCGTCAGGCCGCACTCTCGCCACTGTCCGGGATATCTGCGTAATGTGAAGAACGTGGATTATGTTACGTACTCCTCTTAGAGGACACTCGGCAGCATGTCACTGCGCTCACTGTTAACCTGCAGATTTCCAGAATTTTAGAATAGTGAGATGCTCTCTTCCCGCTTGTCTAGACAGCACTGCGGATCCTTGTAATCCATAGGAATTCATTTTCTCCACGATGTCATCTGAAAGTAGAAACATTAGAGTGAGAAGTCTGCAAACAGATGAATGCCGGTTTCACCTAGATCAGCGGTTCTCAACCTGTGGGTCGCGACCCCGGCGGGGTCGAACGACCAAAACACAGGGGTCACTTAAAGCCATCGGAAAATACATATTTCCGATGGCTTTAGCCCAGTGGCATAGCAGGGGCGTAGCGTGGGCGGGCGGGGGGCGGTCCGTCTCAGGCAGCACGTGTGTGGGGGCGGCGTGGCAGCAGCAATTCCTCCTCCCACGGAGTCACAGTGCAGCGGCCCAGGACCCTCCGGAGCTAAGCGGCGGGTCGGTGAGTCCACTGTGCGGGGAGAGGGGGGACCCGGCCTAAGCAGGCGGCGCAATACTTACCTCTCCCGTGCCTCCGTAGCTCCGGGCTCCAGGGGGCGCCTGCAGGGCGCCCGCGCTTCCTGTCACAGCAGCGCCGCTGGATGATGTCATCATTCAGCGGCCGGCTGTGGCAGAGAGCGTGGGTGCCGGATAGGTGAGATGTGAGGTGTATGTGTCTGTGTGTATCAGTGTGTGTGTGTGTTGTGGTGTGTGTGGTGCTGCTGCGTGGTGTGTGTTTTATGTGAGAGAGTGCTTGGGCTGCTGTGTGTGGTGCTGTATGGTGATGGTGATGGGGGGAGCATGATATGGGAGGAAACGATGATGATGGGGAGCCAATGATGATGGCAGGCAAAGATGATGATAAATGGGGAGGCGATGATGATGGGCAGGCAATGATGTTTGATGGGAGGCAATGATGATGGGGCAGGGGCAAAAATGATGATGATGGGGAGGCAATGATGATGGGAAGGCAATGATGATAATGATGGGGAGGCAATGAATGATGGGGAGGCCAATGATGATGGCAGAATAATGATGATGATGGGAGGCAATGATGATGGGCATGGCAAAGAATGATGATGAGGGGAAAATGATGATGGGCAGGCAATGATGATGATGAGATGATGATGGGAAGGCAATCATGATGGGCATGCAAATATGATGATGAGGAGAATGATGATGGGCAGGCAAAGATGATATGATGGGGAGGCAATGATGATGGGCAGGCAAGATGATGATGATGGGGAGGCAATGATGATGAGGGGAGCCAAATGATGATGGGAGGCAATATGAATGATTGGGGAGCAATGATGATGGGCAGGCAAAGATGATGATGATGGGGAGGCAATGATGATGGGCAGGCAAAGATGATGATGATGGGGAGGCAATGATAATGATGGGAGCAATGATGAATGGGCAGGCATAATGATATGATGGGGAGGCAATGATGATGGGCAGGCAAAATGATGATGATGGGGAGGCAATGATGATGGGCAGGCAAAGATGATGATGACGGGGAGGCAATGATGATGGGAAGGCAATGATGATAATGATGGGGAGGCAATGATAATGATGGGGAGCCAATGATGATGGGCAGGCAATAATGATGATGATGGGGAGGCAATGATGATGGGCAGGCAAAGATGATGATGATGGAGACAATGATGAGGGCAGGCATGATGATGAATGATGATGGGCAGGCAATGATGATGGCAGCAATGATGATGATGATGGGAGCAATGATGATGATGGGAGGCGATGATGATGGGGAGCCAATGATGATGGGAAGGCAATGATTATGATGGGGAGCCAATGATGATGGGCAGGCAATGATATGATGGGGAGCCAATGATGATGGGCAGGCAATGATGATGATGATGGGGAGGCAATTATGATGATGATGGGGAGGCAATGATGATGATGATGATGATAGGGAGGCAATGATGATCAGGAGGCGATGATGATGATGATGGGGAGGCAATGATGATGATAATGGGGAGTCTTTCCACAGTGCCATTTCCTGAGCCGTAACAGTGCAGAACGCAGCACAGTGCAAAGGAGAGCTCCATATTTTGTATGGAGCATTATATGGAGACCAGTATTCTTTATGGAGCATTATATTTGGCCCATAATACTGTATGGAGGACTATGTGGTGTCCATAATATTGTATGGAGGACTGTACTTATTTTTTGGTTTGGGGGTCACCGCAACATGAGGAACTGTATTGCGGGGTCACGGCATTAGAAAGGTTGAGAACCACTGACCTAGATGAAAAACCAGATAATCTGGACAGGCAAGGTGGCGGATTACCAGAAATCTGGATAATTAGGTAGGTATTGTGCTGTCACGTGGTCCATGTGAGTAATAAATGCCATGGCCGGCCCAAACTGATAGCACATTATGCGTATACAGTAAAAAAAAAATCCCATCACATCGGGCCAGGAGACCACAGAGAACAGGCAGAAGTTTTTTCATAAGGAGTTTCTTTACATGGATTCTACAATAAATTTCCCATTCATTTCAATGGGAAACATACCCATAATGTTCATGGTGTATTTTTTTATTTTATTTTTTTAAACACATGGTTTAAAAAAAAAAAAAAAGTGTCTGGTCAATTAATGTCAAATTTGCCATTGAAATTAAGTGAAAGTAGAAAAAAAGCCTCACAGTTAACTCAATGTCAAGATCATATTTTTATTAAAGAAAAATCCAGGTAAAAATCTCAGGATGAACATATACTTCTGCCACCTACAATATTGCCACACTATCAGATAGGTGGTCTACTAATCCAGCTGTGTAGAAATATGGGCCGAATTAACCAAACGTTCCCGTTGTCCATTTCTGGCACATGTTATACCAATACGGCCAATTCATAAAGGCCAACAGGATAACGTAACGGAATCTCTCACCGACGTTGTTCTCTTTCAGAACAAGCAAGTACAACAAGCCTTTCGAAGACAGGAGCTCAGGAACCAGGGGAAGAAAGCGATCTATAACTTCACGACCATTTTTACCTCCAGCCCAGGCCGCCTCTATCCCATTACTTCCTACCTAGAAAATCAAAAAGAATAAAAAAAAAAAATTTCAATAGAACTGTAATAAAAAGTGGTTTTCCTACATGAAAATAGGAACTAATATGTATGAGAGGCTGCGAGAGATGTCAATGAAGATGTCACAAAGCGGAGAGTTGGGAAAGGCCACCAGCAAAGAGCCCACGGCCAACGTCCCTGGTGGATGTCATCACTATGAATGGAATCACAGGCACATTGTACCTTGTCTTCCAGTCACCTATGTAGCGATATTAGCAGTTTTGAAGAGCTTTACTTTCGCCAGTTTTAATAAATCTGCCCTGCTGTGCTCTCGTGCTGGTCAGTGTAATGGAGATGGCATACTAAGCAACGCAGCTTTGATTTCCATCTACTTGTCTCTTTGGGGAAAACATACCTCTTCAGACGGGGTCACCACATAAGGAGGGTTAAAGAGAAGAAGGTCAATGTGTCCTTGTAGTCGCGGCAGTAATCCGCTGACCTGCAATAAGAGCAAATGCCCATCATATCGGCATACCGGTGCCCTGCTCTACAGAGGGGACATAATCCTACAGTAGTGCTCAAATTATCGAGAAAGAGACATTACATCTGTGCATGAGATTGGGGGAAGCACTAATTCAATATGGCCTAGAAAGGTCAACATGGAACTACAAACTGGTGAAGCTTCCAAACACCAATCCTGTAGGCAAAAGGGTTCAGGAACATAAAAAAGAAGAAATCCTACATTAGCCATCACAAAGCTTACAGGCTAGTACTCGCCAATCTCCAGCAGGCCCATAGTGGATGAGGGGAGGTAAGCAAGACCATAGGGGGATCAACACAGCGGAGATGAGCAAAACCATAGGGGGATCAACGGAGCGGAGGTGAGCAAGACTATAGGGGGATGAACGGAGCGGAGGTGTGCAAGACCATAGGGGGATGAAAGGAGCGGAGGTGAGCAAGACCACAAGGGGATGAAAGGAGCGGAGGTGAGCAAGACCATAGAGGGATGAAAGGAGCGGAGGTGAGCAAGACCATAGAGGGATCAACGGAGCGGAGGTGAGCAAGACTATAGGGGATGAACAGAGCGGAGGTGAACAAGACCATAGGGGGATCAACACTCCGGAGATGAGCAAGACCACAGGGGGATGAAAGGAGCGGAGGTGAGCAAGACCATAGGGCGAACAACGGAGCGGAGGTGAGCAAGACTATAGGGGGATGAATGGAGCGGAGGTGTGCAGGCCCATAGGTGATGAACAGAGGGGAGGTGAGCAAGACCATTCGGGGATAAACAGAGCGGAGGTGAGCAAGACTATAGGGGGATAAATGGAGCGGAGGTGTGCAGGCCCATAGGTGATGAACAAAGGGGAGGTGAGCAAGACCATTCGGGGATAAACAGAGCGGAGGTGAGCAAGACTATAGGGGGATGAATGGAGCGGAGGTGTGCAGGCCTATAGGTGATGAACAGAGGGGAGGTGAGCAAGACCATTCGGGGATAAACAGAGCGGAGGTGAGCAAGACTATAGGGGGATGAATGGAGCGGAGGTGTGCAGGCCCATAGGTGATGAACAGAGGGGAGGTGAGCAAGACCATTCGGGGATAAACAGAGCGGAGGTGAGCAAGACTATAGGGGGATGAATGGAGCGGAGGTGTGCAGGCCTATAGGTGATGAACAGAGGGGAGGTGAGCAAGACCATTCGGGGATAAACAGAGCGGAGGTGAGCAAGACTATAGGGGGATGAATGGAGCGGAGGTGTGCAGGCCCATAGGTGATGAACAGAGGGAGGTGAGAAAGACCATTCGGGGATAAACAGAGCGGAGGTGAGCAAGACTAGGGATGAATGGAGCGGAGGTGTGCAGGCCTATAGTGATGACAGGAGGTGAGCAAGACATGGAGAATGGAGCGGAGGTGTGCAGGCCCATAGGTGATGAACAGAGCGGAGGTGAACAAGACCATAGGGGATGAATGGAGCCAAGGCATACAGGCCTATAGGGGATGAACGGAAGGGAGGTGAGCAGGCCCATAGAGAATTGAGTGGAGGTGCTCCATACAGATAGGGTTCGTTCTCGGGATTAGTGGCGGTCACAGCGGTGGACCCCCGGTGATCAACAAATTATATTTTGTCCTATCATTAAGTAATGACTTATGTACTTGGTACAATCCCTTTAAAAATATGTCATGCGGTGGAGACATGCCAGGGAAGACGACAAGAAAATGCTATAATAAAATAACACAGTGAACAGGCATCCAGAAATACAGCAATTCAATAACAGCTATGGATATACAGCAATAACATTGTCAGCCTTCAATATACTGTACTAATCCCTACATCAGTCGGCCTAAGGTACAGCTACAAAACTAAATCTAATATGAGACAGTAATGGAGCTTCTCAGTCACTGGCTGCCATAGATGCAATAAACAGTAAATCTCTCATCCAGATCTAAGTAAAGTCTGCAGCATTCTACAGAATTGGGAAAAATCCCACTTTAGCAAGTTGCAAATGGTGCTTCTGCGAGCTGACCACTAGGGCGCTGTTTACCAGAAGTCTATGACGTTAGACGGTTAGTGTTTTGTACACGGCAGGCAGGCAGGCAGGCAGATGTCCTACTATGTACATGCAGACAGACCTTTCCACATACTGATCATATGATCACAGGTTCTCTGGAAAATTAGACGCCCTTATGTCTAAATGGTGTGGTTACATCTGCAGTATGAGCCTATGCTGTGCAAAGTGCTTCTCAAGCACAGAGAAGCGGGTAGGCGCATTGTAGATGCAATATACACTATAATGTGTTAAAATGTTTGCGCAAAGTTTATAAGTTTCATTAAAAATAAAATTATAATACTTAATAGATGCAAAAATGATTGCCTCCCCGTCGGGGAATCGAACCCCGGTCTCCCGCGTGACAGGCGGGGATACTTACCACTATACTAACGAGGAATTGCATGTCTGAGTATGAGTCTGTGCCTGGGTTATTAGGCAATACTATCGCCTGTCAGGATTAGAACACAGATTAACCATTGAGAAATACATTTACAGAGCGATGGAATAGAGGAAAAGAGAACACAGTGCAGCCAGTAATGTGCAGAGAACTCGGTAGTTTTTTTTCATTACCAAATCAGTTATAATAGGGTCAATGTGCACAGAGTTGGCGCGTGCAGTCTCCATTGTGCATAATGCTGCAGTAGGATTGACATCCGTACATCTGAAACAAAATCAAAGTAAAAATCAGAAAAATGAAAAAAATCTTCACTGATAAAGTCTAACAGAAAAGGATAGGCACTTTAAGGGTATGGCTCCACGTTCCGGAACCACAGCGCTTTGGACGGAGCGGAAACCCCACTCAGCCCAAAGCCCCGCCCTCTTGTGAATGCGCGGTGGGTGCTCATTGAACACATCCGGAATCACCGCAGCGCTAGATAGCCCTGTGTTATTTCCCTTGCGGTGACGGAGCATCGCCACAAGGGAAAAGGACATGCTGCGGTCTAAAAAGACGCGCCACATGTCCGTTAACAGGTCTGCCGCCTGCGTCTTTTAACGCATAGTGGAGACGGGATTTCTTGAAATCCCCTCCACTATGCTGTAACATCTGGACGCTGTGTGTTTGACGCTGCGCCAACGCACAGCGTCAAACATGCATCATTTACCGACGGTGGAAACTCACCCTAAAGGAGTTTTCTATTTTAACACTATCAACTTTTTTTTTTATGGTGGCAGATCTAAAAATAATAAAATCAGTGTTATTCACCTTCTTCAGGTCCAGCGCAGCGTCTCTGCCACGAGGCGGGTCACTGTGTGCACGCTGCAGTGACGATGGTATGTCAATAGCGCTACAGCCAATCACAGTGGCTTGTGCTGTCTACAGCAGCAGAGCCATTGAGCACAGTGATTGGCTGCAGCGGTGATGTGCGCTGTAGGGCACACTGTGGCAGCAGAAAGGCGTCGCTGAACCTGGCGAGATTGTTATTGTCAACAGCTGCAACATCCTAGACAAGAAAAAATTGCACCACAAAACATCAGTGTGTCATCCGTGTTTTGAATCAGTGTGTCATCAATGTGTCGTCACTGTTTTGGATCAGTGTGTCATCCATGTTTTGGATCAGTGTGTCATCCATGTGTCGTCAGTGTTTTGGATCAGTGTGTCATCCGTGTTTTGGATTAGTGTTTTGGATCAGTGTGTCGTCAGTGTTTTGGATCAGTGTGTTATCCATGTTTTGGATTAGTGTGTCATCAATGTGTAGTCAGTGTTTTGGATCATTGTGTCATCAGTGTTTCGGATTAGTGTTTTGGATCAGTGTGTCATCAGTGTTTTGGATCAGTGTGTCATCTCATGTTTTATCATGTCAAGTGTTTTTTATAGGGATCAGTGTGTCATCAGTGGCGGTGTTGTTTTGGTTAGTGTAGTGTTTTGGATCATGTTGTGTCATCAGTGTTTTGGATCAGTGTGTGTCATCAGTGTTTTGGATCAGTGTTATTGTGGTCATGTGTCAGTGTTTGTGGATTCAGTGTGTCATCCATGTGTCGTCAGTGTTGATCGTGTGTATCATGTGATGTCATCAGTGTTGGATCAGTGTGTCATCATGTGTCACATGTTTGGATCAGTGTGTCATCCATGTGTCATCAGTGTTTTGGATCAGTGTCTCATCCATGTGTCATCAGTGTTTTGGATCAGTGTCTCATCATGTTTGTCAGTGTGATCCATGTGTCATCAGTGTTTTGGATCAGTGTCATCCATTTCCCTGTGTCGTCAGGTGTTTTTGGATCAGTGTGTCATCAGTGTTTATCATGGATCCAGGTGGTGATCATTCCATCGTGTATCATGTCAGTGTTTTGGATCAGTGTGTCATCAGTGTTTTGGATCATAAGTGTTTAGGAGTCATGTTTTATCATTTTACATGTGTCATCCCTGTGCATATGTTTTCGCAGACGGATAAACAGACAAAGCTTCTCCTGTCTTTTACACTGCTAAATGCGCACAGCACACGGACTGTACACTGACACCCTCCCAGTGCTGGATGTGATTTTTACAGATCCCTAGACTTGCATTAGCCTTTTTCATCCATAACACTAGAAAAAAAATAGGCTTGTCTCGGTGTTTTGCATGGACATTGGTCTGTCAAAAAAAATACAGAAATGTGAATAGCACCATATATTATAAAGGGGACATGTTGTTAGAGCACATACGTGTAACACAGACATCTGAATGAGGACTTAAGACACCACCTTTTCTGACATGTCCAAATTTATAATGTCCAAAAATGTAGACAGGTGGAGTAAATCTGCAACGAAGTTTATGAGGAAAAGTTTCACGAGTCAGTGACCGATCGAACGCTATGCCAGTCCAATACTAAAAGGGATGTCCATCATTTGGACAGGCTCCCATTTCTCTTATGGGGTCTATAGTTAAGTTGTCATTATGAACAAAATATCAGCGACGCCTGCAGAGGTCTGACAGCGCGGCCAGATGATGTCCCATCACTCCAAGCCGGATCTCAGGACCCGCGGAAAACAGGAGGGAAGCAGATGTCAGAAACTAGTTAGACCAACTAATGTAGTATCACAAGTCGCCTGTCACATAAGAGAGGCCCAAACGCCTGCAGAAGACCCCCTATAACACCAATAGGGGGATACGCCCATGTATGGCAGTAGGAGGACCCCTGTACCGCAAACAAATGTGCACTTATCACAAGCAAAGACACGGAAAAATTCACTTACAGATACCAAGCATTAGGTCCAATAAGTGATGCTACAAATGCGGACACCACTCCGGAGCCACAGCCGATTTCTAGGCAGATCTCCACTCTGTAACAGAAGCAAAGAGGAATCTCTTACAGAAAAGAATGGATTTACAAGTTACGTTTGTCATTTTCATAGTATTCAAATCAGGACCTAACAAATAAAGCTGCACCCTGTAACGCTATAGCATGCAAACATGAAAAATATGACATATCAATTGCATTACTGCTCTACAAAATAGGAAAAATATAGAAGAATATTTAGAGCATAAATTGGTCAATTCATGTATACCCAGCAGCTGCGATAAGGCGATTCTCTTTCATATTGTTTTCATGCTATAGTGCTACAGGGTGCAGCTTTATGGTGCGTTATATATGGAGATGGCTGCTCTTAGTAAGCACCTGTACACACTTGTCTTCTGTTTGAAAGTTACAGTCAGTCTTTTGTTAGTATTCAGGAACTAGACACTGAGAAGTATATTTTCCTGCAGTTTTTCAATTCACGCTATTCTGCTCTGCATTGCCTCTTTCATGCACACAGGCCGCTTTGTTACTTTGCTCAGTTCTTTGATACATTTAGGCTAAAATCAGAAATGACAGCAAAAAAAAAAAGTGCAATAAGCGCATATACAGTAGTATTATATCTATGTGGATAAGCGCATATACAGTAGTATTATATCTATGTGGGATAAGGCGCATATACAGTAGTATTATATCTATGTGGATAAGCGAATATACAGTAGTATTATATCTATGTGGATAAGCGCATATACAGTCATGGCCAAAAGTTTTGAGAATGACACAAATATTAATTTTTACAAAGTCTACTGCTTCACTTTTTCTAATGACAATTTGCATATACTCCAGAATGTTATAAAGAGTGATCAGCTTAACAGCAATTACTTGCAAAGTCAATATTTGGCTAGAAAATAAACTTTATCCCCCAAAACACATTTCAACATCATTGCAGCCCTGCCTTAAAAGGACCAGCTAACCTCTTTTCAGTGATTGCTCCATTAACACAGGTGTGGGTGTAGATGAGGTCATGGCTGGAGATCATCTGTCATGATTAAGTAAGAATGACACCACTGGACACTTTAAGGCTAAGTTCACACGTTGCGGAATTGCCGCGGAAATTTCCGCGGCAATCCCGCACTTCTCCCCGGGAAATACGCACGTTTTTTATAAGCGTATTCCTGCCAGAATAATAGCGTTTTGCAAGCGTAATTAGCTTGCAGAATGCTAGCGTTTTCCTAGCGATCTGTAGCATCGCTTGGAAAACTGATTGACAGGTTGGTCACACGAGTCAAACATAGTGTTTGACTCGTGTGACCAACTTTTTACTATTGATGCCGCCTATGCCGCATCAATAGTAAAAAGATCTAATGTAAAAATAATAAAAAAAATAATAATGATATTCTCACCTTCCGGCGGCCCCCGCAGCCTTCCCGCCTTCAGCGACGCTCCCGGCAACTCCGGTCCCAGGAGTGCTTTGCGACAAATCACACCGATGACGTAGCATCTCGCGAGACCGCTACGCCATCTGGGTGATTCTCGCAAAGCACTCCTGGGACCGGGAGTTGCCGGGAGCATCGCTGAAGGCGGGAAGGCTGCGGGGGCCGCGGGAAGGCTGCGGGGGCCGCCGGAAGGTGAGAATATCATTATTTTTTATTTTAATTATTGTTTTACCAGGGATATGGTACCCAGGGCCTGGAGGAGAGTCTCCTCTCCTCCAGATCCTGGGTACCACCGCACATGAACCGCTTACATTCCGCAAAATTAATGAACATGTTGCTATTTTTTCCGCAAAGCGTTTTTTTCGCGGAAAAAAACGCAACATGTGGCCAAAACATGCGGAATCAATTAACATGTATAGGATGCTTAATGCTTGCGTTTTTACCGCGGAAAAAACGCAAAAAAATTCCTGAACGTGTGCACTTAGCCTAAAAGGAGGCTGGTGCTTGGCATGATTGTTTCTCTTCTGTTAACCATGGTTATCTCTAAAGAAACACATGCAGTCATCATTGCAATGCACAAAAATGGCCTAACAGGAAGAGTATCGCAGCTAGAAAGATTGCACCTCAGTCAACAATCTATCACATCATCAAGAACTTCAAGGAGAGAGGTTCCATTGTTGCCAAAAAGGCTCCAGGGCGCCCAAGAAAGACCAGCAAGCGCCAGGACCGTCTCTTAAAAGTGTTTCAGCTGTGGGATCGGGCTACCAGCAGTGCAGAGCTTGCTCAGGAATGGCAGCAGGCAGGTGTGAGTGAGTCTGCACGCACTGTGAGGCGGAGACTCTTGGAGCAAGGCCTGGTCTCAAGGAGGGCAGCAAAGAAGCCACTTCTCTCCAGAAAAAACATCATGGACAGACTGATATTCTGCAAAAGGTACAGGCAGTGGACTGCTGAGGACTGGGGTAAAGTTATTTTCTCTGATGAATCCTTTTCGTTTGGGACATCAGGAAAACGCCTCATTCGAAGAAGACAAGGTGAGCGCTACCACCAGTCTTGTCTCATGCCAACTGTTAAGCATCCTGAAACCATTCATGTGTGGGGTTGCTTCTCAGCCAAGGGAATCGCCTCTCTCACAGTCTTGCCTAAAAACACAGCCATGAATAAAGAATGGTACCAGAATTTCCTCTAAGAGCAACTTCTCCCAACCCTCCAAGAGCAGTTTGGCGATCAACAATGCCTTTTCCAGCATGATGGAGCACCTTGCCATAAAGCAAAGGTGATAACTAAATGGCTCAGGGAACAAAACAGAGATTTTGGGTCCATGGCCTGGAAACTCCCCAGATCTTAAATCCCATTGAGAACTTGTGGTCAATCGTCAAGAGACGGGTGGACAAACAAAAACCTAAAAATTCTGACAAAATGAAAGCATTGATTGTGCAAGAATGGACTGCTATCAGTCAGGATTTGGTCCAGAAGTTGATTGAGAGCATGCCAGGGAGAATTGCAGAGGTCCTGAAGAAGAAGGGTCAACACTGCAAATATTGACTTGCTGGATTAACTCATTCTAACTGTCAATATAAGCTTTTGTTACTCATATGTTTGCAATTATTATATTTCTGTCTGTGATAAAAACATCTGTCAAACACACATAAAAATCAGAGGGCAGCAGATCATGTGAAAATATAATATTTGTGTCATTCTCAAAACTTTTGGCCAACTGTACAGTAGTATTATATCTATGTAGATAAGCGAATATAGAGTAGTATATCTATGTGGATAAGCAAATATACAGTAGTATTATATCTATGTGGTTGTACAGAGTCAGAAGTACACTGCTCAAAAAAATAAAGGGAACACTCAAATAACACATCCTAGATCTAAATGAATGAAATATTCTCATTGAATACTTTGTTGTGTACAAAGTTTGAATGTGCTGTCAACATAATCACACAAAAATCTTCAATGGAAATCAAATTTTTGAACCAATGGAGGCCTGGATTTGGAGAGACTCCCAAAATGAACGTGGAAACAAGTCGAAATGAAAATCAAAACAAGACAAAATTAAAGTGGAAACAAGTCAAAATGATGCTCAGTATTGTGTGTGGTCTCCACGTGTCTGTATGACCTCCCTACAACGCCTGGGCATGCTACTGATGAGGTTGCGGATCTCCTCCCAGACATGGACTAAAGCATCCGTCAACTCCTGGACAGTCTGTGGTTGGTGGATGGAGCGAGACATGCTGTCCCAGATGTGCTCAATCTGATTCAGGTCTGGGGAACGGGCAGGCCAGTCCATAGCTTCAATGCCTTCATCTTGCAGGAACTGCTGACACACTCCAGCCACATGAGGTCTGGCATTGTCCTGCATTAGGAGGAACCCAGGGCCAACCGCACCAGCATATGGTCTCACAAGGGGTCTGAGGATCTCATCTCGGTACATATTGGCAGTCAGGCTACCTCTGGCGAGCACATGGAGGGCAGTGCGGCCCTCCAAAGAATTGCCACCCCACACTATTACTGACCCACTGCCAAACCGGTCATGCTGAAGGATGTTGCAGGCAGCAGGTTCACACTCAGCACATGTGACAGTCTGAAGACACTGTAGAGAGTGATCTGCTGCCTGCAACATTATTCAGCATGACCAGTTTGGCAGTGGGTCAGTAATGGTGTGGGGTGGCATTTCTTTGGAGGGCCACACAGCACTCCATGTGCTCGCCAGAGGCAGCCTGACTGCCATTGAGTACCAAGATGAGATCCTCAGACCCCTTGTGAGACCATATGCTGGTGCGGTTGGCCCTGGTTCCTCTTAATGCAGGACAATGCCAGACCTCATGTGCCTGGAGTGTGTCAGCAGTTCCTGCAAGATGAAGGCATTGAAGCTATGGACTGGCCCACCCGTTCCCCAGACCTGAATCAGATAGAGCACATCTGGGACATCATGTCTCACTCCATCCACCAACATCACATTACACCACAGACTGTCCTGAAGTTGACGGATGCTTTAGTCCAGGTCTGGGAGGAGATCCCTCAGAACATCCGCAACCTCATCAGGAGCATGCCCAGGTGTTGTAGAGAGGTCATACAGGCACGTGGAGGCCACACATAATACTGAGCATCATTTTGACTTGTTTCCACTTTAATTTTGTCTTGTTTTGATTTTCATTTTGACTTTTTTCCACTTTCATTTTGGGGTCTCTCCAAATCCAGGCCTCTATTGGTGCAAAAATTTGATTTCCATTGATGATTTTTGTGTGATTAAGTTGTCAGCACATTCAACTTTGTACACAACAAAGTATTCAATGAGAATATTTCATTCATTTAGAGCTAGGATGTGTTATTTGAGTGTTCCCTTTATTTTTTTGAGCAGTGTAATAAGTCTGAGACTTAAATATTTCAATGATCCCTTTCCTGTATCAGGATGGCATAGTGGTCATCTCATCCATGTGCAGAAGATTATCATGGCGGCTGTGTAGGGTCCACATCTTTGGAGCCTCCAACCCTTTGCATCAGCCAGAGAATAGTTCTAGAACAGGAATTTCCATCCTGGTAGCACAAGAACTTCATGTATTCCATCTGTCCTGATGAGAGTGGGATTCAGATGATGGAGGCTATGGCCGGGCTCAGATTTCTTGTTCAGTATACGGACCACAACGCCCGGACTGACCAAGGGTCTCCTGACCCAAACAATGAGGCTGTAAATTCAGGCGAGGTGACCCGCTGGGGAATACCATGCCTACACAGGGGACAGTTTGGAAACTTTTTATTGTAAAATTATCTTTGTTGCCCATAGCAACCAATCAGAACAAGGCTTATATCCTGAAGTCAGCTCTAGAAAAATGGAAGCTGTGCTAAGATTGGTTGCTATGGGCAGCAGTTTATATACATTTCGAGCAGCCGTTCTACACAAATATGAATGTCAGCACTTGAATTACCCAGATTTCAGCTCCTCCACCTCCTTCTCCAAGGCATCAAGTAAAAGAAAAGTGTCCTCAGCCGGGTCATACACTGCTGCAAAATCCCCGCGCCCAACATGTGAGTGCACAGGAGTAGGGAGCATCCTGCAAGCAAAGATCTGCTGCTTCCTGGAGGGATTAGTACATGGAGGAGCAGCTGGAACGCGCAGATCCCTCAGATGGAAGCACAGACTCCTGTGATAGTACACAGCGGAGACAGGCTGGTGCGTCACAGAGGACACGTGACGCCTCTGCGCTGTGCATACACGACCAGCTCAGCACATGGCCCTGTATAGAGTGAGCTGCTCCTGGGAGTTATGACGTCACGGGAAGGGGCGGAGCCTCCACAGATCAGGAAGCCGCAGTGCGCGTGTGCAGATCAGGGCGCGCTCACAGTGTGCCGGGCCCGCGCTGCCGCAGGTGTTATGGGAGGGAGCTTGGCCTCTGCGGCATATACTGTACTATGGCATATAGACCGGGTCACGGTCACCATACACGTGTCATCCCAGAGCACTCCGCTATATGTGCGACAATGGAGAAGCTGGAGAGATGAGTTCTCAGTCATCTGGGGTATGATTCTCTCTTGTGAGAGAATCGGGTCACAGTAAGATCAGGGTGTGAGCCCACAGTCATTGCCATAATCCAATTCTCTAGGAAGAGGCAGTCATTGCTCATGTGAGCGAGCCCTAAGGCTACGTGTGCACGTTGCGCAAATGTGCCGTAATTTTGCAGAGTATTTGCGCAACTCCCCGCCGCGGGTGAAACGCATACATAATTAGTATTCGTTTTCCCGCCAAAAAAGCATTTTTGGCTTGCAGAATGCTAGCGTTTTCCAAGCGATCTGTGACATCTCTTGGAACTGATTGACAGGTTGGTTACGCTTGTGTCACGCATAGTGCTGACAAGTGTGACCAGCTGTTTATTAAATGAGTAATGTCAAAAATATGGATATTCTCACCCTGTCGGCCCCGGAGTCTTCCCGCTCCTCAGTGACGCTGCCGGCAAGTTCCGTTCCCAGGGATGCATTGTGCGAATGACCTCTGACATGGCGGGCACGCGACCGCTACGTCATCTGGGGTGATTCTCGCAATGTACCCCTGGGAAAAGAACTTGCCGGCAGCGTCGCTGAGGAGCGGGAAGACTCCGGGGCCGACAGGGTGAGAATATCCATATTTTCTATTTTTGACAGGAATATGGTACCCAGGGCCTGGAGGAGATTCTACTCTCCTCCAGACCCTGGGTACCATCTGCACATGAAGCGCTCACTTCACGAATGGTGGGCATAGCCACATGCATAAAGTGAGCATTTCAATGCATTCCTACGGCGGTGTAATCACAATTACGCAAAAAGAATGGACATGCTTATTTTTACGTGATGCGATTACGCTCTGCACAAATATGCAGCATGGGCACAGCAATGCGTAATCCCATAGGATTGTATGGGATGCGTTTTGTACCCATTTTTTAAGCGATTACGCCATGTAAAATTGCGGTAAATGCTGCAAAAACGCTACGTGTGCACATAGCCTTACATGTAAACTAGGATGGAGTGATTAGGAGGGGTCCTCCGCCTGCAGTCAGTATTCTAGCGGGTACAGTACAGGCTAGGATGGAGTGATTAGGAGGGTCTTTCCCCCTGCAGTCAGTATTCTAGCGGGTACAGTACAGGCTAGGATAGAGTGATTAGGAGGGGTCCTCCGCCTGCAGTCAGTATTTTAGCGGGTACAGTACAGGCTAGGATGGAGTGATTAGGAGGGGTCCTCCGCCTGCAGTCAGTATTCTAGCGGGTACAGTACAGGTAGGATGGAGTGATTAGGAGGGATCCTCCGCCTGCAGTCAGTATTTACGGGTACAGTACAGGCTAGGATGGAGTGATTAGGAGGGGTCCTCCACCTGCAGTCAGTATTCTAGCGGGTACAGTACAGGCTAGGATGGAGTGATTAGGAAGGGGTCCTCCGCCTGCAGTCATATTCTAGGGGTAAGTACAGGCTAGGATGGAGTGATAGGAGGGGTCCTCCCTGCAGTCAGTATTCTAGCGGGTAGAGTACAGGCTAGGATGGAGTGATTAGGAGGGGTCCTCGCCGCAGTCAGTATTCTAGGGTACATTACAGTACAGGGTAGGATGGAGTGATTAGGAGGGGTCCTCGCCTGCAGTCAATATTCTAGCGGGTACAGTACAGGGTAGGATGGAGTGATTAGGAGGGGTCCTCCACTGCAGTCAGTATTCAGCGGGTACAGTACAGGTAGGATGAGTGATTAGGAGGGGTCCTCCGCCTGCATCAGTATTTAGCGGTACAGTACAGGTAGGATGGAGTGATTAGGAGGGGTCCTCGCCTGCAGTCAGTATTCTAGCGGGTACAGTACAGGTAGGATGGAGTGATTAGAGGGGTCCTCCCTGCAGTCAGTATTCTAGCGGGTACAGTACAGGGAGGATGAGTGATTAGGAGGGTCTCCGCCTGCAGTCAGTATTCTAGCGGGTACAGTACAGGCTAGGATGGAGTGATTAGGAGGGGTCTCCGCCTGCAGTCAGTATTTTAGGGTTAGTACAGGGTAGGATGGAGTATTAGGAGGGGGTCTCCGCCTGCAGTCAGTATTCTAGCGGGTACAGTACAGGGAATGGAGTGATTAGGAGGGGTCCTCACCGCAGTCAGTATTCTAGCGGGTACAGTACAGGTAGGATGAGTGATAGGAGGGGTCCTCCCTGCAGTCATATTCTAGCGGGTACAGTACAGGTAGGATGGAGTGATTAGAGGGGTCCCCCCTGCAGTCAGTATTGGGGTCAGTACAGGTAGGATGGAGTATTAGGAGGGGGTCTCGCCTGCAGTCAGTATTCTAGCGGTACAGTACAGGCTAGATGGAGTGATTAGGAGGGGTCCTCCGCCTGCAGTCAGTATTCTAGCGGGTACAGTACAGGCTAGGATGGAGTGATTAGGAGGGGGTTCTCCGCCTGCAGTCAGTATTCTAGCGGTACAGTACAGGCTAGGATGGAGTGATTAGGAGGGGGTCCTCCGCCTGCAGTCAGTATTCTAGGGTACAGTACAGGCTAGGATGGAGTGATTAGGAGGGGACCCCCACCTGCAGTCAGTATTCTAGCGGGTACAGTACAGGCTAGGATGGAGTGATTAGGAGGGGTCCTCCGCTGCAGTCAGTATTCTAGCGGGTACAGTACAGGCTAGGATGGAATGATTAGGAGGGGTCCTCCGCCTGCAGTCAGTATTCTTGCGGGTACAGTACAGTACAGGCTAGGATCGAGTAATTAGGAGGGGTCCTCCGCCTGCAGTCAGTATTTTACGGGTACAGTACAGGGTAGGATGGAGTGATTAGGAGGGTTTGTCCTCTGCCTGCAGTCAGTATTCTAGTAGGTACAGTACAGGCTAGGATGGAGTGATTAGGAGAGGGTCCTCCGCCTGCGTCAGTACTCTAGCGGGTACAGTACAGGCTAGGATGGAGTGATTAGGAGGGGTCCTCCGCCTGCAGTCAGTATTTATGGGTACAGTACAGGCTAGGTAGAGTGATTAGAGAGGGTCCTCCGCCTGCAGTCAGTATTCTAGCGGGTACAGTACAGGCTAGGATGGAGTGATTAGGAGGGGTCCTCCACCTGCAGTCAGTATTCTAGCGGGTACAGTACAGGCTAGGATGGAGTGATTAGGAGAGGGTCCTCCGCCTGCAGTCAGTATTCTAGCGGGTACAGTACAGGCTAGGATGGAGTGATTAGGAGGGGTCCTCCGCCTGCAGTCAGTATTCTAGCGGGTACAGTACAGGCTAGGATGGAGTGATTAGGAGGGGTCCTTCGCCTGCAGTCAGTATTCTAGCGGGTACAGTACAGGCTAGGATGGAGTGATTAGGAGGGGTCCTCCACCTGCAGTCAGTATTCTAGCGGGTACAGTACAGGCTAGGATGGAGTGATTAGGAGGAGGTCCTCCGCCTGCAGTCAGTATTTTATGGGTACAGTACAGGCTAGGATAGAGTGATTAGGAGGGTCCTCCGCCTGCGGTCAGTATTCTAGCGGGTACAGTACAGGCTAGGATGGAGTGATTAGGAGGGTCCTCCACCTGCAGTCAGTATTCTAGCGGGTACAGTACAGGCTAGGATGGAGTGATTAGGAGGAGGTCCTCCGCCTGCAGTCAGTATTTATGGGTACAGTACAGGCTAGGATAGAGTGATTAGGAGGGGTCCTCCGCCTGCGGTCAGTATTCTAGGGTACAGTACAGGCTAGGATGGAGTGATTAGGAGGGGTCCTCCACCTGCAGTCAGTATTCTGGCGGGTACAGTACAGGCTAGGATAGAGTGATTAGGAGGGGTCCTCCGCCTGCGGTCAGTATTCTAGCGGTACAGTACAGGCTAGGATGGAGTGATTAGGAGGGGGTCCTCCGCCTGCAGCAGTATTTTATGGGTACAGTACAGGCTAGGATAGAGTGATTAGGAGGGGTCCTCCGCCTGCAGTCAGTATTCTAGCGGGTACAGTACAGAACAGATAGCACTTATATCTGATTGCACTGATTTTTACAGACTGTTAGACAGAAGAAGGTAGACAAACTTATCAAAATCTCTGATGAGACTCGGTCAGTTTTTCTTATACATGAAAAAACTGGCGTTTGAATGAGGACTAAGGCTGTGTGCCCACGATGAGTTTTTGGTGCGTTTTTGACGTTGCATATTTTTGCTGCTTCTTACAGTTCCGGCACAGTGGATGGGATTTATAGTAATCTCAGGCCCTCTGTGCTTTTTTGACGCTGTGTAAACCGACTTGCAGTTCGGGTTTCAAATCTCCAACATTTCAATTTCTCTTTTGAGTTTTATGTGCGGATTTTCCCAATAGACTTCTTTAGATGTGGAAAATCTACAGGTAGAAAACATTCTCATTTTTAGTGCTTCTTCGCAGCGGAAATGCATAGAAAAATTCATGTAAGCTGCGCATGACTATCAAAGTATCAAAGATAAAGCAGCTTTATTTAACCCCTTAACGACCAAGCCATTTTGTAGGTTAATGACCAGGCCAATTTTTACATTTCTGACCACTGTCTCTTTATGAGGTTATAACTCTGGGACACTTCAACGGATCTTGGCGATTCTGAGATTGTTTTCTCGTGACATATTGTACTTCATGATAGTGGTAAAATTTCTTCGATATAACTTGCGTTTATTTATGAAAAAAACGGAAATATGGCGAAAATTTTGCAATTTTCAAACTATTAATTTTTATGCCCTTAAATCAGAGAGATATGTCACACAAAATAGTTACTAAATAGCATTTCCCACATGTCTACTTTGCATCAGCACAATTTTGGACCAAACTTTTCTTTTGTTAGGAAGTTATAAGTGTTAAAAGTTGACCAGCGATTTCTCATTTTTACAACAAAATTTACAAAACCATTTTTTTTAGGGACCACCTTACATTTGAAGTGAATTTGAGGGGTCAATATGACAGAAAATACCCAAAAGTGACACCATTCTAAAAACTGCACCCCTCAAGGTGTTCAAAGCCACATTCAAGAAGTTTATTAACCCTTTAGGTACTTCACAAGAATTGAAGCAATGTGGAAGGAAAAAATGAACATTTAACTTTTTTTTCCCCAAATTTTTCTTTCGACACAATTTTTTAAATTTTGTCAAGGGTATCAGTAGAAAATGAACCACATATTTGTTGTACAATTTCTCCTGAGTACACCGATACCCCATGTGTGGGGGAAAACCAATCTTTAGGCGCACGGCAGTGCTCAGAAGGGAAGGAGCATCATTTGAGATTTTGAATGTCAAATTGGCTGGAATCGAGAGCAGACACCATGTCGCGTTTGGAGAGCCCTTGATGTACCTAAACAGTGGAAAACCCGAATAGTGCCCCCATTTTGGAAACTAGACCCCCCCAAGGAACGCTGATACCCCATATGTGGGGGTAAACCACTATTTGGGCGCATGGCAGAGCTCGGAAGGGAAGTAGCGCCATTTGACTTTTTTGGCTGGAATTGAGATTTGACTCCATGTCGCATTTGGAGAGTCCCTGATGTGCCTAAACAGTGGAAACCCCTACAAGTGACCCCATTTCCATTTGAAACTAGACCCCCAAGGAACTTATCTAAATGTTGTGGAGCTTTGAACCGCCAAGGGCTTCACAGAAGGTTATAACTTAGAGCCGTAAAATTAAAAAATCATATCTTTTCCATAAAAATGATCTTTTCATCCCAATTTTTATTTTCCAAAGGGTAAAAGGACCCCAAAAGTTATTGTGCAATTTGTCCTGAGTACGCTGATACCCCATATGTGGGGGCAAACCATTATTTGGACGCATGGCAGAGCTCGGAAGGGAAGGAGCACCGTTTTCGAATGCAGACTTTGATGGAATGGCTGTGGGTCATGTCAGTTTAGAGAGCCCCTGATGTGCCTAAACAGTAGAAACCCCCCACAAGTGACCCAATTTTGGAAACTAGACCCCCCAAGGAACTTATCTAGATGTGTGGTGAGAGCTTTGAACCCCAAGTGCTTCACAGAAGTTATAACGTAGAGCAGTGAAAATAAAAAATCATATTTTTTTTTCCACAAAAATCTTTTGCCCCCAAATTTTTATTTTTATAAGGGTAACAGGAGAAATAGGACCCAAAAGTATTGTGCAATTTGTCCTGAGTACGCTGATACCCCATATGTGGGGGGAACCACTGTGATCGCCTACTGCGATCTTTGGGAGGCAGAATGAACAAATCCACAAAAGGTGAAAGAATTGGTTTTATTTTTAGCCGTTCCTCGTGCGGTATTAGTGGATTAGGCGACTTTATTTTCGGTCGTGCGATTACAGCGATACCAGATTTACTAATCCTTTTTTCATTTCACTTCTTCACATACAAAAGATGCTTTTCTTGGAAGAATTTTTTGGAAGAAGTTTTTGCATCTCTGTATTTTGAGAGCTATAATATTTTCCATATTTCGGCCGACAGAGTTATCTGTGGGCTTATTTTTTGCGGGACGAGCTGACATTTTTATTGGTACCATATTCAGGCACATAACGTTTTTTGATCGCTTCCTATTCCGATTTTTGTGAAGCAGAATGAACCAAAAACCAGCAATTCAGGAATTGTTTTTTTTTTTTTTCTCCGTTCCGCATGTGGTAAAATTGATAAAGCAGCTTTATTCTTGGGTCACTACGATTACAGCGATACCTCATTTATATCTTTTTTTATGTTTTGGCGTTTTTTACACAATAAAAAATTTTATAGAAAAAATAAAGTATTTTTGCATCAGTTTATTCCGCGAGCTATAACTTTTTTATTTTTTTCTGATGATGCTGTGTAGTGGCTTGTTTTTTTGCGGGACAAGATGACATTTTCAGCGGTACCATGTTTATTTATATCCGTCCTTTTGATCGCGTGTTATTACACTTTTTGCAAGCGGTATGATGATACCGCTTGGAAAAAGTATAATTTACTACTTTTTTGTGTGTTTTTTTACGGCTTTCACTGAAGGGGTTAACTATGGTTACTCTTTTATAGATGGGATTTTTACGGACACGGCGATACCAAACATGTGCTTTTTTTTTTTAATTACATAAAAATGTGTATTTTTTAGGGGAATTTTTTATTATTTTTTAATATTTTTTTAAATTTAAAAAAAAAAATGCTTTTTTTACCTTGTCCCTTTTATGGGACTTTCACTTTTTTACTTTTGATTGCAGTTACAACGCATTGCAATGCTCCAGCATTGCAATGCATTGTACCTATGGTGAAAGCTGCTGTGACCATGGTCACAGCAGCTTTCCGTAGCTAGATGACCCGGAGGTTGTCATGACAACCCGGAGGTTGCATGACACTCCACATCAAGGCAGAGATCGGGCCCTGCAAATACATTGCAGGGCGCCGATCTGAGGCAGAGGGAGCTCCCGACCCTCTGCCTCTCCCTCTGAGCGCTGCGATCGCGCTCGATCACAGCAGTCAGGGGGTTAACAGCCAGGGGGCGGTGGGGGCGCCGCTCCCGGCTGTCAGTGCAGGAAGCTCGGCCACTGCTGAAATTTCAGCCTCTTCTGCCCGATCTCTGCTGCGTTTGGTCAGTCACATTGACTGACCAATCACAGCGCTGTGGGTGCGGGGACCGACGGCAAAGGTCCCCGCACCGCTTGCTGTGCCTGTCAGCTGTCATAGACAGCTGTCGGCACTGAACTACCACTGCGTGTAAACACGCAGTGGTAGTTCAAAGGCATGACGTGCAAAGTCCGTCAAGGTGCCAAAACTGACACCTTGCCATGACGGACTGTGCACGTCAGTGGACATTAAGGGGTTAAAATATGAGATGGCAACAAAAAACAACGCTATATACAATGTTCCAAATTATTATACAAATTACATTTTTCTCTGATTTTCCTAAGTGGTCGGTGCAAATGACAGCCAGTCTAATAAAAGTCATCACCCGTTAGAGTATACATGGAATTTTATTGAAGAAACCTCCCAATGATAACAGTATAATCTTCAAAATGAATAAAAACTCAAAATGCACTGTTCCAAGTTATTAGGCACAAGAAACGTTTGATATGTTTTAAAGAACTGAAAATGCTCTTTGTGGAATGTGCAGCATTAGGAGGTCACATTCACTGAACAAAAAAGCTATTTAACTCCAAAACATCCTAACAGGCCAAGTTACATGTTAACATAGGAACCCTTCTTTGATATCACCTTCACAATTCTTTCATCCATTGAACTTGTGAGTTTTTGGATAGTTTCTGCTTGTATTTCTTTGCATGAAGCCAGAATAGCCTCCCAGAGCTGCGGTTTTGAAGTGAACTGCCTCCCACCCTCATAGATCGTTTTCTTGACGATACTCCAAAGGTTCTCTATAGGGTTGAGGTCAGGGGAAGATGGTGGCCACACTATGAGTTTATCTCCTTTTATGCCCATAGCAGCCAATGACTCAGAGGTATTCTTTGCAGCATGAGATGGTGCATTGTCATGCATGAAGATGATTTTGCTCCTGAAGGCACGTTTTTGCTTTTTATACCATGGAAGAAAGTTGTCAGTCAGAAACGCTATATACTTTGCAGAGGTCATTTTCACACCTTCAGGAACCTTAAAGGGCCCTACCAGCTGTTTCCCCATGATTCTGGTCCAAAACATGACTCCACCTACTTGCTGAAGTCGCAACCTTGTTGGCACATGGTGGCCATCCACCAACCATCCACTATTCCATCCATCTGGACCATCCAGGGTTGCTCGACACTCATCAGTGAACAAGACTGTTTGAAAATTAGTCTTCATGTATGCCTGGGCCCACTGCAACCGTTTCTGCTTCTGAGCACTGTTTAGGGGTGGCTGAATAGTAGGTTTATGCACCACAGCAAGCCATTGAAGAATCCTACACCTTGAGGTTCGAGGGACTCCAAAAGCACCAGCAGCTTCAAATATCTGTTTGCTGGTTTGTAATGGCTTTTTAGCAGCTGCTCTCTTAATCCGATGAACTTGCCTGGCAGAACCTTCCTCATTCTGCCTTTATCAGCACGAACACGTCTGTGCTCAGAATCAGCCATAAATCTCTTAACAGTACGATGATCACTCACTTTTCGGGAAATATCTAATGTTTTCATCCCTTGACCAAGGCATTGCACTATTTGATGCTTTTCAGCATTTCCCATGTTACCTGAAAACTCTGGCCTGCTTAATAGTGTGGAACATCCAGTTTTCCTTTTATTGGGCTCACATGGCAAACTAATTATCACAGGTATCTGAGATTGATTTCAGTGATCCAAAGAACCCTGAGACACAATACCATCAATGGGTTTCATTTACAAAAAAACGCTATGACACTTGAAACCAATTTGTATAATAATTTGGAACATGGTGTATAAACGCATGTAAAAACACAACCTAATGTTCCCCACAGTGAGCTATTGTTGAGGTTTTGATATTGCAGGTTTTTTGCATCTACTATGTAAAATGTTTTTTTAATTGCGTTTGAGTGCGTTTTTTTATGTGGTTTTATTGTATTTTCACACTGAGTTTTTTGTCCCATGTTTGTTTGCCATGTTTTAAAAGCTTTGTTTTTTTTTTTATACTCTTATACACTTGGATTGGGCTTTGACAAAGTCGTGTGCGGATCACATGTGTTTTTGATGTGTTTTCACCATGGAAATGCACTAAAAGCACATATGTATCACATATGACTGGACCAGGAAGATAAAACCAGTAAGGACCAGGAAGGGAGGGTGTGATTTATCTTCTTATCTTAAAGGGAATCTGTCACCCCATTTTTCGACCATCAGCTGAAGCCACCGCCATCAGGGGCTTATCTACAGCATTCTGTAATGCTGTAGATAAGCCCCCGATGTTACCTGAAAGACAAGAAAAACGAGTTATAATATACTTACCCAGGGGCGGTCCGGGGTCCGTTCCGGTCGATAGGCATCGCGGTCCAGTCCGGCGCCTCCCATCTTCTAGCGAAGCCATCCTGTTCTTTGCGTCCCGTCGCGGCTCCTGCGCAGGCGCACTGCTCTGCCCTGGTGAGGGCAGAGCAGAGTACTGCAGTGTGCAGGCGCATGGAAAGGTCAGAGAGGTCCTGCGCACTGCAGTACTGCGTGGTTCAAATCCTGCACCAATTCGCGGCCGGACTGCGCCTTTCGCTGATTGGTCACTTCCAGCCGGGCGCTACCAATCAACGACGCGGGATTTCCGTTACAAACAGAATTAGACGATTATATAGTAGACTAGATGGTGGCCCGATTCTAACGCATCGGGTATTCTAGAATATGTATGTAGTTTATTTATGCATGGCTCCGCTCCCACCCTTCCATCCTATATACATGGCTCCGCTCCCACCCTCCCATCCTATACACATGGCTCCGCTCCCACCCTCCCATCCTATATACATGGCTCCGCTCCCACCCTCCCATCCTGTATACATGGCTCCGCTCCCACCCTCCCATCCTATATACATGGCTCCGCTCCCACCCTCCAATCCTATATACATGGCTCCGCTCCCACCCTCCCATCCTGTATACATGGCTCCGCTCCCACCCTCCCATCCTATATACATGGCTCCGCTCCACCCTCCCATCCTATATACATGGCTCCGCTCCCACCCTCCTATCCTATATACATGGCTCTGCTCCCACCCTCCCATCCTATATACATGGCTCCCCTCCACCCTCCCATCCTATATACACGGCTCCGCTCCCAGCCTCCCATCCTATATACACGGCTTCGCTCCCACCCTCCCATCCTATATACACGGCTCCGCTCCCACCCTCCCATCCTATATACACGGCTCCGCTCCCACCCTCCCATCCTATATACATGGCTCCGCTCCCACCCTCCCATCCATATACATGGCTCCACTCCACCCTCCCATCCTATATGCATGGCTCCGCTCCACCCTCCCATCTTGTATACATGGCTCAGCTCCACCCTCCATCCTATATACATGGCTCCGCTCCCACCCTCCCATTCTGTATACATGGCTCCGCTCCCACCCTCCCATCCTTGTATACATGGCTCCGCTCCCACCCTCCCATCCTTGTATACATGGCTCCGCTCCACCCTCCCATCCTTGTATACATGGCTCCGCTCCCACCCTCCCAACCTGTATACATGGCTCCGCTCCCACCCTCCAATTCTATATACATGGCTCCGCTCCCACCCTGTATACATGGCTCCACTCCCACCCTCCGCTGGGCTCCCCTGTCCTCCCCCATCATACTTACCCTCCTCACTCCGTCACTGCACGTCCCTGCATCTCTATCCCGGCACGTCAGCTTCTTCCTCTGTGGTGCGGTCACGTGGTACCGCTCATTAAGGTCATGAATATGGACGCCACGCCTATGGGAGTGGAGTCGCGTCCATATTCATGACCTTAATGAGCGTACTACGTGACCGCACCGCACAGGATAGAAGCAGACGCGCCGTGACAGGGATGCAGGGACGGAAGGTGAGTATGTACTGGAGATGACCCGCGGCTACCGTCGGGAGATCAGCAGCTAGTGCCGCTGATCTCCCGACGATAGCAGTGGCGTGGGCCGGATGTGCCTGTCGCTGATTGGTTGCGTCCGGCCGGGTCCGACCAATCAGCGACGCAGGATTTCTGTTACAGACGGAAGTGAAAAGTTAGACAATTATATAATAGATTTCCGTACCCTATTATACAGTGCCCTCTCTTGTTATGTACAGTACCGTCCCTTACATATTGGATTACATAGAGCCCTGTTTTTTATTACATACCGTCCTGTCTTGTTAGCTGTATAATGCAATGATGGCTGATGGAGCATGGGAAAGCTTCTTTTCTAGTGGAGGAGCTGATGGACTGGTAGTCTGGTCACCGGCTACTCCATCAGCAGTCATTATATATCTAAAAAGAGAGGGGACTATGTAATAAAAGAGGGCGCTGTTAATAACAAAATTAACAAGAATACACTATGTAAGAGACAGCACTGTACATAGCAACAGAGGAAGCTATATAATAAGCGACGGCACCATATATAACTTGAGAGGATGGTAAGTAATAAGGGACGGTGTTGATGGTCTTATACAGAATTAGTGAGTACACTATATGCTAAGGGACTGTGTTAGACATAATAAGTGAGTACACTATATACTAAGGGATTGTGTTAGACATAAGTGATAATGTCTTCCTCCACCTCCCCCTGTTCCTAAGTCCATTATAAGTCCCCCTTCCTCCCATCCCAATCCCCCAACACCCCTCATTGTCCTCCTCCCCCACATCCCATTATTGTCCTCTCCGCACCCCATCATTGCCCTCTTTATCACCTCCATCATCACCTTCTCCCCACCACTATCATTGCTTTCTCCCCTGCCACCCCATTATTGCCCATTCCACAACCTCCATCATTTCCTCCTCCCCACCACCCCATCATTGTCTCTCCCCCACCACTCCCATCACTGCCCATTCCACCACCTCCATCATTGCATTCTACCCCACCACCTCCATCATCATTACTTTTTCCCCCACCACCCCATCATTGCTCTTTCCACCCCCTCCATCATTGCCTTCTCCTACACCACCCTCATCATTGCCTCCTTCCCCATCACTCGCATCATTGTCTTTTCCACTGACACCATCATTGCCTTCTCCCCCACTCCATCGTTGCCCTTTCCACCACTTCTATCATTTCCTCCTCCCCCACCATCCCCATCATTGCCTTCTCCCATCACCCCCATCATTGCCTTCTCCATCACCCCATCATTGCCTTCTCCCCATCACCCCCATCATTGCTTGCTCCCAATCACCCCCATCATTGCCTTCTCCATTACCCCCATCATGGCCTTCTCCCCTTCACCCCCATCATGGCCTTCTCCCCATCACTCCATCACTGCCCTCTCCCCATCACCCCCATCATTGCCCTATCCCCATCACTCCCATCATTGCCCTATCCCCGTCACCACCATCATGGCCTCCCCATCACCCCATCATTGCCTTCTCCCAATCACCCCATCATTGCCTTCTCCATCACCCCCATTATGGCCTTTTCCCCATCACCCCATCACTGCCCTCTCCCCATCACCCCCATCATTGCCCTATCCCCGTCACCCCCATCATTGCCTTCACCCCAACATAGCCTCTCCCCATCACCTCCATCATGGCCTTCTCCCCATCACCTCCATCATGGCCTTCTCCCCATCACCTCCATCAATGCCTTCTCCCCATCACCTCCATCATAGCCTTCTCCCCATCACCTCCATCAATGCCTTCTCCCCATCACCTCCATCAATGCCTTCTCCCATCACCCCCATCATTGTCCTCTCCCCATCACCTCCATCATTGCCTTCTCCCCATCACCCTCATCATTGCCTTCTCCCCATCACCCCCAATCATTGCCTTCTCCCTATCACCCCCATCATTGCCTTCTCCTCATCACCGCCATCAATGCCTTCTCCCCATCACCTACATCATTACCTTCTCCTCATCACCCCCATCATGGCCCTCTCCCCATCACCCCCATCATTGCCTTCTCCCCATCACCCCCATCATTGCCTTCTCCCCATCACCTCCATCATGCCTTCTCCCCATCATCCCCTTTATGGCATTCTCCCCATCACCTCCATCATTGCCTTCTCCCCATCACCCCCATCATTGCCTTCTCCCATCACCTCCATCATGGTCTTCTCCCATCATTGCCTTCTCCCCATCACCTCCATCATTGCCTTCCCCATCATCCCCATCATGGCCTTCTCCCATCACCTCCATCATGGCCTTCTCCCCATCATTGCCCTCTCCTCCACCTACCACACACACACACACAGACACACACAGCAACATTCACCTGTCTGCACATTCCCCATAGCGCTACACATGCATGCACGCACACTCACCACCACTCATCTCTACACACACACCAACACACACACATCAGCTCCTCTCACCTGTCCGCACCGCAGACTCTCCCGCAGCATCACCGGCGCCCGCACTTTCTATCTCTGCCACAGCCGGCCACTGAATGATGACGTTATCCAGCGGTGCTTCTGTCTGTGTGAGATGAAGCGTGGGCGTCAGGCAGGAAGGATTCCTGCAGCTCCTGCTATTTTCTCTTGTAGGTCGCGGAGCTGCATGGATCGCTTCCTGCCCGGCGCACATGAGGTCAATCTGGCCAGAGGCCCCTGGAGCCTCGGGGCTGGATACACAGGCCAGATTGCCCTCATTATTAGCCGCCCTGCAGGGGCCCCCTGGAGCCTCTGGCCCCGATGCAACAGCACCGGTTGAACCGGCGGTATGTCTGCCCATGACCAGGATGGGGGATATATATACCAGCATGGGGAACATATATACTAGGATGGGGCCCATGATAAATGACATACACTCCCTGACAGAAGTTATGTCGCTTATCCATGTTATGTAAATCAAAGCTTATAACGTGACGTTAAATTCATCCATTGGTTGTATAAATTATTCTTTTGAAAGCTGAAACCCTCCAAAATGTGGTTTAGGTTAAGAAAATAAATTGGCATCAATGCAGAAATATTGATCATTTAATGGACACAGAATGGTCAGATTTTGGCAAGACAAAAGTTTTGTCGCCTGGCCATATAATGCACCCAATCCTAGTTTACATCCTCACCAGTGCTCAGTAAATGATCGGTTAATTAGTGGGTGTGTATAAAAAGAAACCCAGCACCCCAGACCTTCACTTGAACTGCAACTTGAGCTCTGACAGCATGCCAAAAATCCACCCTGCGACCAAAGCCTGGATTATCAAGAGGCTGAAGATCAGATCCATAATAAAAGCTTTAACGTCAGGTTATAAGCTTTGATTTACATAACATGGATAAGCGACATAACTTCTGTCAGGGAGTGTATGTGCCTGGATGGAGGACATATATACCAGGATGGGGATGTATATCAGAATGGGGGACATATACTGTATACCAGGATAGGGGGCATTATTACATAATGGCAGTGGAGGGCAACACATGTCCTTATGGGATTTAGAACACTACAAGGGCCCATACATCTAACATGCAAATGGGGGCACAGGTCCAAATTTTACACCATTGGACTCTAGCTACACCCACAGGGTAGGAATATGCAGTGATGATGATAATAAATATTTAATAATGAATTAATTCAAGTAAATATAATTATTAACATAAGTAATTACAATAGTCATAATATTAAGTGATAAAGTTGAGGTCAATACTAAAACAGTCCACTAGATGGCGCACTCCATGCACAAAGCCGCCACCACGAGCCTTCACGTCTCTTCAGACTTAGGATGACTGACAGGAAGATTAACAAATCAGGAGCCGAGGTATTTTATCGGCCAGCCAATAGGAAGGCTATAGCAGGGTGACGTATCGCCGCGCAGGCCCTAGCACTTCCTTTCGCTCGGCGGCAGGGATCGAGGCAGCATGAAGGCGTCCGGCACTGTAAGACTCTGCTGGGATTCGGGGCTTGGGGGCACATATTCGGCGAGGGCGCGCTCTCTGAGGGTCCTATGTGTTAGCTGAAGGCGACGTGTGGGCTGGCTCCGGTCGGGCACGGCGTACTGGGGATGGAGAAGCGCTGCTTTCTTGCGGCCTACATCATGGCGGTTGAGGTTCGGCCATGTGGAGGCCTGGCGTGGCCGCAGTGGTGTAGTGTAGGGTCAGGCCGCAGTAAGGCCGCCTCCTCCTCCCGGTATCTGGCAGCACGCCGCCGCTGCCATGGGCAGTGCACACAAACCCAAAGCTCGCTGCTGCCGCCTCCATGGCGATCTTGTCTGCTGTGCATAGAGGACAGGACCTTGTCGCCTACCTTGGGCTGCTGTGCTCATGGCAGTGATACAGAAGGTCCAACATCCCTATGAAGTGCTCGGAGCCCCTACATGGTGGGGTTAATGCTGCGTCTTCAGACCTCCGGAGCAGAGAGGGGGCATCTATATAACTATGGAGGGTCCCATCCGCTGATAAACGAGGGGTGTAGCAATTTATAGCTTGTAGCCAAGGCCGGGAAATTACACAAGTGTCTTTGTGTGGTCTCCTCACGAGCAGTGTCCTGGTTAGAAGCTAGCCATGACTCCCGGGTCCAGGCCAGTGACCCTGCAGATGAAGGGCGCCATGCCGCAGGTCACCTGCTTGCGCGGCTTTCTATTCTCCTGGGTTATGAGTGGCCATCGCCCTCTATCGGCAGAGGGTTAAGAGCTGACCGACGTCCTATAAACTGTTGCACCAGCTGTATGGGCCTTTATCCTCTTCCAGCTAGCTAATAACCCTCATGGTAAAGTGCCCCTCCCGCATATTTGGTTTTATTTCTCTCCTGGATAGTATCAGTAATGTATGTTCCCTGTGTGTAGTAAAGTACAAACTTGTGCCGTCTTCTGTCCTCTTCTGCACCAAGTAACCGCAGTTGTGATTGGCCAGATCACGCCATTGTTTGGTGGTTGGACTGGAGTTGCTACTTGTTATACTTGTGAGACTCAGAACAAGACTCATAAGCTTACAATAAGGGTGAAGTCAGATGGCCATAGGGATCGTAACACAGTGCACAGACTGGCCAGCGGCTCTCCTGACTGTAGTGTGACAGCAGTCATGTATTTGTATGCAGCTGTCCTTCATTCTCATTCCGATTTATATGGCCATCTGACTGCACCCCAAGAGAGAAAGTAACGGCAGTAGTTTCCGGCCAGTCAGAGCTGCTTGCACAAGATGGCAGAGAGGGTTCTGAGCTGGAAACAGAAGCAGTGACCAGTAAGTATTTTATTACACACAGAACATACATTACTGATACCTATCTAGTGAAATAATAAAAGTCCAAGTGGTATTTTGAATGTCGGCTGAATCAATTTTGGTGGCGTCTGACCATCTCATGTTTATCGAGGCTTCCCAGCATAGGATTGGGTGGTTATAACCCCATTGCTTTTGTTTGGCTGGAGATAATTTGCTGGAATTGTCTGGCAGCAACCTTCTCATAGAGAACGAGAATGCATGGCCAAGTATTCTTGGACATGGATTAGTCAGGAGAGAGCGAGATCAGCCAACAGCCATCAAATGTGTATGTCCAGCCTAACCATCTGTGGAGTTAGTGGCATTACTCATTCAGTTCATTAGTGGATTTGGTAGAGGTTCTCATTAAAGGGAATCTGTCACCCCATTTTTCATATATAAGCTGAAGCCACCGCCATCAGGGGCTTATCTACAGCATTGTGTAATGCTGTAGATAAGCCCCCCCCCCGATGTAATCTGAAAGATAAGAAAAATGAGTTATATTATACTCGGGGGGGGGGAGGTTCGGGTCTGGCGCCTCCCATCTTCTAGCGATGACGTCCTCCTTCTTCTTTCATGCTCCTGCGCAGGTGTACTTTGTGTCCTGCGTGAGGGCCAGAGTAAACGCCACTGCAGTACTATGCTCTGCCCTCAACAGGACAGATAAAGTACGCCTGCACAGAAGCCGCGACAGAAGCAAGGAAGAGGACGTCATCACTAGAAGATGGGAGGCCCCCCCCCTTTCCGGGTGAGTATAATATCTAATTTTTCTTATGTTTTAGGTTACATCGGGGGCTTATCTACAGCATTCCAGAATGCTGTAGATAAGCCCCTGATGGCGGTGGCTGCAGCTTTTATACGAGAAATTGGGTGACAGATTCCCTTTAAAGGGAAGAGGGAGGTATTTTTGAGGGATTGCAGGGCGCATGATTCCAGCACCAACACTGACATGCATGGACGGGGGCTAGTATTTCAGTGAAACATGAGGCAGGGATTTCTTCCAGGCACCGCACGCTCTGGAGCCTGGAAGAAATCATTAGCATAAAGTCAGAATATAACATTTCTCAACATCAAGACTGTCAATATGAGGCATACAGGTAAGACTAGTGTAACATTTATATTACCTGTATGCCCATATTAATAGGTCATGCAAGTCCAAGGGGGTGACAGATTTCTTTTAAGGGGGCAGTCCACTGCCTATAAATCCCAACCACCTTTTTTATTAACTGTAATGGGATAATTAGACAGGGTTTGCAAGCAGTGGCCACTTTTTTTTTTTTTTTTTGTTCATTTTTCTCCATCGCCTCATTGGGGGACGCTATTTAAAGACTTGTTTGCTTTCCCCTACATTCCCTATAAGAGCATGCGTAGTCTTCCCTGACCCCTATTGCTATGTAATGCTTGGTTTCCCATTGACGTTTGATGTGATAACAGATGATCAAAGGCCTTTTGGCAGCTAGATCCCTGGTATAGTTTGGACCCAGAGGAATCTACAGTCAGATGAGCTTGAAGAACATTGCATTGTTAAAACTTGATCACTTTATGATGTAGTACATAGCAGAAATCATCATTTGTGACTTCTTCCCATCTATCTTTATATTCTTATTGTAGCTAAGGGAGTACAAGGTCATTGGGCGCAGTTTGCCTACAGCTAAGACGCCTGCACCGCCTCTATATCGTATGAGAATCTTCGCACCCAACCATGTTGTGGCAAAGTCTCGATTCTGGTACTTTGTATCTCAACTCAAGAAAATGAAGAAGGCATCTGGAGAGATTGTATACTGTGGACAAGTAAGTTGTTTCTACACTAGTGCGATACTGAGGGCATGTCATGTATATGTACAGCTTCCTGAAAGATGGTGCTCCTATACCATATTGACCTGTAATACTCAGATTCCTTCTTCTGTCCTCTTAAGTCAGTATGGTGTTACTGGCATAAATTGTAGTGGCACACTTAACCCAAAGATTATTATTTTCTAGTATAGTAATCTTGTCTTGTGTGCCCAAAGTAAGGTTGTACCTTGTCGCCTTTCAAGAGCTGACGTGCCCATGAAAGTGAAATTGAAGGTCCTACAGATTGTTATAAATGCCTTTTCTGCTTGTTACTTTTTCAGCTGTAGAAACTTGTAGAAAAAGCTTTTGCTTAAAATCAGATACCAGGACTTTTTTTTGAGACCCATTTACCAAAGTAACCTGCATTCCACATCCACAGCTGTAGATTTCAGAGATTATTATAGCGCCATTTATTCCATGGTTCTTTACATGTGAGTGGGGTATACATAATAAAACAAGTACATTTATCTTAAACACGGGTCACGACTGGTACAAGAGGAGAGCGGACCCTGCCTGCGAGGGCTGACAAGCTTATGGCAAAACCTCATTGTTTGCCATGGCTTTTTCAAATTGAGACAAAAAATGCACTGTGGCCAGTGTGTAAATGCAGCATTATAAAATTGTTATGCGTCGCTTCTTGTGCAAGTCTGCAGCTGCAATCTCTCCACGCTCCAGGCCATATACTCTAAACAAGGAGTCCCCAACCTATAGCTCGCAGGCCCGTTGTGTGGCTCGTGGCTGTCTGCCAGTCTGGTGCATTAGCACCAGGTGTAGCTGTTAGCAAACATAGGGGGCAACATAGGAAACCCTGGAGCTTGGCATACTGCCTTGGTGTGATGTCAGTGGAAAAGCTCTGTCATTGTAATGGTGGGCTCTGGGTTCCACTACTGTGAGTGGCTCAGGAGCTGGTTGGGGACCTCTGCTGTAAACCATTTATGACCTGTAGATCTGTTATGTAAGTCACTTGGCTGCTGTACTAAAACTTCAAGTCCAATGGGACATGGCCAACTATAGCGCAATAAATGTATTATAACTTGCCACCAAAATTGAGTGTAAATTCACAGAAATCTACGCCAGCTCATACCCCAGAGTTGTTGTCTTCTACAGCTCCTCTTTAAAGGGACTGTCTGCACAGAATGACTGTACAAACCATGTACAAGTGCTTGGTGCTGCATGGCATGGCTAAACCTACCTAGTTGGTTTCCCATTATCTCTACCTGCCTCTCTGACTTTATAGAGGCTGAGATAAATGGGAAAACGAGCAGGTGGGAAGGTGTACATAAATGATTGGCCCTGCTGTGAAGCACCAAGCGCCTGTACTTGGTTTGAACAGTCATCCTGTGCTGACAGTCCTTATAAGCCTATGGTAACACCTAGCCTGTGAGCTGCTTCCAGCATCTGTAGTTTGTGAGAATACCGTTTGAATTCTAACACTGTCGAGTGCTATCCGATAAAACAGCACTCGGCCCAGAGTAAAGGCACTGTCACACTTAGCGATCGCACTAGCGATCACGACAACGACACGACCTGGCGAGATTGCTGGTGCGATCGCTATGTGGTCGCTAGTTAGTTTCCAAACACAAAGATCTCATCAGAGATCAGCGATCTGTATACCGACCTCTGCGGTCGTTGGGAAATCCTAGTCCCACCTGCAACGCTGGTAAAGTCGTTCATAAAGGGTGTCACACTCAGCGATTCAGGCTCACCAGCGGGACACCAACGACCAAAAAACGGCTCAGAATGTTCATAAGCGATAAATGATATCTCAGCAGGGGCCACATCGCTGCTACATGTCACACACAGCTGCGTCGCTATTGAGATCGCTACTGCGTCATAAAATTGGTGACTCTTTAGCGTTCTCGTTAGCGATCTCACTTAGTGTGACAGTACCTTTACTCTATGGGGCTGCTCAGATCTGCGATTATTTTCTCAGGCTGATTCGGCATGAGAGAACATGGCAGCATGGTGCGATTGCCAGTGAGACTCGGCTCACCCGCACCCAAACAAGTGTATGGGTGTGAGTGAAACATCACACTGCACTCAGATATCACCCGACTGCGGTGCGATATATGCCAACAGCAGAGATGGAGAAATAACTCGCTCAGATTCTGTCATGAGAGAATCGTAGAATAGTGCACTGACACTTGGATCCCACTTGCAGCACAGCAGGAGCCGAGGGTCATTAGCATATCGCCTCCCATGCTCTTTCATCCGATGCCATACGCTGGTGTGACTTCAGCCTTAGTGTTTCTTAGCAAGAATTACAACAGCATATTTAAACTTTATTGAAAGTTTTGTCTGTTAAATCAAATTATTAATGTATTTGGTGCTAAAAATCATTCTTGCTATTGAGTTTCATTAAGAATAGTGCCCTGTTTGGCATTTACTGGCTTTATTTCTGTGTATCTTCAACTTTTCCATGCTTTGTTCATAAATCTGCTGAGTAGCTCTGAAAAGGATAGATAAGTTAGTATCCCCATTACAGAATAAGCTCACTTATAGCATCTCAGTTAACTCATTCTTCAGTCAGCAATATGGTGCAACACCTACTTTAGAAGGCCACATTTTTAATGATGCCCGATTGCAAAAAGATGTGTTGCTGCAATTTCATGCATTTAAGTATATATGTGTGTCCAAAGATGGACAAATTCATCTTTCTTAATTTTTCAACCTTGACTACGGATCAAAAGAAGGATTTAGGTATTCTGGTTACAAGTAAGCTAAGCAGCAGTACTCAAAGTCAAGCAGCAGCCGCAAAAGCAGACAAGATTTTAGGATGTATAAAAACTGATAAAATCCTGCGATCCCAACGTATTGATAGCCCTTTATAAATCACCGGTGAGGCCACATCTAGGTTATGGGATCCAGATTTGGGCTCCATGTTTTAAAAAGGACATTCAGAAATTCGTATCGGTTCAAAGGCGGGCAACCAGGCTATTACAAGTGATGGAAGGCCTCTCATATGATGAAAGATTGGAAAAGTTGGGCTTGTTTAGCTTAGAAAAAAAGACTCCTCAGAGGAGATCTCATTTACATGTATAAATATATGTGTGGTCAGTACAAAGGACTAGCACATGACTTATTCCTTCCAAAGGCCATACTAAGACCAGGGGGCCACTCATTACAGGTGGAAGAAAGGCGATTCCAGCAGCTAAACAGGAAAGAGTTCTTTACAGTTAGAGCGCTCAGGCTGTGGAATCTGGAATGCCCTACCGCAAGAGGTAGTAATGGAAGACACTATAACAGCTTTTAAAAAAGGGCTGGATGATTTCCTCAGTACACATAACATTGAGGGATATAGTTAAATTAGTGACCAAATGTGCAATTGGTGAAGAAAGGTTGAACTTCATGGATCTAGGGCAACCTAAGTAACTAATGTAACCTAGTCCTAAAGTTGTACGAAAGCACTTAATTTGCCCTTATGTTTTTGCAGGTTTTTGAGAAAACTCCTGAGAAGGTGAAGAACTTTGGCATCTGGCTGCGCTATGACTCTCGTAGTGGAACACACAACATGTACAGGGAGTACAGAGACCTGACCACAGCTGGTGCTGTGACCCTCTGTTGTAAGTATTTCTATATTCTAGCAGGAAGAGATTTTTGTATGAAAATGAGACTTCAAGTTAAGCTCCTATTTTCTTTGGAACTTAGATGATCCTTTGTGCTAAACTAAGAGGAAATGTATTGCCTCAAGAATACAAACTAAAGTTTTGGGATTAGTGTTTAACAAACTCGTTGGTCATCTACTTTGTTCTCCCTCATTCTGTTGAGCTTGATTTTATTGACAATTTGCTTTCACCCATTTAGACCGTGATATGGGTGCACGCCATCGTGCTCGTGCCCACTCCATTCACATTATGAAAGTTGAGGTGATTCCTGCCAACAAGTGTCGCAGACCAGCCATCAAGCAGTTCCATGTAAGTAATATGCCATCATGCATTACAGAACTGATAGGATTGCAATTTAACATGCTATTATTGCACTTGCCACTGAGCATTTCTATTGGATTCTTATTTTGTATGAATCCATGAAAAATGCACTCACATGCTAAGTCTGGGAGTGGTTCCCCCCTTAATTGAGGAGCTTGACATTAGACGATTGTTTGGTTTTAATAGTTTTAGATCTGCAATGCGTCTTTTAGTAAATGTCTAAGTAAAATCTTCACCTGTACAGTCAGTCTGAGTCAGGCTTGCACGGATTCATATAATCTCCATCATTGTGTCTTCAGTGGCTTGTTGACTAGTGATTGCTGTGCTTTAATTAGTAATGCGAGTCTACGTTGTCACTGATTACATGGCTATTATGAAATCTGTAGCAGCTGGGCTGATATCTTTACACCATTATAAGCAAGCCTAGTAGTTAATTGTGTTCTAAGCATTCTTAAAAAGATCATCAGCAAAATTTAGGCTCCCAAACCACCATTAACCTGTTATCCAAGACGGCGACAAGTTTGCAATATGTATTCTGGCAGGATAGGTATGAGTGAGAAAATAAACTGATAGTAAGAAGTCATCAGGGTGTAGCTGCCCTCTTCCCCATCAGTTAAGCTGGCTTAGCCTTCCCTGTTGAATGTCTTGAAGTCCCGCAGACCAGGTACGTCATCACAAGTCACCATCAACTACTTGTGGAGTGTGTATACTGAATGTGAACATTTTCTGGTGTTTTGGCTTCTTTGGTGCACAGCACATGCACACATTACCTCTGGGGTGTCTTGTGATGACCTACTTGGCCTAAGACAGACGTAAAGCCTGCTTGACCTTTAGGAAGAGTAGATAAACCTCTAAATTACTAGGATGGTAACACTGATTTCCAGTGGATAAGTTTTTTGTTTTTTTATTTAGTTTTTCTTCTGTTTTAAAACTTTAACCCTTCAACTTGTTTTCTAAACTTTTTAGGACTCCAAGATCAAATTCCCTCTGCCACACAGAGTTCTGCGTCGCCAGCACAAGCCCCGGTTCACTACTAAGAGACCAAACACCTTCTTCTAAGAAAGGCAAAATCCTTGTTGTGTGGTCAAATAAAATACTTATTTTGAAATGTCTGCAGTTTTCAGTCAATACTTTATTTTTTTGGGGGGTATCTTTGACAAACCTTTGAAGGTTGGCTGGTGCTCACTTAATTTCACATCTACTACTGCATCAGTCACCAAACCGTATAGATAGGCATGTGTGCGCACTCACGCTCTCACTTCTGGTCACGTTGCATGGGATTGCGTATCTAACAGATGAGAGCAGTCTGACACTGGGCTAAATACAGCTACAATGAAATGAGCTTCATAGAATTGCAGAATCTGTTTCCTGGACATGCTCCACATGGACAGTAATTGCAGGTTTTGGTGGCCCATTTAAAATGTACATTGGTTGTTTTACAACTTCCACTAATATGCTCATCTGTCATATTGGTGGCCATTAAACACTTTTTCTATTTATAGTGCTGTGACTTATCGTTCGATTATAATCAGACTCCAGTTATTAATTGTAGCTCTGACTATATAATGCAAACTTTTTGCCTTTTATTAAAGATATGTCCCCCGTTATATTTTAAAACCAAGAAAACGCTGAATTATAGACCATAACGCCAAGGCAAATTTTTTTGCATCAGGAAGTATGTATTGAACTTCCTGGATGACAAATATCACTAGGGCTTTGTGGTCACTTGGTACAGCGCACTCCACAAATTATTAAACAGTAATACGTGGTCCATTGGCTACTTTGCTAAAGGGGAATCCAGCAGCACAAACGCCTCTGTCTCCCTGCCTTGGCTGTGACAAGGTCTGAGGACCATTCTACCAATGAGCACAAAACTGACTGTTCAATGCCTACCATAATGTTGTCTTCTGTGTATTTTTGGAAACAAAAACAAGCACTAGAGTCCAAAGTATTTAGAATATAAAATTTCAAAATTTTTTAATATACCAGGATTAAAAACTGGTGTGTGATCACAATTTACATAAAAAACAATACACATCTGTATGCCAAGAAAAAAATGGAGCCCAACAAATCAAAGTATAAAAAGATGTGGTTATCTCAAATTACCAGGATATACAAAAATTTATCAGCAAATATGTGATAAAAACTGTGACAAAATATATATACCAATATAAGTGCTAGTAAAAAATTCATATTGTATAAATATACTTTTAAAGTATATAAAAAATGTGTAAAAAGACGTACCTCATAAAATATGAGCAAATGTAAGTGAAAACCACTAGAAATAGTGAAAAGCTGCAATTAACAAACACCACCAGGTGTCAGTGTTATGTAAGTGTTGGATCAACGCTCGCATGTGAAATCCCAGCTCTGGTGCCGGCACTCGGGAGTGGAGTACGCGGCTGCATATAAATACATACAGCTGCGCACTCCACTCCCAAGTGCCGGCGCCAGAGCTGGGATTTCACATGCGAGCATCGACTGTTTATTCGAACGTCCATGACAGCACTGTGGAGAGAGGGGATCCGCCCCTTAGGAACAGGAAACCTACAGATACAAAAGGGCGGCACCTCTCCCACGCATCAGTTGGTTTCCTGTTCCTGAAGGACGGGTTTCCTACAGATGAAGCTCTTCAGGAGGACCCAGGCCGGCCGGTCGACCCAGGTAGCGGGGGGGATCTCCTACCTCGACCGGTGCGGAGCCCCTGGAAGCGCCACGGTGGGTCCGAGTAGGATTCCACGACAGTGTGCGGAGCAGGTGGAGCAGTATCCAGAGGATCCCTGTCTCCCGGCCGGCTAAGTATCCCCCCCTCTCCCTGGTCCCGGTGCCTGCTCCCTGTCTTCTGCGGTCTCTGTCATGGTGGGGGCAGGGTGGATTGATTTAAATCACGCCGATTTAAATCATGATTTAAATCAAATGATTTTTTTCTATTTAAATCAGATCGATTTAAATTGTGATTTTAATCATGATTTAAATCACTGATTTAAATCAAAAGATTTTTTTAATATAAATCATGATTAAAATCTAAAACTTTCAATCATTGTTCAATTAACTCCACACTTCTAGCTTGGTTTCACTTTCTGTAGCTTGGTTTCAGTTTCTTTTTCCATTCAGTTGACATGCCCAAACTTGTTGGATAGTCAGTCAGCAGTACTTGGCTGTAGTAACAATCAAACTTCAGAAGTGATCTGCGTGAGCCATGGCAGGTCGTAAGAGAGACCCTATTTGGGTTCATTTTGTTGAGATGCCAGCAGAGCTTGGAAAGAAAGGTGGGAGAGCAAAGTGCAAATACTGTCAAAAGGATATCCAAGGACTTGTTTGCCGTTTGAAATCACATTATGAAACTGCAACCAGAAGGGAAATGAAGATGTTGATAGTGATACAACTAATGTCAATGAACCCCCACAGCTTCTTATGCACCAGGACCCTAGCACAAGTGGTAAGTCTGGCAATTACAACCTATTTTAACAGACGTTTTACTGGGATGGTTAAAGTCTATGAAAAGAAAAATTTCTAGAACTAGTTCTGGAGTATAAAATTTAAATTTATGTTAAGGCAATATTTCACAGAAGATTAACGTTAAGTAAAAATAAAAGTGTGTGTATATTCCTATTTTTTTTTTTATTGTAGGCTACAATTCACTTTTGAAGTCTGCCAAATTGACCATTTTTTTAAAAAACATTTTTAAAACTTTTGTGACATAATTTTTTTCAGTTGCTCTGATATTTCTAGTATTACAGCAACTTCACCGGAAACTTGAGTAGCATAACTTTTGAGACAGCCCTTATAGGACGAGGACCATTACATTGTTCAAAAAGTTTGTTTCAAAATATTTTCGTTATATTTCTTCAAATACGCAGTCGAATTATATTTTTAATTACTGTGCTTTCAGGGTCAAATATGGCTTGTGCTGCACGTGACAATCAATATCTGGGTACAACTTCAACAAAGCAGCCCAACAAAAAACTTTGCGTGCAAAGTGTAGAAAAATTCTTCTTAAAGACTACGACGAGCCAGAAAGAACATTTTGATTAATTAATTGCTAAATTCATATTTGCAACCAATTCTTCTTTCCGAATAGTTGAACACCCATTGTTTGTACAAATGATCGAAGGAATAAGACCAGGCTACAAACCACCAAGTAGATTTGATATCTCAGGAAAACATCTTCAGGCTGTATATGACAAAGAAAGAGCGGCTTGTACAAAATATTTGAAAGACAAAGTTGTTAACATGAGCTTGGATGGTTGGAGCAACATCCACAACGACCCCATAATTTGCACTTGTGTCACAACAGAAGATGGTGAAACTTACCTTACAGACACAATCGACACATCTGGAAATTCACATACTGCTGAATATTTACTTGAAATTGCTAAGAACTCAATTCACCAATGCCAAGAACAGTTTGGATGTAAAGTAAGGAGCTTAGTTACTGATAACGCAAGCAATGTGGCAAAAATGCGAGCGGAACTGGCACATGAGGATGACACAAATGTCATTACATACGGTTGTTCTGCCCATTTGTTGCATCTTTTGGCAAAAGACCTGCATATTTCGGGTGTCAAGGAACATGTTGTAGAAATTGTTAAATATTTCCGCAATAATCATTTTGCACATGCAACCTACAAGCAAATGGGAGGACTGAAGTTGGTTCTACCACAAGATGTTAGATGGAATACCTTGGCTGAATGCTTGGAACTGTTTATTAACAACTGGTCAAAATTAGTGTCCATTTGCGAAACACATCGGGATAAAATTGATGCTAATATACGAAGCAAAGTATTAAATCTTGGTGTTGAAGAGAAATGCCGAGGACATTTTGGAAAGGTTAAAGCCAATATCTATTGCGTTGGATAAAATGCAGAAAGATACTGCAACCATAGCTGATGCCACAGAAGTTTGGAAAGATTTAGAAGGTTCGCTAGATCGCTTGAACCTCTCAAACAATGTAAAGGTTGCAATACACCACCGCAAGGACCAAGCATTAAAAGAAGAACACTATTTAGCCAATATCTTGCATCCCATCTACAGAGGGAAAAAACTATCTGAGGCGGAAATCAACTCTGCAATGGAGTGGCTCGCCAATACTAACCATGACATTGTGGCAACTGTGCTGAAATTGAAGTGTGAATCTGCACCATTTCAAAAATACATGTTTGCAGATAACGTCGTTAATGAACTAAAACCACTGGACTGGTGGAAGTCGCAATCACTTGTTCTTCCAGCGAAGATAATAAATGTAGCTACTCAGCTACTGACTGCATCGGCTTCATCGGCAGGAGTAGAGAGATTGTTTTCTTCATTTGGTTTTGTGCACACAACAGTCCGAAACCGCTTAGGAACTGCTAAAGCAGGACAACTAGTTTTCCTATTAAAAGTCCTAAATAAACAGTAGGCTTAAAGGACTGATGTATTCACTGAAGATGTTTGCTTACTTCAAACGTTAGAGATAGGCTATTGTTAAAAAGTACTTACTCTCTGTAGTTCAATTCTGATTGTTTAATAGTGCAAATAAAAATTATTAGGTTTCATAATCATCAACTGTTTTAATATTTTTATTTGTGTAAAATAATTTGATTTGCAAAAAGACAAAGTTTTGCTTGTGTACAACTTGATTAAAAAATCCTATTTAAATCAAAAAAATCCGATTTAAATAAAAAAATCCGATTTAAATCAAAAAAATCCGATTTAAATCAAAAAAATCCGATTTTTTTGATTTTTTTAAAAAAATCATGATTTTTATCCACCCTGGGTGGGGGCCTGCTAAGGTGGTGCAGCCGTTTGAGATTTGAATTTCACGCCGCGCGTCACTGCTATGGACAGCGCGGCGGGGTTTTTTTTAATTTCACGCCGCGCGTCACTACTATGGACGCCGCAGCTGAGTTTTTTGAATTTCCCGCCGCGCGTCAGTGCTATGGACAGCGCGGCGCGTTTTTTTTTTTAATTTCCTGCTGCGCGTCACTTATGGACAGCGCGGCCGGGGTATTTTGAATTTCTCGCCGCGCGTCACTACTATAGACGGCGCGACGGGGTTTTTTTTTTTAATTTCCCGCCGCGCGTCACTGCTATGGACGGCGCGGCGGGGTTTTTTTTGAAATTGTCGCTGCTGTGGGCGGCGGGGATTTTTTGTATCTCCTGCTCGCGTCCCTGCTGGGGGGCGATGCGGCGGGAGACTTGGGTCGGGTACCTGCGACGGTGCGGCCGGGTCTTCGGGATCCCCCGTGGGAGCGCCGATCTAGACGGTGTTAAGAAAGGGGGCGGGGTCTCCACCGCCGGAACCGGAAGTGAGACACCGGCCGGCGTTTTTGAAAGATTTGGCACGGCTGCATCATGCATCGGTCAGCGCCTGCTGTGGGGACGGCGGGGAGCAGGAGGGGGTGGACCCCTGGCCGCACCTGCTGACCCGGATATCCGGGGGAGGATATAATGAGCCTATGAAGCTGGTAAAGCGCTTCTGCCCCATTTCTTGCGATGGACACTGGAGAAGCTCCCTCAGTGCAGCAGAAGAGTCAGCAGCAGCAGCAGACAGAGCGCTCCTCTTCAATGGCCAGGGGCGCCAGCCGCAGGAGTTCCTCAGCTGGGAAAAAGACCCCTCCCCGTGATCCGGTACCTACTGCTGTATGGACTGGGTAAGAGATCGTCAGACTTAGAATACCCAGTAATGCAGTTTTTCCCCCATTCTGTGTTCCGTTACTAGGGGAAGAAGTGTTCGGTGAAAAGCAAGCACAGGGAATGTGCCTTTTGTGCTTGCCCTCTGCCAGACGCTTGCCCTAAAAGGTTATGCCAGCCGTGGATGCGACAGACGGTAGGGCATGAAAGGGAGAAGGGCAGAGGCCTGGGATGAAATAGTAACCCCCCCCGCCCCTTCCCTTTTTAGATAGCAGAGGAGACTCCGGATTTCACCGAAAGCCTGAAGGAGATAATAAGGGTGGAGATGAAGGCGTCCTTAAGACACAGAGAATCTTCCAGGCGTAAGACTGTACCAGTGTTATCTGATTCAGATTCACCCGCCGCCCATGACAAGGGTGAAGTTTTTTCAGGACCCTCTTCGCCTTCCTCTTCAGCTTCTTCTTATTCTACAGAAGACGCTACTCGATTTTGTTTTCCTTGGACCAAATGGACAAACTTGTCAAATCAGTTAGGTGGTGGACCTAACTGGGGGTAGAGGAGGCGAGACCAGAACTCTCAGTACAGGATCTGATGTTCGGTGGTCTAGATCCAAAAAAACACAGATCCTTTCCACCAAACAGTAGAATCCAAGGCCTTATAGACAGAGTGGAAGAAGCCAGAGAAAAGAGGCTCCTTACCCCAAGCATTTAAGCAAAGATACCCCTTTGAAGATCCCTTGACAGGTAGATGGGATAAGGCCCGAAGCTGGACGCAGCAGTGGCGAAGGCTTCCAAAAAATCCTCCATCCCATTCGATGATATGGGGTCTTTGAAAGATCCACTAGACAAGAAGGCAGACTCCTTGAAAGGGACATGGGAGATGTCGGCAGGTGCCCTGAGACCAGCGGTTGCGGCCACTTGTACAGCCAGATCAATGATGGTCTGGCTTGACCAATTAGAGTCCCAATTAGCAGATGGAACCCCTAGGGGGTCAATTCGAAAAACCTTGCCGATAATTCAGAACGCGGCGGCTTTCCTGGCTGATTCCTCAGCGGACTCGGTAAGAATGGCTGCCAGAGCGGCAGGTCTGTCTAATGCAGCGCGAAGGGCGTTGTGGCTAAAGTGTTGGCCGGGCGATATTCAAGCCAGATCTCGCCTCTGCTCCATTCCATGTGACAGCAAATATCTTTTTGGCCCGGTCCTGGACGAACTTTTGGAAAAGGCAGGGGACGACAAGAAAAAGTTTCCCAGTCTATCGACTCCTTCCTACAAGAGGCCTTTCAGCAGAAGGAGGTTTAGCCGCAGAAGGTCGTCCAGGGAGAGAGCCAAATGGGATGAAAGGAGGCGAAGAGGTACAGGGTTTATGTTTAGGGGTCAGCCTAGGGAAACCAAAAAACCCTCGCAATGACTAGCGATACCGGTAGGAGGCAGATTAATGGCCTTCTACCCGGCCTGGTCGGAAATCTCAAACAGTAGCTGGATCCTTAGTCTCATAGCTACAGGGCTGCGTTTAGAATTCTCCTCGGTGCCTCGGGATAACTTTAAAATTACCCCCCTCAGGTCATCCCCATCGGAGCAGGCCGCTCTGGAGTTGGAAGTTTAGGAGCTTTGCGCTAAAAAAGTCCTAGTGGAGGTGCCGGAGGCAGAGTGGGGTAAAGGGTTTTACTCCCCTCTGTTTTTGATCCGTAAACCGGACGGTTCTTTTAGAACAATTATTAATTTAAGAGCCCTCAATAAATTCCTTGTTATTCACCCATTTAAAATGGAAACGGTCAGCTCAGCAATAAAGCTTCTGTTTGAAAATTGCTTTATGGTGGTGTTAGATCTGAAAGACGCTTATTACCACGTACCGATCCATGCGGACCATCAGCGTTTCCTCAGAGTAGCAGTCCAGATGGGGGAATCGCTGCGACATTTTCAATGTAGCGCCCTTCCCTTTTGGCTTGGCGGTTGCCCCACGAGTGTTCACTAAAGTTATTTCGGAAGTCATGGCCCACTTGCGTGAATCCAATATGCTCATAGTCCCCTACCTCGACGACTTTCTTATCATTGGAAAGATGGCAGAGCAGCTGCAAAGAGCAATATCTACCCTAGAGCGGCTGGGATGGCTAATAAATATCAAAAAGTCTCGTTTGAATCCGATGAGTTCAGCAGTTTTTAGGGCTAATTCTGGATTCACGGAATCAGAACTGTAGTTTACCGTCAAATTGATTCGCTTACGTTACCAGGTCCTAAACGCTTCCAATAACCCCTCCATGTCTCTTAGGAAGGCCATGTCTCTTTTGGGCTTCCTCTCGTCCTGCATCCCCGCGGTTCAGTGGGCTCAATTTCACACAAGGACGCTACAAGCTGAGGTCTTGTTATATCAAAATTTTCTAGGGGGTTGCCTAGAAGGCCAGCTATCCTTGTCCCAGGCTACTATAAGGTCCCTGGATTGGTGGAAGGAGGAGACAAACCTGTCTAGGGGGGTTCGCTGGGAATATAAAATATCCCGGATAGTCACGACAGATGCAAGCACTTCTGGGTGGGGGGCTCATATGGGGGATGTTATGGTTCAGGGCTTATGGGAGCTGGATCAAATACAAATGTCTTCTAATATGAAGGAGTTAACAGCGGTAGAGCAAGCGATTAAAAAGCTCCTTGTCTATCTACAGGGTCACCACGTTCGAGTGCTCTCCGACAATCATGTCACATTTGCTTACGTCAACCACCAGGGTGGTACTCGTTCCGGTCCTCTCATGGAAGTGGCAAGGCGCCTACTCCAGATGGCAGAACGACATTTTCTTTCTCTAACGGCTCTACATATAAGGGGAGAAGAAAATACCAAGGCGGACTTCTTAAGCTGCAATCTCCTGAGTCAGGGAGAATGGTCGTTAAAGACTTCTATCTTCGACCTGATTGTGCGGAAATGGGGTCAACCGGAGATAGATCTCTTTGCTACCAAAAGCAACAGGAAAGTGACACGGTTCTGCTCTCTGAATCCCAAAGAACGCCCTCTGGCAGTGGACGCTCTTCTGTTAAAGTGGGATTTCAATCTGGCCTACGCCTTCCCTCCCTTGTCCTTACTCCCCCTAGTATTGAGGAAGGTCAGGAAAGACAGGGCGAGGTTAATAGTAGTCGCTCCCTTCTGGCCCAGGAGGGCATGGTTTTCATGTCTCAGGAACATGTCGATAGCCGACCCTTGGGTCCTGCCGGATATCCCAGATCTGCTCTCCCAGGGCCCAGTCTACCATCCTCAGGTAGCGGGCCTCCACCTGACGGCGTGGATTTTGAACGGTCGCTGCTGAGAGATAAGGGGTTTTCTGCTAATCTAATTAATACTCTCCTTAAGAGCAGAAAAGAGGTTACAACTAGAATCTACGCTAGGACTTGGAAAAAATTTCTTCAGAGTTCGGGGGTGGTAGCAGGGGATCCAACACCGATAGCCCAGATTCTAGAATTCCTACAAAAGGGTCTGGACTTAGGTCTCTCCACGAGCACCCTTAAGGTGCAGGTTTCAGCTTTGGGAGCACTCTTCAGTTGCAACATCGCCAATAATTACTGGGTCAGTAGATTCATTAAGGCTGCGTGTAGGTCGAGACCCATAGTGAAGGAGAGAATCATGCCATGGGATTTGAACCTTGTTCTCACTGCTTTAACCCCTTCCCGACCCATGACGCCTACGTTGGCGTCATGAAAACCTGTGCCATCCCGACCCATGACGCCAACGTAGGCGTCATGCTATAAATCATGTTCCTGCGGGTCGGGTGACCGGAATCACTGAAAGGTCACCCGACCCGCAGGCACAGGACCCCTTGCCCATCACCACAGTGGGGGTGGCTTAACCCCCACGTGGTTACGATCGCTCTGATTGGCTGTTAAAAGTGAAACAGCCAATCAGAGCGATTAGTAATATTTCACCACTGAAAAGTGGTGAAATATTACAATCCAGCCATGGCCGATGCTGCAATAGCTTTGCCATGGCTGGACACTGTGTTCCCACCCTCCCCACACCGAGTAACGGTGGTGATCGGCCGCCGCCGATTCATGGCGGCGAACGGTCACCGCCGTTACTATCATCTGCTGGCCGCTCCGATCCTCTCCCCTCCGGTGTGCTCCGCTCCCCCCGCCCTCCGATCACCCCCCACGCCTGTCCTCACCTCCCCCGGTTTTCTGCGGCCTCTTGATCCGTCCCGGCATCCGCCCGGGACTCTTCATGGGCGCCGCCATCTTGGAAAATGGCGGGCGCATGCGCAGTGCGCCCGCCGGCCGGTGCATGCGCAGTGCGCCTTTCAAAGTACAATTTATTTTGATCACTGTGATAAACTCTCACAGTGATCAAAATAAAAGTAAATGAACGCCCCTGTCATAGGTAGGGACAAAAAATAAAATATTTTTTTTTTTCCTTTTAGGCCCTGTCCACACGTTGCGGATTTCGCTGGGGATCCGCAGCGGATTTTGCTGTGGATCCGCAGCTGATTTTGCAATTAATGGTAAAAAAAAAAACCGCTGTGCACATGCTGCGGATTTGCTGCGGTTTTAAATCTGCAGCATGTCAATTCTTTGTGCGGATTCCGCAGCGGTTTTACACCTATTCCATTATAGTTGTAAAACCGCAGGGAAAAACCGCAGCAAATCCGCGCTAAATTCGCAGGTAAAGGCAGGTCATTTTACCTGTGGATTTTAGAAAAATCGCAAGTGAATCCGCAACGTGTGCACGGGCCTCAGGGTTAGGCTGGGTTCATATTGCATTATGGCAGTCCGTTAGATGGACTGCGTTTCACCGCGTGTAACGCAGTCCGTTAACGCTGCCATTCACCCCATTTGTGTGCGCATCGCAACGCATGCCGTAAGCGGCATGCGTTCGCGACGTGCCGTCATTCAGCGACGGAGCCTCGGACACAGACTGCAGCGTCTGGCTCCGTCACCGCTAGCACAGATGAATCATCTGATGATTCATCTGCGCTAGCGGGTATAGCATAACCAGCCGGTCAATGCTACGTGTTGAACGGGCTGGTTAAAACGCAATATGAACCCAGCCTTAGGGTTAGGGTTAGAGTTAGGGTTAGAATTTGGGTTACGGTTAGAATTTGGGTTACGGTTAGAATTTGGGTTACGGTTAGAATTTGGGTTAGGGTTGGAATTTGGGTTAGGGTTGGAATTTGGGTTAGGGTTGGAATTTGGGTTAGGGTTGGAATTTGGGTTAGGGTTGGAATTTGGGTTAGGGTTGGAATTTGGGTTAGGGTTGGAATTTGGGTTAGGGTTGGAATTTGGGTTAGCGTTGGAATTTGGGTTAGCGTTGGAATTTGGGTTAGGGTTGGAATTTGGGTTAGGGTTGGAATTAGGGTTAGGTTTGTGGTTAGGGTTAGAGTTAGGATAAGTGTTAGGGATGTTTTGAGGTTAGGGTTTGGATTAGGGTTAGGCTTGTGGTTAGGTTTATGGTTAGAGTTGGGATTAGGGTTAGGGGTGTTTTGAGGTTAGGGTTATGGTTAGGGTTTGTATTAGGGTTAGGGGTGTGTTGGGGTTAGGGTTGGAGTTAGAATTGAGGGGTTTCCACTATTAAGGCACATCAGGGGGTCTCCATACGCGACATGGCGCCACCATTGATTCCTGCAAATTTTGCGTTCAAAAAGTCAAACAGTGCTCCCTTTATTCCAAGCCCCGACGTATGCCCAAACAGTGGTTTACCCCACATATGGGGTATCAGCGTACTCTGGAAAACTTGCACAACAACTTTGGGGTCTAATTTCTCCTGTTAACATTGGGAAAATAAAAAAATTGGGGACTAAATATCATGTTTGTGGAAAAAATATGATTTTTTTATTTTCATGCCCGGGCGTTATAAACTTCTGTGTAGCCCTTGGAGGTTCAAAGTGCTCACTACACATCTAGATAAGTTATTTGCGGGGTCTAGTTTCCAAAATGGGGTCACTTGTGGGGAGTTTCTACAGTTTAGGCACATCAGGGGCTCTGCAAACGTAACATGACGCCCGCAGACCATTCCATCAAGTGGGCATTTCAAAACATCACTACTTCCCTTCCGAGCTCCGACGTGCGCCCATACAGTAGTTTTCTCCCACATATGGGGTATCAGCGTACTCAGGACAAATTGGACAACAACTTTTGGGGTCTAATTTCTCCTGTTACCCTTGGGAAAATAAAAAAAAATTGGGGACTAAAAGATCCTGATTATGGAAGAAATATGATTTTTTTATTTTCATGCCCGGGCGTTATAAACTGCTGTGTAGCCCTTGGGGGTTCAAAGTGCTCACCACACATCTAGATAAGTTCCTTGGGGGGTTTAGTTTCCAAAATGGGGTCACTTGTGGGGAGTTTCTACTGTTTAGGCACATCAGGGGCTCTGCAAACCTAACATGACGCCCGCAGACCATTCCATCAAAGTCTGCATTTCAAAACGTTACTACTTCCCTTCCGAGCCCCAACGTGTGCCCGAACAGTGGTTCCCCCCCCCACATATGGGGTACCAGTGTACTCAGGACAAACTGTACAACAACTTTTGTGGTCCAATTTCTCCTGTTACCCTTGTGAAAATAAAAAATTGCGGGTTAAAAAAATCAGTTTTTGAGGATAAAAATGATTTTTTATTTTCACGGCTCTGCATTATAAACTTCTGTGAAGCACTTGGGGGTTCAAGGTGCTCACCACACATCTGGATAAGTTCCTTTGGGGGTCTAGTTTACAAAATGGGGTCACTTGTGGGGGGTTTCTACTGTTTAGGCACATCATGGGCTCTGCAAACGTAACAAGATGCCCGCAGACCGTTCCATCAAGTCGGCATTTCAAAGAGTCACTACATCCCTTCCGAGCCCTGACGTGTGCCCAAACAATGGTTCCCCCCCACATATGGGGTACTAGCATACTCAGGACAAACTGGACAACAACTTTTGGGGTCCAATTTCTCCTGTAACCATTGTGAAAATAAAAAATAGTGGGCTAAAAAATCATTTTTTGAGAAAAAAAAAAGATTTTTTATTTTCACGGCTCTGCGTTATAAACTTCTGTGAAGCACCTGGGGGTTCAAAGTGCTCACTTTGCATCTAGATAAGTTCCTTAGGGGGTCTAGTTTCCAAAATGGGGTCATTTGTGGGGGAGCTCTAAACTTTAGGCACACAGGGGCTCTCCAAACACAACATGGTGTCCGCTAACGATTGGAGCTAATTTTCCATTCAAAAAGTCAAATGGCGCTCCTTCCCTTCTGAGCCCTGCTGTGCGCCCAAACAGTGGTTTATGACCACATATGAGGTATCTGTGTACTCAGGAGAAATTGCCCAACAAATTTTAGGATCCAATTTATACTGTTGCCCATGTGAAAATGAAAAAACTGAGGCTAAAAGAAAATTTTTGTGAAAAAAAAAAAAGTACTTTCTTTTTTTTACGGATCAATTTGTGAAGCACCTGGGGATTCAAAGTGCTCACTATGCATCTAGATAAGTTCCTTAGGGGGTCTAGTTTTCAAAATGGGGTCACTTGTGGGGGAGCTCCAATGTTTAGGCACACAGGGACTCTCCAAATGCGACATGGCAACCGCTAAATATTCCAGCATATTTTCCATTCAAAAAGTCAAATGGTGCTCCTTCCCTTCTGAGCCCTGCCGTGCGCCCAAACAGTGGTTTATGACCACATATGAGGTATCTGTGTACTCAGGAGAAATTGCCCAACAAATTTTAGGATCCAATTTATACTGTTGCCCATGTGAAAATGAAAAACCTTAGGCTAAAAGAAATTTTTTTTTTTAAAAAAAAGTACTTTCTTTTTTTTACGGATCAATTTGTGAAGCACCTGGGGGTTCAAAGTGCTCACTATGCATCTAGATAAGTTCCTTAGGGGGTCTAGTTTCCAAAATGGGGTCACTTGTGGGGGAGCTCCAATGTTTAGGCACACAGGGACTCTCCAAATGCGACACGGCAACCGCTAAATATTCCAGCATATTTTCCATTCAAAAAGTCAAATGGCGCTCCTTCCCTTCTGAGCCCTGCCGTGCGCCCAAACAGTGGTTTATGACCACATATGAGGTATCTGTGTACTCAGGAGAAATTGCCCAACAAATTTTAGGATCCATTTTATCCTGTTGCCCATGTAAAAATGAAAAAATTGATGCTAAAGAAAATTTTTGTTGGAAAAATTAAAATGTCCATTTTTTCCTTACACGTTGCTTTAGTTCCTGTGAAGCACCTGAAGGGTTAATAATCTTCTTGAATGTAGTTTTGAGTAGCTTGAGGGGTGCAGGTTTTATAATGGTGTCACTTTTGGGTATTTTCTGCCATATAGACCCTCAAAGTGACTTCAAATGTGAGGTGGTCCCTAAAAAAAAATGGTTTTGTAAATTTTGAGAAATTGCTGGTCAAATTTTAACCCTTATAACTTCCTAACAAAAAAAAAATGTTGTTCCCAAAATTGTGCTGATCTAAAGTAGACATGTGGGAAATCTTATTTATTAACTATTTTGTGTCACATAACTCTCTGGTTTAACAGAATAAAAATCAAAAATGTGAAAATTACAAAATTTTCTAAATTTTCGCCAAATTTCCATTTTTTTCACAAATAAACGCAAAAATTATCGACCTAAATTTACCACTAACATGAAGCCCAATATGTCACGAAAAAAACAATCTCAGAATCGCTAGGAACCGTTGAAGCGTTCCTGAGTTACCTCATAAAGGGACACTGGTCAGAATTGCAAAAAATGGCAAGGTCTTTAAGGTCAAAATAGGCTGGGTCATGAAGGGGTTAACAGAGCCCCCTTTTGAACCTATATCAGCAGCATCAATATTCTTTCCCTAAAAACCGCCTTCCTGGTAGCATTAACTTCGGCTAGGAGGGTAAGTGACATCCAGGCACTATCTAGACTGTCTCCTTACACTCGGGTCCTGAATGACAGAATAATACTTAGGCCGGGATCACACATGCGAGTAAGTCGTCCGACACTCGCATGTGAAATCCCAGCTCTGGCGCCGACACTCAGGAGTGGAGCGAGCAGCTGCATGTAGTTCTATGCAGCCGCGCGCTCCACTCCCGAGTGCCGGCGCCAGAGCTGGGATTTCACATGCGAGTGTCGGACGACTTACTCGCATGTGTGATCCCGGCCTTAGACCTGATCCGGCATACCTACCTAAGGTGTCTTCCGCTTTCCACAGAACACAGGAAATTGTTCTCCCTTCTTTCATCCCTAATCCATCTAATCAAAAAGAGATAAAACTCCATACTTTAGATGTTAGAAGATGTCTCCTGCAATATTTGGCAGTCACTGACATCTGGAAAAGGGACAATGCATTGTTTGTCTCTTTTCAGGGAATTAACAAAGGCCGCAGAATAACAAAAAGCTCATTGGCCAGATGGATTAGGGAAGCAATTTCTCTGGCATACACCTCGAGGGGCAAGCCGGCACCTGAGAGGCTAAGGGCGCATTCCACCCGAGCTGTGGCGACTTCATGGGCAGAGAGGGCAGAAGTCTCCATTGACCAGATATGTAAGGCAGCTACGTGGTCCTCTCCACACACGTTTTACACTCATTATAGATTAGATTTGGGTGCTTCCTCAGACCTTTCTTTCGGACTAAGGGTGCTGCAGGCTGTAGTCCCTCCCTAAGTAGTTATTACTCTCTGTAATTCTCTCCGTAGTGCTGTCATGGACGTTCGAATAAAGTCTTAGTTACTTACCGTTAACGGTATTTTTCGAAGTCCATGACAGCACCCTTAGATTCCCACCCGTGTTCTATGTGCACTTCTTCCTCTTATATACTCCACATGTAATAAACAATTGACCAATATTACTGTGTGATGCATAAATTTTTTGCTGTATACCATTTAACCTTGGTAGTCCTCTTATGCTCTGTAATCCAACTGATGCGTGGGAGAGGTGCCGCCCTTTTGTATCTGTAGGTTTCCTGTTCCTAAGGGGCGGATCCCCTCTCTCCGTAGTGCTGTCATGGACTTTGAAAAATACCGTTAACGGTAAGTAACTAAGACTTTTCGTCGCATGTGTGATCCCGGCCTAACACTTCAACCTCTAAGTAGGGGTGTCCTGCAGCAACCAGGTAATTACAGCGGGGGATTTGCTGGGAAAGAGACACCAAGTCTGAGATTTGTTCACAGAGGTGGGGGAAGTATGTTTCCAAACCAAAGAGCTTCCTCTAATCAAAGGATCTTTCTAGACATTTTGGAGCCAGTGGTCAGTGACAAATATTTGGGTCTGCATCGATCCAATATCGTAGTGAAGGGACGTACATAAAGCATCCACTCACATCACCATAAGATCGGCAGAAGCCCTTCGAACTTCAGATTGGTCCAATGGATGATGCCATCCATGCCAGTTTCATAGACAAAATTGCAGTAAAAAACATGACTACCTCCTTGGACCTCCAGGGGCAAAGGTATATCCCGAAAGTAAGTGATCTCTTAAAATTCTAATGACCTAGCACATACCACAACCTGTTGCCAGATGAGATGAGCTCAACCAGGAGGTGTGAGAGCATAACCTTTATCTTATAAGCAGAATTTGTGTCTGCCTTTGTTCATTCTGGAAGACCGTTTGCTGTGAGTGTTCCAAGCTTCCATCCATAAAGAGAAGAGCGATTCCTGCAACATCAGGTTTAGTAATTCTTTCATTATTCCATTTTGTTATGTAATTGTATATACCATATTATGGTGTTCCCATGTTGTATCACCTTTGTGTATTATTTTTTTTTTTTTTTTTTTTACAAATGCCTAGCTTTCTGAATTATATAAAATGTAATGGCTCTGTTCCTCTTGCTCTTTAAACAGCGCACCTGAAGCCATACAATACCTGTAATGGGTGTCCAATCGGCCTGTATAAACGATTGGTAGTGGCAACTAGTAGTTCTTATTGTTACTGTGTTGTCACTGACCGTACCGGGGTGGTATGTGAATTTATCTCCACACTTCTCTGGCTCTATGAAGCCTGAGCTGTCAATCAAATAAGGGGATGGTGGAGACTGAGGGAAAACAACCAGGTGGGGAAGTGTATTTGGCCACTCCGTGAAGCATCGGGCCACGGGACTTTAGTTTGAACTGTGATTATATGCTCACTATCCCTTGACTGAGGACATGGCCAGGTAGCCACAGAAAACAAAATAGAGGAGCCGGTATTTAACCTCTTTGCGCCCCTAGACGTATCCATATTTTGCGCACACAAGCTGTGCATGTGCGATGGCCGCCAGGTGTTCAGTTAACATAGTGGACACCTGGCTTTCACTGCCAGGAGAAGTGAAATGTTTATCAATCACAGCATTTAGATGGCAGGAAGAGGAAGTGGGCTCCCTCTCCCCTCCCACTGGTGCCCCTGTGAGGGTCTGATTGTTGCCATGGTGACGCGATGACATCTAGGTCACCAGGGCTAGAATGCTTGTTAGATCATGCGCAGTACATGGTATAACAAACTTGTCAGTGCTGCACTGACATTTATAAACCATTACAATGATTTATAACAGTAAGCAGACTGCAAAATGAAAGTCCCATAAAAAAATTAAAAAATATTTTAAATCACAAAATAAAAAATATATTGTACCCATAAATATTTTTATGAAAAAACTTAAAGTACACATTTGGTATCGCTGTGTCCGGAACAACCTGACCTATAAAACTTTTCCACTGGTTAACCCCTTCAATGAACACTGTAGAAAAAAGAGGGCAAAAGACTTTTTTCATCATACAGCCAAACACAAAGGGGAATAAAATGTGATAAAAAAGACTAATGTAAATAAAAATGGTATTGCTGAAAACATCATCTTGTCCCACATAAAACAAGCCGCCATACAGCTCCATCAGAGGAAAAATAAGTTACAGTTCTCAGAATAAAGCGATTCAAAAATAATAATTTTTTTCTATAAAAGTTTGTGTAAAAGCTCCAAAACATAAAAAATATATAAATGTATCACTGTAATCATACAGACCCAAAGAATAAAGCTGCCTTACCAATTTTACAAGCGGAATGGCCTGCAAAAAAAAAAAACAATTCCTGAATTTGTGGTTTTTGTTCATTCTGCCTCCCAAAAATCAGAACAAAAAATGGTAACAATAAAAACTCGCAACGCAAAAAACAAGCCATTACTTGACTTTCAGCAGAAATATGGAACAAATATCGCTCTCAAAATATGACGATGGAAAAACTAGTTTTTACAACAACAAAAAGTGCCTTTTAGTGTGACAGCAGCCAAATATAAAAACCCAAAATAAATATGGTATTGCTGTAATCGAACAGAATTAATCGCAAAGAATAATGTCTAATTACTTATACCACATGAGGAACGGTGTAATAAATAAAACCAATTCACCTACTGTTGATTTTGTTCATTCTGCCTCCCAAATATCGCAATAAGGCTCAGCTCGCATCCTGCGCTCTACACTGAGCGCTTGCATCGGGGTTTCCTTGTAAATCTCTAAAATATGTAATTCAGACGGAACCCCTGGCAGAAGATTCCATATAATCAGGCAGATGGAAGCACTGTGGACGCCTTCTGGCCTATGATCCGGCGGCGGTGTCCGTCTTTTTAGGTGTGCATAAAAGTGCCGTTGACCACAGTTTTGTGCACTTCTGAAAAAGACACAGCTGAACAGAGGCCAGACAGAGTCTAGAGTGACTTTGCTGCCTCATTACAATGAGTGGCTCCCTTACGGGTTCCATCTGATTCATGTCACTTAAGAGGTTTAGATGGACACCCCAAAGTAAGTGCTCAACATAGAGCAAAGGATACACATAATCCCCAATGTTATGTAAAAAGTTCCTAATAAAAGCTTCAACTCAATCCGCACAAAAGCAAGTCACTACTCAGGTCTGTCATCTGTTAACGGAAATATAGGGGGCTTCCATGAAACTGGTAGTACAAAGGCTCAGGAAAAGCCAAATGGCTCCTCATATGTCAAAAGAAATTCAGCAAATTCTGCGCTCCCAAATTCAAATACCCCTCCCTTCTGAGCCCCAGTGTGCCTAAACCACATTTAGCTATGAAATGTTTGGCATTTCTGTAGCAATGAGAGCCCACCTAACTTACGGGTTGCGTGTTTCCAGAAGCAAGAGCTGGGCATAACATACTGGCGACTGCAACATACTGATCACTACAATAGAAGATTTGCAATTTAAACTCCGCAATATCCATTGCTGCTTGTTTCTGGAAAACACCCATGGAGTCAAATCATAACTACACCTGTAGATAAATTCCCGAAGGGGTATAATTTCCAAAATGGCGTCACTTGGGGGGATTCTGCTTTTCTAGCACTGGGTTCTGTATGTGGAGCATGCAAATTATCCTAGGAAAATAGCCTCCTGAGTCTCGCTGTGTGGCTAAGGCCTCTTTCACACATCCGTCTTTTTGTATCAGGCATGATCCGTCGAACACCTGAAGGGACGGATCCGGCACTGAAATAAAAAAAAAACTGATGCAACGGATCCGTTTTTTTGCTGGATCCGACCTGAACTTTTGAACCCAGAAAAAGAGGGTTTCGGATGCCCGGAGACACTGGAAAATGTAGTAGTGGTAGTCCTTGATTTCCAGAAACTGGATCAGACTTTTGACGGATTGCACAAAAGTCTGATCCGGTTCCATTGACTTCTATTGTTTCCGCCCGCCTGATGCGCCGCTTCAGGCACATCAGGCGGCTCCGGCAAAAAAAAAAAAAATGTTACATGCTCCGTTTTGTCCGGCCGCCGGAATGTACAGTTCCGCCGGATCCGGACAAAAACTGATACAACGCAATGACATCAGGCACGATCCGGCGCTAATGAAAGTCAATGGTAAAAAAACGCATCCGGTACCGGATCATGCCTGATACAAAAAGACGAATGTGTGAAAGAGGCCTAAGCAGTACTGTACAGGCCACTTTCAGCAGAAATTGTGAAATAAATTTTAGTGCCGTTTTAGCCATTTACCCTTGTGAAAATGTATAATATTTGAGGCTAAAACTAAGTTTTTGTGGTAAAAATTGTATTATTTTTTATTCAGACTACCATGCCAGCACCACGAGAGAGGGGATCCGCCCTTCGGGAACAGGAAACCTACAGATACAAAAAGGGCGGCTCCCTTACACGCATCAGTTGGTTTCCTGTTCCTGGAGACCAGATCCTACAGATGAAGGATGTCCCAGGCCCGGCCGTCGGGTCAGTTAGCGGGGGGGTCTCCTACCTCGGCCGGTGCGGTGTCCTGAAGCGCCACGGTGCTCCTGGCTGGTTGGCACGACGGTGGTGAGACAGCAGAGAGCAGGGTCCAGCGGATCGCTGCCTCCAGAGCAACGCCGGGGTAAGTATAGCTCCAGCCTCCCCGAAGTGTCCCACAGGCTGGCGGCAGGCAGCGGTAGTAAATGCTCCCCCTCCTGAATAAATTCCCCGGGATGCTTCCTGGTAAGCACTGTAGGCAGTGGGGGCAGCAGCACCTGGAGCGCTGGCATTGGTTCCCCCTGTGGACGCTGTGAAGCGCCATCTTGGGGCTGAGTGACGTTCGTGGGCGGAGCCAGCGGTCACTTCCGGGTCGCAAGTGCCGGCTGTATTCTGAGCATGTGCAGACTCCAAAAAGATGGCGGCCGCCATCCTAGGGGACAGAAACCCTGAGAAATCAATGCAGGGGAGGCTGGGGGGGGAGGCGGAGCATGAACGCTGTAAACCGGATGGAGGAAGATATAAGGTGGCCAAGCAGGGGGACCCATGCTTCTGGCCCATTCATCATAATGGAGGATGAGCAGCTGCAGCTTGTGCAGCAGGACGAAGCCCCAAAGCAGACTTCGGTAAAGAAGTCCCAGAGGGACACCAGCCAACCAGTCAGGTCGGAAGACCCCTTCCAGTTGGCAGGGGACGACGTCATCCAGGACATCTCTTCCTCACATTCCGGTACCTAATTTCGGCAGACGCTGGTAAGTGATCTTCGTGAAAGTTCACTCAGTGACGGAGCTCCCCCTTATACTATCATTATAGGGGAAGAAATGCACAGAAAAAACAAGGCACAGGGAATGCGCCCTCTGTGGATGCCCCCTTCCGGACGATTGTCCGAAAAGATTATGCTCCCCCTGTATCCAGCAGACGGTAAGGTCTCGGGTAGTGGGGAGAAGGGAGTAGCTCTAGCCGAGAACAGTCTAGACTCCACCGTTTGATATATTCTCAGGTGGTGGAGGAGACCCCCAACTTCACCCTAAATCTGAAGGATCTCATCAGGTCCGAAGTAAGGGATTCCCTGAGATCAATGACACCTGCGGGAAGTCCCAGACGAAGAAGTAGTTCAGACTCAGACTCATCGGTAGACTGGAAGAGAGATGAAAAATTCCCTGATTCATCCGTGTCGGCTTCCTCGTCTGAGGAAGACTCCAGCCGCTTTTGTCTGCCCCTAGACCGAGTGGACAAACTAGTTAAAGCAGTCAGGGGTACGATGGGGATAGCGGAGACCAAACCAGAAATGTCCGTAGAAGATAGGATGTTCAAAGGTTTTAGCAAAAAGAAGAGAAGAGCCTTTCCCTTGAATAAAAAAAATCAAGGATCTAATCCTCCATGAATGGAGAAAACCGGAAAAGAAGGGCTCTCTACCACCGGCCCTTAAGCGTAGATATCTCTTTGACGAGCCAGGTACTAGTGTTTGGGATAAAGCTCCAAAATTAGATGCTGCGGTGGCAAAGGCATCGAAAAAAGCGGCCTTACCCTTTGAGGATATGGGGGCCCTTAAAGATCCCCTGGATAGGAAAGCGGACATCTTCCTTAAAGGAACCTGGGAGATGGCGGCAGGCTTTTAAGACCGGCAGTAGCATCTACGTGCATGGCTAGATCCGTGATGGTCTGGTTAGACCAGTTAGAGACTCGGCTAAAAGACGGGGCTCCCCGGGACTCAATCTCAGGTGCCCTGTCAACTATACAGGAGGCTGCAACTTTTCTCTCGGATGCATCAGAAGACTCCGTCAGAATGGCAGCTAGGACGGCGGGCCTCTTGAATGCGGCCCGTAGGGCACTGTGGCTTAAGTGCTGGCCTAGTGACATACAAACAAAATCTAAGCTGTGTGCCATACCCTATGAAGGGGAATATCTCTTTGGCCCTGTCCTGGACGAGCTGCTGGAAAAAGCAGGCGATGAGAAAAAGAAATTTCCCAACCTAGCAGCCTCAGTATATCAACGGCCGTTTAATAGGAGAAAGTTTGGCCAGAGGAAGCCGGCTAGAGACCGTCCCAAATGGGTAGACAGGAGAAAGAAAGGTACCGGATTCATGTTCGGTCGTTCTTCTGGAGAAAGGAAGAGAACACGTCAATGACTAGCAGCCCCGTAGGGGGTAGATTGTCAACTTATTATCCATCCTGGGCCCAGATCACCTACAGCAGTTGGGTGAAAGGGGTTATATTACAGGGACTGAAGCTGGACTTCTGTTCAGTTCCTGTGGATAAATTTAAAATGACTCCCATACGCTCCTCTCAGAATGAACAAGTTGCTCTAGAGGCAGGGATAGCAGAGTTGTGCCACAAAAATGTTCTGTGCCCGGTACCAGCGTTAGAAGAGGGTAAAGGGTTTTACTCTACCTTATTTTTGGTTAAGAAACCAGATAAGTCGTAACGAACCATTATTAATCTTCGGGGTCTGAGTAAATTTTTGGTAGCTCGACCCTTTAAAATGGAAACAGTGGGGTCAAGTTGTTGTTTCAAAACTGTTTTATGGTGGTTTTAGATTTAAAAGATGCATACTACCATGTGCCTATTTGGGCGGCCCACCAACGGTTTTTGAGGGTGGCAGTTTTCATGAGTGGAGTAATCCGTCACTTTCAATATAAAGCTTTACCCTTTGGGCTCTCAGTGGCTCCAAGTGTATTCACGAAGTTGGTCTCTGAAGTGATGGCCCATCTAAGAGAGTATGACATCCTGATCGTACCATACTTAGATGATTTCTTAATTATTGGAACCTCAGCTGACCATTGCCGCTCCCAGTTGGACAAAACCATATCCATCCTAGAATGCTTAGGTTGGTTGATAAATCGGGAAAAGTCCCGTTTACAACCCTTGAGAGTCCAGCAGTTCCTGGGACTAATCTTAGACTCGGAGGCTCTGGAATGTCATCTACCAACCAGCAAGATTGTCCAAATTCGTTAGCAGGTGGTTTGAGCAGTAAATAGGCCAACTATGACTCTTAGACATGCCATGTCCCTTGTAGGCTCTTTAACAACTTGCATCCCAGCTGTAAGATGGGCGCAGCTTCACACCAGAACCCTTCAAAGGGATATCCTGGATAATGAAAGGGTCCTAGACTCACTAGATAGGAAGATGACTTTACGGCATGCTACAATAAAATCTTAAGTTGGTGGAGTAACAACGTTAACTTATCAATTGGGGTTCCCTCGGAAAATCACATATCCTGGGTTGTAACCACAGACGCCAGTCCCTCAGGTTGGGGGGCCTGTATGGGGGAGATCATGGTCCAAGGGCAGTGGGACCCCCTGATAGAGAGCTCCTCTAACTTTAAAGAACTATCGGCTGTAGAATTGTCAATTAAAGAACTGCTTATATACCTGCAGGGTCATCACGTCAGAATCCTCTCAGACAACCGGGTAACAGTGGCATATATCAACCACCAAGGTGGAACCTGGTCCGAAGCCCTGATGAGTGGCGGAACGCATTTTTCAAACAGCAGAGACATTTTCTATCACTGACGGCACTACATATAAGAGGAAAGGACAACAACACAGCAGACTTTCTAAGCTGCAACACGCTAAGGCAGGGAGAGTGGCGTCTAAATACAGCCATTTTCACACAGATTGTCAGTCTCTGGGGTCAGCCAGAGGTGGACCTCTTTGCTACCAGACGAAACAGGAAGGTGGAAAAATTCTGTTCGCTAGATCCGTCAGAGAGGCCTCTAGTTGTGGACGCTTTCCTGACAAAATGGAACTTTGGCCTGGCCTATGCTTTTCCCCTACTAGCCCTGTTACCCTTAGTAATAAGGAAGATCAGGGAGGACAAAGCAAGAATCATACTGATTGCCCCATTCTGGCCCAGAAGGGCCTGGTTTTCATGGCTGAGGAAAATGTCACTCTGCGACCCCTGGGTTCTTCCAGATCTTCCGGACCTTCTCTTCAAGGGCCCAGTCAATCATCCACAAATAGCCAGACTCCATCTAACGGCGTCGAGTTTGAGAGGTCATTATTAAAGGATAAAGGGTTCTCTGACAATCTCATTAATACCCTGCTTAATAGCAGGAAGATAGTCACAACAAAAATTTACGCTAAGACCTGGGAAAAATTTCTAGCCACTGCTAACCTCGGGACTGAGGGGGAAATCCCTATAGGGCAGATTTTAGAATTCCTGCAGAGAGGGTTAGATCTAGGTCTAGCCACTAGTACCCTGAAAGTACAGGTATCAGCCCTCGGTGCCCTGTTCAACTGCGAGATTGCAAAAAATTACTAGATATCCAGATTTATCAAAGCGGCAGATAGAACGAGACCTATACAAAGAACAAGATATGTACCATGGGACTTAAACCTTGTCCTTACGGCTTTGACAGAGGCACCGTTTGAACCTATGGTGTCCGCCACAATTAAGAATCTGTCTCTCAAGTTAAGGCTGGGTCTCACATAGCGATACACCAGCGATCCCGACAACGATCAGGATCGCTGGTGTATCGCTACATTATCGCTGCTGAGCTGCCAAACAGGCAGCTCAGGCAGCGATCAGTACAAGCGACACTGCGGGTAACATCACTTAGTTACCCGCAGTGTACCTTGGATACCAGCGCCCTGATGCAGGGAGCTGGTAACCAAGGTACACAGCGGGTTTCTAGGCACAGCCCCGCACCTGGAAACCCGCTGTGTACCTTGGTTACCAGCGGATCGCTGGTCTCTCGCCTGTCACACGCAGCGATGCGTGCCTGTCAGCGGGAGACCAGCGATCAAAAAAATGTCCTGACATTTCAGCGACGATCAGCGATACCCGGCAGGGGGGCTGATCGTCGCTGAATGTCACACACAGCGATATCGCTGGTGAGCTCGCTGCTGCGTCACAAAACTAGTGACTCAGCACCGATCTCGCTAGCGATATCGCTATGTGAGACGGGGGCTTTATCCTTCTTGGTAGCCATCACGTCTGCGCGAAGGATAGGAGATATACAATCTCTCTCTAGGGACCCTCCTTACACACAGATTATGGAAGACAGGGTAATAATTAGACTGGACCCTGCCTATTTACCCAAGGTCGCCTCTTGGTTCCATAGAACACAGGAAATAGTCCTCCCCTCCTTCCTTCCTAACCCCACTAACCAGAAAGAGGAGAAACTCCATACCCTAGATGTCAGGAGGTGTTTATTACATTATCTGTCAGTCGCTTATCCATGGAAGAAGGGCAGCGCCTTGTTTATATGTTTTCAGGGTGAGAGGAAGGGCTTTAGAGTTTCCAAATGCACATTAGCAAGGTGGATTAGGGAGGCTATTTCTCTAGCTTACTCAGCAGGTGGCGATCCGGCTCCACAGAATCTGAGGGCGCATTCCACTCGAGCCATGGCAACTTCTTGGGCGGAAAGATCTGGAGTATCCATCGACCAAATATGTAAGGCGGCCACATGGTCTTCTCCTAACACCTTTTTTAACCCCTTCACCCCCAAGGGTGGTTTGCACGTTAATGACCGGGACAATTTTTACAATTCTGACCACTGTCTCTTTATGAGGTTATAACTCCGGAACGCTTCAACGGATCTTCGCGATTCTGAGATTGTTTTCTCGTGACATATTGTACTTCATGTTAGTGGTAAAATTTCTTCCATATAACTTGCGTTTATTTTTGAAAAAAACGCAAATATGGCGAAAATTTTGAAAATTTAGCAATTTTCAAACTTTGAATTTTTATTCCTTTAAAACAGAGAAATATGTAACACAAAATAGTTAAGAAATAACATTTCCCACATGTCTACTTTACATCAGCACAATTTTGGAATCAAAATTTTTTTTTGTTAGGAAGTTATAAGGGTTAAAAGTTGACCAGCGATTTCTCATTTTTACAACAAAATTTACAAAGCCTTTTTTTAGGGACCACCTCACATTTGAAGTCACTTTGAGGGGTCTACATGACAGAAAATACCCAAAAGTGACACCATTCTAAAAACTGCACCCCTCAAGGTACTCAAAACCACATTCAAGAAGTTTATTAACCCTTCAGGTGCTTCACAGGAACTAAAGCAACGTGGAAGGAAAAAATGAATATTTAACTTTTTAGCCACAAAAATGATCTTTTACAAACTTTTTTTTTATTTTCACAAGGGTAAAAGGAGAAAATGGACAGATAAAGTTGTTATGCAATTTCTCCTGAGTACGGCAATACCCCATATGTGGGGGAAAACCACTGTTTGGGCACACGGCAGAGCTCGTAAGGGAAGGAGCGCCGTTTGACTTTTTCAAACTAAAATTGGCTGGAGTTGAGATTGGACGCCATGTCGCGCTTGGAGAACCTCTGATGCGCCTAAACAGTGGAAACCCCCACAAGTGACACCATTTTGGAAACTAGACCCCCTAAGGTACTTATCTAGATCTGTTGTGAGCACTTTGAACCCCCAAGTGTTTCACAAAAGTTTATAATGCCTGGGTGTGAAAAAAAAAAAAAAAAAAATTCCACAAAAATGATTTTTTAGTCCTAAATTTTTGAATTTTCCCAAGGAAATTGGACCCCAAAAGTTGTTGTCCAATTTGTCCTGAGTACGCTGATACCCCATATGTGGGGGTGGAAAACTGTTTGGGCGCACGGCAGGGCTTGGAAAGGAAGTAGTAACGTTTTGGAATGCAGACGTTGATGGGGGTCATGTTCCGTTTGCAGTGCCCCAGATGAGCCTAAACAGTGGAAATCCCCCACAAGTGACCCCATTTTGGAAACTAGACCCCCTAAGGAACTTATCTAGATCTTTGGTGAGCATTTTGAACCCCCAAGTGCTTCACACAAGTTTATAATGCCCGGGCATGAAAATAAAAAATCCTATTTTTTTCCCACAAAATTATCTTTTAGTCACTAATTTTTTATTTTCCCCAAGGGTATCAGGAGAAATTGGACCACATAAGTTGTTGTCCAATTTGTCCTGAGTACGCTGATGCCCCATATGTGGGGGGGAACCACTGTTTGGGCGCACGGCAGAGCTCGGAAGGGAAGGAGCACCATTTGACTTTTTCCAACCAAAATTGGCTGGAATTGAGATTGGATGCCATGTTGCATTTGGAGAGCCCCTGATGTGCCTAAACAGTGGAAACCCCCCACAAATGACCCCATTTGGGAAACTAGACCCCCTAAGGAACTTATCTAGATCTTTGGTGAGCAATTTGAACCCTCAAGTGCTTCACACAAGTTTATAACGTAGAGCCGTAAAATTTAAAAATCATATTTTTTCCACAAAAATGATCTTTTCACCCGAATTTTTATTTTTCCAAGGGTAACAAGACTCCAAAAGTTATTGTGCAATTTGTCCTGAGTACACTGATACCCCATATGTGGGGGTATACCACTGTTTGGGTGCATGGCAGAGTTTGGAAGGGAAGGAGCGCCGTCTCACTTTTTCAACGCAGAATTGGCTGGACGCCATGTCGTGTTTGGAGAGCTCCTGATCTGCCTAAACAGTGGAAACCCCCCACAAATGACACCATTTTGGAAACTAGACCCCTCAAGGAACTTATCTAGATGTGTGGTGAGAACTTTGAACCCCCAGGTGTTTCACTAAAGTTTATAACGTACAGCCTTAAAATAAAAAATCCTTTTTTTTTTTTACAAAAATGATTTTTTCGCCCCCAATATTTTATTTTCACAAGGGTAACAGAAGAAATTGGAACCCAAAAGTTGTTGTCCAATTTGTCCTGAGTACGCTGATATCCAATATGTAGGAGAAAACTACTGTATGGGTGCACGTCAGGGCTCGGAAGGGAAGTAGTGACGTTTTGGATTGCAGACTTTGATGGAATGGTCTGGGGGCGTCATGTCGCATTTGGAGAGCCCCTGATACGCCTAAACAGTGGAAACCCCCCACAAGTGACCCCATTTTGGAAAATAGACCCCACAAGGAACTTATCTAGATGTGTGGTGAGCACTTTGAACCCCGAAGTGCTTCACAGAAGTTTAAATGCACAGCCGTAAAAATAAAAAATCCTTTTTTTTTTTACAAAAATGATTTTTTCGCCCCCAATATTTTATTTTCACAAGGGTAACAGGAGAAATTGGACCCTAAAAGTTGTTGTCCAATTTGTCCTGAGTACGCTGATACCCAATATGTGGGAGAAAACTACTGTATTGGCGCATGTCAGGGCTCGGAAAGGGAAGTAGTGACGTTTTGGATTGCAGACTTTGATGGAATGGTCTGGGGGCGTCATGTCGCATTTGGAGAGCCCCTGATGCGCCTAAACAGTGGAAATCCCCAACAAGTGACCCCATTTTGGAAAATAGACCCCACAAGGAACTTATTTAGATGTGTGGTGAGCGCTATGAAGCCCCAAGTGCTTCACAGAAGTTTATAATGTACAGCCGTAAAAACAAAAAAATCTTATTTTTTTTACAAAAATAATATTTTCGCCCCCAGTTTTTTATTTTCCCAAGGGTAACAGAAGAAATAGGACAAATTTCACAATAACTCTTGGGGTCCAGAGTACGCTGATACCCCATATGTGGGGATAAACTACTGTTTGGACGCATGGCAGAGCTCAGAAGTGAAGGAACACCGTTTGACTTTTTCAACGCAGAATTGGCTAGAATGGAGATCAGACGCCATGTCACATTTGGAGAGCCCCTGATGTGCCTAAACAGCGGAAACCCCCCAATTCTAACTCCAACCCTAACCCCAACACACCCCTAACCCTAGTCCCAACCCTAATCCCAACCCTAACCCTAATCCTAACTCTAACCCTAATCCTAACTTTAGCGCCAACCCTAACCCTAACTTTAGCCGAAACCCTAACCCTAATGGGAAAATGGAAATAAATACATTTTTTTTTATTTTATTATTTTTCCCTAACTAAGGGGGTGATAAAGGGGGGTTTGATTTACTATTTATAGCGGTTTTTATGATTGGCAGCTGTCACGCTAAAAGACGCTTTTTATTGCAAAAAGTAGTTTTTTTGCATCGCCACATTTTGAGAGCTATAATTTTTGCATATTTTGGCCCACAATGTCATGTGAGGTCTTAATTTTTGCGGGACGAGGTGACGCTTTTATTGGTACCATTTTTGAGCACGTGACATTTTTTGATCGCTTTTTATTTCGATTTTTGGAGGTTAGAATGAACAAAAATCAGCAATTCATGAATTTCTTTTGGGTGAGGCGTTTTTATTGTTCCGCGTGTGGTAAAATCGATAAAGCAGTTTTATTCTTCGGGTCAGTACGATTATGGCGATACCTCATTTATATAATTTTTTTATGTTTTGGCGCTTTTATAGAATAAAAACAATTTTATATAAAAAATAATTATTTTTGCATCGCTTTATTCTGCGAGCTATAACTTTTTTATTTTTTTGCTGATGATGCTGTGTGACGGCTCGTTTTTTTGCGGGACAAGATGACGTTTTCAGCGGTACCATGTTTATTTATATCCGTCTTTTGATCGCGTGTTATTCCACTTTTTGTTCAGCGGTATGATGATAAAGCACTGATTTTTTGCTTCGTTTTTATTTTTATTTTTTAAGGGGTTCACAAAAGGGGTTAACTAGTTGGACAGTTTTATAGGGGGGGTCGTTACGGACGCGGCGATACCATATATGTGTACTTTTATTGTTTTATTTTTTTTATTTACAATAAGTAATGAATTTATTGGGGAATATTTTTTTTTATTTTTTATTTATTTTGGATTTTTTTTTACACATGTTTATTTTTACTTTTTTTAACTTTTTTACTTTGTCCCAGGGTGGGACATCACTGTATTTCATCAGATCGCTGGTGTGACAGTGTGCACAGCACTCTGTTACACCAGCGATGTGACAGGCAGTGCAGGACGCTTCCTCATGCCTGCTCTCAGCAGGCACTGAGGAAGCCGCCTCCCTCCAGGACCCCAGCGCCATCTTGGATCCGGGTCCTGGGAGGGAGGAAGCCCTCAGAGCAGCGCGATCACATCGCGCTGCTCTGAGGGTCTCAGGGGGGCGGTCAGGGAGCCCCCACCCTGCGCGATCCTCCCCTGTGCCCCCAGTACAACCGCGATCATGTTTGATCGCGGTGTGCAAGGGGTTAATGTGCCGGGAGCGGTCCGTGACCGCTCCTGACACACAGTCATGGGTGTCAGCTGTGATAATCAGCTGACACCCGGCGGCGATTAGCTGCGCTCCCTCCGGGAGCGCAGCTAATCGCCTATGACGTACTATCCCGTCCATGGTCAGAATGGCACGGGTTTTATGGACGGGATAGTACGTCTAATGTCAGAGAGGGGTTAATCATTATAGATTAGACATGGGTGCCTCCTCGGATCTCTCCTTCGGGTTAAGGGTGCTGCAGGCTGTAGTCCCTCCCTAGAATAGTGTTACATCTCTGTAATTCTCTCGTGGTGCTGTCATGGTAGTCCAAATAAAGTATTAAGTTACTTACCGGTAACGGTATTTTTCGGAAGACCATGACAGCACCCTTAGTTCCCTCCCTTGCACGGGTATCAAATACTCCCTTTAATTATAAAGTCCATGTAGACTAGGCTGTTTAGAGTTTGTATATAATTTATGTGTCATTAACCATGGAGGTCCTCTCGGCTCTGTAATCCAACTGATGCGTGTGAGGGAGCCGCCCTTTTTGTATCTGTAGGTTTCCTGTTCCCGAAGGGCGGATCCCCTCTCTCGTGGTGCTGTCATGGTCTTCCGAAAAATACCGTTACCGGTAAGTAACTTAATACTTTCATCACTTCCCAATGGTATAAAATTGTGACACATCTGTGGTGTCAATATGATTACGGCACTCCTAGATTAACTCATTGAAAGGTATAATTTGTCAAATGGTGTATTTTATGGGGTTGAGGGGGGGTTCTGTTCTGGCACCTCAGGGTCTTTACCAACATGGCACCCTCAAACCATTCCAGCAAAATCTAAACTCCAATAAGGCGCCTCTTCCCTTTTGAGCTTTGCACTGTGCCTCAAAAGTAGTTTTCAACCACATATGGAATATCAGCGTACTCAAGAAAATTGCACAACAAATTGGTGCAATTTCTCCTGTTACCCTTTTGAAAATATAAAAATGTGGCTAAAGAGCATTTTTGTGGGAAAAATTTTTTTTTTTTTTTTTTTTAATTTTCAAAACTCAACATTATAAACTTCTGTGAAGCACCTGGGTGTTCAAGGTCCTCACCCCACATCTAGATAAATTCCTTGAAGGGTCGTTTTAAATATGGGTCACTTAGGGGTTTCCACTGTTTAGGCACATTAGGGGCTCTCCAAACGCGTCATGGTGTCTAACGATTCCAGCCAGTTTTGCATTCAAAAAGTAAAACGGCGCTCTTTCCCTTCCGAGTCCTGCCGTGCTGCAAGTAGTATGAAGGTGAAGCACAAGTCCAATGTGGGTGATATCAATAAAAAATAACTTTTATTCCATTTTCATCAAAAACACATAAGTCCAAAATCCATCTTTATATCCAGAGACACAAAAACGGTCACAATGATTAAGGCGGCACAACAGTTGAAATGCGTATGATTTTAAATGCACTTTTAGCCTGTGACTGTCACTGGTAAGAATCACTCATTTTTGTGTCTCTGGATATAAAGAAGAATTTTGGACTTATGTGCTTTTAATGAAAATGGAATAAAAGTTATTTTTTATGGATATCACCCATGCTGGACTTCTGCTTCACGTTCATTTTCTTCCACATTGCATTAATTCCTGTGAAGCACGTGAAATGTTAATAAACTTCTTGAATGTGGTTTTGAGCACCTTGAGGGGTGCATTTTTTAGAATGGTGTCACTTTTGGGCAGTTTCTGTCTTATAGGCCACTCAGTCACTTCAAATATGATGTGGTTCCTTTAAAGAAGAAAAATAAATAATATATACATATATTGTAAGTTTTGCTTGGAAAAATGAGAACTCACTGAAAAACTTTTAACAAAAAAATTTGTGCTGATGTAAAGTAGATCTCACGGAGTGACTGTCATTGTAACATGAGCCAACGAATAGTCGGTCAGCTAACGGCACAACACACAACGGGGATGGAATAAGGGGGAGGAAGACCCTACCAAAAGTAAATGAGGGATGATCACCACCTGAGCCTGTCCCTGCACTCCCTTAATGCCCTATGCAGATCCTTCCCCATGCCGCCGTCAGGATGCCTCGACCCTAGTTGTCACCAATATCTGCCCTGGCTAGTGCACTGGCTGGCAAGGAGCACAAGCCTCACCTCTGCAGGTAATAAACACAGGGGAAGTGACAGAACACCAAAGAGACAAGGCAACAAAAACACCACACTTGGCTTTCTCTGCTGCAAAGCACCGCACAGCAGATTAAAGGCACCAGAAAAGCGAAGCCAGCAGAAGCACCACTGCACCAAGAGAGCTCCTTACTCCAGCTTGGTCACTGCAGATTGCTCTAACACCGACAGTCACCTGATGCATCAGGTGTCCTTTTAAAGGATGGTGGGAGTGGTAATCACCTGAATCAGCTGACCCAGCAGCAATGCAGTAACACCAGATTGCCAGCTGGGAAAAAACTGACTTCAACCCCCGATGGTCCAAAAGGAAAAAAAGTTTTAATTTAGTGGAACCAGAGCTCCACAAATCCAAAAATGGTTTGTGATAGTACCCCCCTTTCAATGAGGGGCCTCTGGACCCTCATTACCAGACCCACCAGAGTTCACCTTAGTAGTCACCTGACCCTCAGGTTTACGGCGAACGCAGCCCGATGAAGGTGACAATAATGTGGGCTCTGGAGGCGCCACAAATCTCCAGAACGCCGACCTGGGGAATGAGTTCTGTACATGCATAACCGGGGGTAACTCCGGCTGGAAAATCCCCATGCTAAGAGTGGCCGACACCTGATACAGCCCGATCACCCCAGAACTCCAAGTCCCAGTAGCGTACTTCCACCTGATGTTCTTGGTGGACACCCACACGTACTCATTCAGACACAGGTCTGGACCTGAACGTTTTTTGCCATGCATGCGTTTGCCACAAGATAGTGCACTCTTTGAGGAACTGACAACAGTGGCGTCCCCCATGTCACCACACTCACACCCCCACTATGCACAGAGGGAACCAACACCCTCCCCTGACCCCTCCTCCTAAGAGGATTCCGACACTCAGGGTTAACATGTGGTGAGGGTTGAGTCTTGCCCCTACTGTCTGGCAGCACCTCTGCTGCCCCCACTGGAGAAGAAGGGGTAGGTTGTAGAATGACGGCAGAGATCGCAGCTCCAGGGCAGCAATCCTTACACAACTGGTCCCAGCTGACTACTTCCCTGGACCGCCAATCTATCACCGAGTTGTGTTTTTTCACCTAAAGGAGGACTAAAACGCACCAGGTGACCTTTTAAAGGATGGTGCGAGTGGTAATCACCTGCATCAGCTGACCCAGCAGAAATCCAGTAACACCAGATTGCCAACGTGGGGGGGGGGAAACTGACTTTAACCCCCGATGGTCCAAAAGGAAAAAAAGTTTTAATTTTGTGGAACCAGAGCTGCCACAAATCCAAAAATGGATCATGACAGAAGACATGTGGAAAATGTTTATGAACTATTTTGTGTGATAGAACTCTCTGGTTTTAGGGTATAAAAATTAAAAGTATGAAAATTGCAAAATGTTCAATTATTTTGCCAAATTTCCGATAGTTTCACAAATAAACGCAAATCATATTGAATTAATTTTACCACAATCATGAAGTACAATATGTCACAAAAAGTCTCGGATACAGTGGGACCCGTTGAATAGTTCCACAGTTATTACCTGATAAAGTGACACTGGTCAGAATTGTAAAATTTGGCCTGGTCATGAAAGTACAAAGAGGCTTGGGCAGTTAGGGCTCATACTCATTTGCGAGACACAATGGACGAGTGCAATCGTAAAATCCGATAAAAAAAAATCGGATTGCACTCTGACCAATGTTATTCAATGGGTTACATCTCATCTGCGATTTTTTTTCTCTGCTGAAATCGGACTGAGAAAAAAATTGCAGCGTACTGCAATTTGCTGCGTATCTTGGATGAAACTCGTCAATGCAAGCCTATGGGTACGAGAAAAAAAATCGTACAGCACTCGGACCATGCAATTCATCTGCCGTATACTGTAAAATCACAACAGGAGCCGACAGGATAGAAGAGATGGATTACATACAATAAATATAAATAGAATAGCTAGATATACAATGATATATACAATTAGTACAGTGTGTGTGCAGCTTACTGTACATGTATTTCATTAACAAAAGATTATTTTTTCAGAAAAAAATGACGTGGGCTCCATGCAAATTTCGTAACCACCAGAGGGAAAGTCGACTGCTGGGGCAGATGTTTATAGCCTGGGAAGGGGTAATACCCCTGGACCTTCCCAGGCTTTTAATCTCTGATCATCTATCTATATAATTGTCTAACTTTTAACTTCTGTCTGTAACGGAAATCCTGCGTCGTTGATTGGTCGCGCTCGGCGGGACGCGACCAATCAGTGACAGGCACATCCGGCCGCGAATTGGGCAAGGATTTCAACCTGGCATGCCACCGCTATCGTCGGGAGATCAGCGGCGGGTCATCTCCAGTACATACTCACCTTCCGTCACTGCATCCCTGTCCCGCCACATCTGCTTCTATCCTGTGTGGTGCGGTCACGTAGTACCGCTCATTAAGGTCATGAATATGGACGCGACCCTGCTCCCATAGGTGTGGCGTCCATATTCATGACCTTAATGAGTGGTACCACGTGACCGCTCCACAGAGGAAGAAGCTGACCGCGGGATAGAGATGCAGGGACATGCAGCGACGAAGCGAGGAGGGTAAGTATGATGGGGAGCCCAGCGGAGGGTGGGAGCGGAGCCATGTATACAGGATGGGAGCGGAGCCATGTATATAGGATTGGAGGGTGGGAGCGGAGCCATGTATATAGGATGAGAGGGTGGGAGCGGAGCCATGTATATAGGATGAGAGTGTGGGAGCGGAGCCATGTATATAGAATGGGAGGGTGGGAGCGGAGCCATGTATATAGGATGGGAGGGTGGGAGCGGAGCCATGTATATAGGATGGGAAGGGAGCCATGTATATAGGATTGGAGGGTGGGAGTGGAGCCATGTATATAGGATGGGAGGGTGGGAGCGGAGCCATGCATATAGGATGGGAACGGAGCCATGTATATAGAATTGGAGGGTGGGAGCGGAGCCATGTATATATGATGGGAGGGTGGGAGCGTAGCCATGTATATAGGATGGGAGGGTGGGAGTGGAGCCATATATATAGGATTGGAGGGTGGGAGCGGAGCCATGTATATAGGATTGGAGGGTGGGAGCGGAGCCATGTATACAGGATGGGAGGGTGGGAGCGGAGCCATGTATATAGGATGGGAGTGTGGGAGCGGAGCCATGTATATAGGATGGAATGGTGGGAGCGGAGCCATGTATATAGCTTGGAAGGGTGGGAGCAGAGGCATAGTATATAGGATTGGAGGGTGAGAGCGGAGCCATGTATACAGGATGGGAGGGTGGAGTGGAGCCGTGTATATAGGATTGGAGGGTGGAGTGGAGCTGTGTATATAGGATTGGAGGTGGGAGCGGAGCCATGTATATAGGATGGGAGGGTGGGAGCGGAGCCATGAATATAGGATGGGAGGGTGGAGTGGAGCCGTGTATATAGGATGGGAGGGTGGTAGCGGAGCCGTGTATATAGGATGGGAGGGTGGTAGCGGAGCCGTGTATATAGGATGGGAGGGTGAGAGCGGAGCCATGCATATAGGATGGGAGGGTGGAGTGGAGCCATGTATATAGGATGGGAGGGTGGGAGTGGAGCCATGCATATAGGATGGGGGGTGGGAGCGGAGCCATGTATATATGATGGGAGGGTGGGAGCGGAGCCATGTATTAAGGATGGGTGGGTGGGAGCGGAGCCATGTATATAGGATGGGAGGGTGGGAGCGGAGCCATGTATATAGGATGGGAGGGTGGGAGCGGATCCATGTATATAGGATGGAGGGTGGGAGCGGAGCCATGGATAAATAAACTACATACATATTCTAGAATAACCGATTGCGTTAGAATCGGGTCACCATTTAGTAGCTGTATAATTACTGGCTATTAAAATGGAGGACCCTAAAAAAAATGACGTGGGGTCCCCCTATAATTAATAACCAGCAAAAGCTATGCAGACAGCTGCGGGCTGATACTAATAGCCTGGGAACAGGCCATGGATGCTCCTCCTGGCTAAAAACATCAGCTCTCAGCCGCCCCATCTCTAAGATGCGCCAATTCTGGCACTTAGCCTCGCTCTTTCCACTTACCCTGTAGCGGTGACAAGTGGGGTGATAGTTGGGGGGTTGATGTCACCTTTGTATTGTTTGGTGACATCAAGCACCGAGGTTAGTAATGGAGAGGTTTCAATAAGGCGCCCCCATTACTAACTCCATAGTCACATTGTAAGAAGACAACCAGAAAAAAACTCTTTAATTGAAAGAATGACAGACTCCTTTAATATTCTTAACTAAACCATACTTAAGACCTTGCCTATTCCTCCAATGACCTCATCTTCTGCAAAGAGGTAAACAAAAAACAACAATATTTCTCACCTTTCCGTAGAGACCCTTATAATCCATTGTCCCACGACGGGATCAGCTCTACTACATCTAGATGGCAGGCTGCATCGATGCATGATGCGTCCATACAGCCTGTCATCCAGCAGACACTAAGCATCGTGTGCTCAGTGTATCCCTGAAAACTGCTATTCCCTGTCCGGAGGCACCGCGAGCGTGAGAAAGTTCTCCTGCTCGCGATGCCATCAGACAGGTCTTGTGAGTTCACGGCCAATAAACTCACTTCACCTTTCTGATGTCAGCGCGAGAGCCCTGGGAAAATTTCCCACTGCGCTTGCGCTGACGTCACATAGGTGAATTAAATACATGTACAGTAAGCTGAAAACACTGTACTAATTGTACTGTATTTGTCACTGACATCTATATATCTATCTATTCTATTCACGGTGGCTCAGTGGTTAGCACTGCAGCGCTGGGGTCCTGGGTTCAAATCCCACCAAGGACAACATCTGCAAGTAGTTTGTATGTTCAAAAAATACAAAAAAGTTTAGTGTCTGCTCACCTCCTCTGTAGCGCACGGATCCTGCTGTGCGGCAAGTTTCAGAACCTAGGAAAAATAAGTCCAGCGCTGTAAGTCCATAAAATCCATTTTAATTTATTCCAAAAAACTTACAATGACATGAAAACAGTTAAGTCATAGTCCAGACATTAAAAACATACGCGTTTTGATGCGAGAGACTGCGTCTTAATCATTGGCAAGGATCTGATGGCAGACTGAACATTTTGAGCTAGTTCACACTTCAATCCCACCCACCAGACCTGGCTCCTGATAGGGACAGCTGTGCAGAGAAACCTGATAGACCATTAACCCCTCACAGGCTGGGATCATATATTATATCAGATAGGTATTACTCTATTCATAGTGATAAATCAGATCCTGTCTAATATTGATGCCATGCGGGACCCTGGTGTTTAGTTGATAGATCCACCATGTTTCCCGGCTTATCAATTTTCTTTTAATATCGCCACCTCTGGCTGGAATTTTGACCTTTTCTATACCCGACACCTCAAAAGCGGACACATCCCCCCCATGACTATTAATAAAATGTTTTGAAATTTCTGAACTTTTATTAATGATTTTACTGGTGGCATCTGAGAGGTGACATCTTATCCTGATTTTTAATGGTCCTTCTGTGCAGCCGACATACTGAAGGTCACACAAGGTGCATCGCACGGTGTACACCACATTACTTGTGTTGCAGTTTTTATATGAATTAATCATATATTCTTTTTTATTCGCACAAGAGGCAAAAGTTTTAGTATTTTTCATAAACTTGCAACAGGTCCAGACATTGTAGCATAATGAAGAAAAATGGGCGCATCAAAATAATGATAAATGAATAGGGAGGTGCGTATCGGTAGAAAACAAACAGCTAAGTGAAGGAGAAAAGAACTACCGTAGTAACGCACACTTACCAATGAATATATAATGCAAAAGGTAACAAATTTTATTGGTTCATAGAAAAAGTGCAATAAAACATAATTAAAAACAAAGTGACTCTAATCCTGAAAAACCGCCTGCAAACATCTCTGGGGGATGATATAACAGTACATGTCAGAATGCAAAGAATAATAATGGCACAAAAACAAAATTATAATGCAGAACAGATAATAATGATAATACACATCCACATGATCTGCACTACCTATGGAGGTATATACGAACACCCACCTAATAAATTGAGAGAACCTGTATGGACTCAGAACTGATCAGAGGGTTGAAGTGCCCTAGGAAAAGCAAAAAACCCTGCAGAAAGCTGGATAATACCAACAAGCATTGCAGCCTTGGACCGCTGTGTTCTCTGGTAGTGTTGAGCATTCCGATACCGCAAGTATCGGGTATCGGCCGATATTCGCGTTATCGGAATTCCGATACTTAATTCCGATACTTTTTCAATATCGTATACCGGAATCGGAAGTTCCCATAATTCTTTGAGAGGCAATGTGATGTTAGTCAGCCAATGATGAATCTTATGAAGTGTGGGCACATCCTGTAATGCTGCGGTCATCTTAACTAATGGCATGGCTGTGATTGGCTGCTGAAATGATGTCAGAATGCACTATAAAAGGCGCCGCAGCCATTTTAGCGTCACTGTGCTGTGAACTCAGTTAGGGACAGAACGCTACTCTGCTCACTCTGAGGGACAGTTAGATATTGCGATTTTATGTACTACTGTGCTTGAGGCAGGCTAGTTTACCAACAGGTCCTGCCCCAATCCTTCTTCCTAGTGAGGATTCAACATCATCAGCCGGCGTTCCTGATCTGGCCACGGAGGCCAGAGATCACCGGCTTTCATCAACGGATGTAAGTTTCGTCTGCGGGCCATAGGAGGCTGAAGTCGGACTTTCTACTGCAGTGACCCATCGGGGTTGTCAGCAGGCCAGAGGAGGCTGAAATTGGACTTTCTATTGCAAGTGACCCATCGGGGTTGTCAGGTAAAACCTGTGCAAACAGGACTATTTTCTCCACAGTGCACCACTAATACTCATTCATCTGAGCTGTCACCGGCCGGGACAGTGTCAATTTCTTCTGACCTTTCTGCATAAAAGGTTTT
>JARQOD010000004.1:220410864-220432295 GCA_033576555.1 Oophaga sylvatica
GGTGCTTTGCTGGTGACACTGTTGGGGATTTATTCAAAATTGAAGCGGTGAGCGGTCCAGCTCACCCCAAACCATCTCGATTGGGTTCAGGTCTGGTAAATGTGGAGGCCAGGTCATCTGGCATAGCACCTCAACACTCTCTTTCTTGGTCAAATAGCCCTTACACAGTCTGGAGGTGTGTTTGGGTTCATTGTCCTGTTGAAAAATAAATGATGGTCCAACTAAACGCAAACCGGATGGTATAGCATGCTGCTGCAAGATGCTGTGGTAGCCATTCTGGTTCACTATGCCTTCAATTTTGAATAAATCCCCAACAGTGTCACCAGCAAAGGACCTCCACACCATCACACCACCTCCTCCATGCTTCACGGTGGAAACCAGGCATGTAGAATCCATCCGTTCACCGTTTCTGCGTGCAAAGCAGTAATCAAAGCAAAAGGTGGCTACTTTGAAGAACCTAGAATATAAGATATATTTTCAGTTGTTTCACACTTTTTTGTAAACTGTAATGTATAATTCCACATGTGTTAATTCATAGTTTTGATGCCTTTGATATGGAAATTTAATTAGGATAAATCTATCCTGCAGTGTTTGCTGCTGCTGTTCCCAATTTTAGATTGAATGTCTTTTTGAGCGCTCAGAACGAAATGAGGACTGTCCACAACGGAAGTGTCAGTATAACATTTCGTCAAGACCAACCGTTTATTATTCATTCAAGGTTTTATACGTTTACAAAAAGGGGCTGGTTAGTCAATTAGCATACAATTAAAAGCTGCTAGATTATTGGCTGTTTTAGTATAAGTATGATAATTATGATAATTATGATAAAAGGGCTGAAGTTGCAGATTTATTGTTTATTGTTCTTTGCCCCGGCTTTCCTGCATGACTAGTAAAGAAAACAAGAGATATCTATCTGGACGTTCTGTTCTTGTTTGTGTTCTTGGTAAAAAAAAGTCCTATGAGCTATAGCCAGGGTCGTCTTAAGAAACTGATTATAGCTAGCATCAGCTTTTGCATAGATATGCTGAGCACAGGATTTTTAGCAAGTGAGATCTATCTAACTGTAAATGCATATATATGAATATACATTGAATACGTGGAATACATATATATTTCCATGACAGTCCCCCCTTAGATACCACTTGCCCTAAAAACCTGCTCCTGTCCCAAAGCGCTGCAACTCTTTTGTGCTGCCGATGGGCTGGTACATGCCTAACACATGTACCCCTCATCGATGCAGGCTTTTCGCAAATGGGCGGTCAGGAGATCTGTCCCTAGCAGGGGTTCATGTGTTTGCAATCATAGTCTCTTTATTCAACTGCATGTTCAGAAAAACGTGTGTATTCTTCATCAGGTAGGTCATCTGTCTGGTCAGTCAGAGCATCCACGACATCCTTCATGGCTTAGGTGTCTCTCCTGGTACGGGAGCTTCCTTGCAATGCGATACGTGGATCCAAGCAGGCTTTCCCTCTAGTTTCACAGAGGTTGGTGTCATCTGGGGCTCTTGGACAGGACCATCAAATCTGGGATCAAGTGTTCTCATTTCCAACTTTTTTTTTCACCAACACCCAGTCTCCTGGCTTTCAAGGAGTGCGTACCGGACACTGAGTCTGGATCTGGCAGTAAAGAGAAAAACTCGAGAATGGACATTAGTTTTTGACCAATTCAATTACATAAGCAAACAAGATATCATTTTGCATATTCTGCTGCTGAGGGAAGAATGCACCTGACTTGGGACTAGACCCAAACAAAATTTCGCATGGTGACAGCTTTTCTGGGTCTCTGGGAGTGTGCCTTACGCTAAACAGTGCAATTGGGAGTGTGTCATGCCATGGTTTGCGTGTCTCTTGGGCAATTTTCAGCATCCTATTCTTAAGTGTTCCGTTCAGTCTTTCTACCTTCCTGCTGCTCTGTGGGTGGTAAGGAGTGTGTAGGCCTAAATCTGACCCTACTGCTAACCAGATCTCTTGTGTCAGATTTGCTGTGAATGCGGGTCCCTGATCACTTTCTATCATTTCTGGAACCTCGTATCTGCACACTATTTTCCGAAAGTAGCTTCTTTGCAGTAGTCTTTGCTGACTTGGAAGGCTTCTGTCCATCTTGAAAACACTTCTTTGACCACAATGGCGTATTTGAATCCTTCACTTGGCGATATCTGGATGTGGTCTATCTGGATCCTTTGAAGCTGGTAGAGTGGTCTTGCCGGATGAGGTCTGGGGGACTTTCTTCTACACGTCCAGGCTTGCATTTGCCGCAGGTCAGACAGCTGCTGGTGAATTTGTCTGTAAGGGTGGAGATCCCTGAAGCGAACCAGTAAGCACCAATCAGATCATTCATCTGTGTCTTTGATATGTGGGTGGGTCCATGTGCCCATTGGACCACCATAGGGTGCATACTTTGTGGTAGGCAGGGTTTGGAGTCCATTGTTGATAGCCTTCCTTCTTCACGTGTTGCTTTTCTCGCATTCAGCTCTTCTTCTCCTTTTGGAGCTTGGTCTTGCAACTTCTTGAGCAGATCCCAGGTTGTCTTTTTGTCAGCTTTCTTGTCTTCAGTCGTCATGTAGTAGCCGTCCGGCTCTACGACCTCTCCCACTTCTCCATGTTGTCTTCCTTTGGCCGCTTCTTTGGCTGCCATGTCCGCCATGTTATTGCCTCACGCCTCTTCTGTTCTCAGTTTTCCATGCGCTTTTGATTTTTCAAATTGACACCATTTTGGAAGTTGGAGTACACCCAGCAGGTCCCTGAAGGCTCCATGATGCTTCACGGTTGTCCCGTTTGCTGTGATGAAGTCCCTTGCAGCCCAGATGGGCCCAAAGTCGTGTGCTATGCCATGCGAGCACCTGTAGTCGGTGTAGATGTTTGCAGTCTTGCCTTCTGCCATCTGGCAAGCCTTCGTCAGCGCTATCAGTTCTGCTTCCTGGGCTGACAGGCTAGGTGACAGACTTCTGGACCACAGGATTTCTTGATTGCTGGTCACTGCACTTCCTGTGTGGAAACTTCTTCATCATCTGCAAATCTGGAGCCATCCAAGTAGAGGATAAATTCTGTAAATTTTTGTTCTGAAAAGTCCATATTGTATCCCCCTTGGGAGTGGGAGTAGAGTGGCCGGGATGAGGACTGTAGGTCTGGAGACGGTGACATTGTGAGACAAAGGCGATAGAGGCGCCACAAAGATGCCTGGCGGTGGGGAGATTATTGTTGGTTGAGCTTGTTTGAGGATTGCCAAGATGTCGTGCGGAGTGAGAGTGTCCAGTGGCCGTCCAAGAGTGATGTCAGCAATCTTGTCCAGGAAGGTGTGTGCTGCAGATACTGCCATCAGGCAGGAGGGTGCTCCTCTTGCAACTGGATCCAAGCGGGCTGAGAGGCAGCCTAAAAGTCTCTGTTTTCCCCCGTGAATCCGTGTCAGGACTCCAGTAGCATGACCTTCTTTCTTCCATCAGGTAGACGGAAAGGCTTCTCGTAGTCACGTAGGCCTGGTATTGGCGCTGAGACTGTGGAGTTCTTCCAATCTCCTGAATGGGTCGAAGGCTGCGTCTGATAGAAGGAGCGGGTTGCATTGATGCAAGCGCACAGAGGCTGCATTAGGACTGAGGCATCAGGGATCCAGGTTCTGCAATACGACACTAGACCAAGGAAGGCCTGCAGCATTTTTGGAGTTGTTGGGGGAGCCATCTTCTCCACAGTGGTCTTCCAGTCATTTGACAGGTGTTTCGTCTGGTGGGCAATACAGTGTCCCAGGGATGTAACTTGCTTCTGACACCGCTGGACTTTGTTCTTCCAGACCTTGCGTTGCTGTTCCTCAAGGAACAGGGAATGGACTGTGCAGGTATCGATGTCAACCACGCAAAAGAGAAGGTCATCCACGTGTTGTAGAAGAGTGACTCCTGCATATTCTGCAATCCAGTTGACGAGGATGGATGACATTGTCATGGTGAAACTTGAAGGACTTGTTCTGAGCACCTTGAGGCAACACTGTCCATATGCACTGCACTGGTGCGTGAAGGCAGGCAGGTCATCCAGGTGGAGGGGGACACTGAAGAAGGCACTGGCCAGGTTGATCACCGTGAATACCGTTGCGGTGACTGGGACTTTTGAGAGCAGAGTGTGCGGGTTCAGCACTGTTGGGGTTTCAAATACCGTAGCCTCTTTCATGGCCTCCAGGCCTTGCACCATTCTGAACTCAGTGGGGTTTACAGTCTTTTTCTTCACTGTGGAAAGCTGGGATTGATTCCGATGGGCGAGGCAGCCCAGTTTGGCCTTGTCCTTCACTATGCGGCAGGGGACTCCCATCTCCCGGCACAGAGCTGGCGGGAAAACAAGCCGTCTACTAGGATCCACATCATGAGAGATGACGACCAGCTGGCTTTCTTGTTCTCCACCAAGGCAGTCACTGTGTTAGCACCTGCTCTGGTCACAGGGGGTCTTCTTGTTGGGATGTCTCCTTCACCGGCTGCTTTTTTCTCAGCACGGGCTCAGGTCAGAATTTGCGCACAAGTTTGAAGAGCTGAGTGGCCTTTTGCCGGTCTAGGGCCTGGGTGAACTGGTTGATTGCAGGGGGCACCTCCTGGTGCTTGCAAAAGATGAACCTCTGGCGTTGGAGCCGGATGAGGTGTTGCCATTCCATGAAGCGAGTAGGGTCCTTCTTGAGTTGAATATCCTGGCCAATGTCAAAGTTCTCAGGCCGTCTTCTTAGGCGAGTTCACTTAGACCTTCAGTTGGTCAGAGACATCTTGACTCTGGGTGATGGAGTGGCTTTCTGGTACTATGTCCAGCACCTCCTGTGATAGGTCTGCAGTGTGGTTGTTTGAGGTTCCTGTTTCTTTTTGGGTCAGGGGTGAAGAAAGTGTCATGGTCCCATCTTCTTGGAACACTCTGGTCGCTTTCAGCTTCTGCAGAAGGTCCACTCCCAATAGGTTGAGGGTGCAGGTCTTTGACACAACAAACTGGGACATGATGGAGTGTTCTGGCTGAGTCCACACGCTCAGGGGCTTCATAATCTGGAAATATCTGACTTGACCATCAATTCCTATACAGGACGCAGAAGATTCTGATAGATAGGTGAGGTTGCGGAGTTCCACAAAAAAAGATCTGACTACGCCATCCACTCTCAGGATATTGGTCCCACTGGTGGGGTTCCCTGTGGACTTGGCGTGCTCCTGTCCTATGGACGGGGTTCTTCACTGCTTTCTGTGTTTTCTCCTTGGCTTGCTCCTCTGGGCAATGTGGTGGGTCGTAGGGGTTCTCTGCAGCGGTTCCGGTAATGGCCAGGCTTGCCACAGTTGAAACACTTGACGGTTCTCCTGTCCTTGTAGCGTGGTTGCTCATCTTGGTCTGTGGCCACCATGAGGGTAGCTGTTTTCCGCACTCCTGGCTGGGATTCTATCCCTTTTGTGACTGTGAGCAGGGTGTCCATTGCTATTGACCTGTACTCAGGCCTAGCTACTATCAGTGGCTTTCTGATTGGTTCTTTCAGTCCATGCACAAAGGCCTGTGCCAACATCTGTCTGTGTATCTGATCATGAATAGTGAAGCCCAAATCTTGAAACACTTGCATCACTCTGTCATAGAACTTCTCTACAGACTCTGTCTGGTCTTGGCTCGTGACATGTAGGCTGATAGCTTGTCCTGTCAGTCTGCTTTTGGCCCATTCTCTGAGCTGCTCAATTAGCTTTGGTCCTGTCTCCCAGGCATACGCATCTAATTCTGCTGGAAGCTTGAAGTGTTCTCTCATAATTGGCCAGAATGCATCACCTGCTTTTATTTTCCATTACGGCCCAGAGATCAATCCAGGCTGCTGCATACGTTCGCTGGATCTGCTGCATTTTTTGGCAAAATGGCATGGTGTGTATCCCTGGGTCTGGCAGAATACTGATCACCTGGCTTGGGATGAAGGGCTCATAGGATGGTGCCTCTACCTGTCCCTGCTCTCTTGGTGTTTGTGGGTTTTCTTCCCTAGTATTGGGCAGCATGTATGACGTTGTGTCTTCATCTTCATCAGATGAGAAGTGACATGGTGTGCTTGGTGCATATACTGGGTGAGGCTGCGGTGGATCAGTGTCATAGTTCCATGTTGGCAGCTCTGCTTGGCACTGAGGTTCCTCATTTGTGTCTGCAGCTACACCCCCCCCTGTGAAACCCTGGCTGTGGGCTCTGCTAGCTGTTGTGTCTGGGGGCTACCTGCAGCATTTTGTGTAGGTAGATTTGCACTTTCTTCTCCTGATATAATGACTGGCAATGTTTGTACTGTGCTTGGGATAGACAGGGTGCCCTGTGCTGGAGGTACTGAATACAGGGACACCACATTGCTTTGATTGGGCGTTGACCCAGTTGATAACGTAGGAGGAAAAAAAGAAAGAGAAGGGAGGTGTGAGGGAGAAGTGGGGTGTGTGATGGAGGAGGAGGAAAGAGGAGGAGAGAGAGAGGGGAGAGAGAGGAGAGAGAAGGAGGGGAGGAGAGGAGAGAGAAGGAGGGGAGGGAGAGGAGAGAGAAGGAGGGGAGGGAGAGAAGAGTGAAAGGGGGAAGGGAGAGAAAGATGGAGGAGAGAGAGGAGAAAGATGGAGGGGGAGAAGTAGAAGATGAAGAAGAAGATTTGAGAGTTGGAGAGGAAGAGATAGAAGAAGAGGAAGAAAATGGATGTGTCAGAGATGTGAGGGAGGGGAAAGAAGGAATGATAGGGAAAGAAGGATAGAGAGGAAAGGCAGCGAGGAAAGAGGAGAGAAGTCTGAAGAAGAAGGAGAAAGGGACTGAGAGAAGAAAGAGGAGAGGGTGTCCCCCCTGCGATGCTTGAGAGGGGACCGTTGAAGCAAAAATGCCTTCTCCTTGTGGAGAGAGGCAGGGAGCGTTTTTCCCTGTACAAGGCTCCTTATTCAATGAGAGCAGACTACACCTGTCCCGTGTCTCCACAGGATGGACATGTGATGTGTGTGACTCTAAATTCTGCTCTTGTGACATGTCCGTGATCATTTCCTTTTCAATCTTATTCACATAAAAATCACTTCCTGGTCCGTTCAAATAACTTGCTGTACCTTCTACACGATGCAAGACTACCACTGCTCTTTTATAGCAGACGGCAATCTAGAAACAAACTTTCCTGTGCCTTTCAAAAAAACAAAAAAAAAAAAAACATTTCATTGTGCAGCGTAAAGTCTGCCCTTCCATTGAATTCTCACGTACTCTGACCTTCTATTCACATGCCTAGCCCTTCGATTCTCACATACTGTGTCTATTCCAAAAACCTATTCAACAAAGGTGATTAAAAATCTGAGAACTGCTGCATTCTGGTTCTGTGTGCAAGGACACTGAAATTCTTGTCTTCGCTGAATGCCTGATGGGAGGGGTGAGTGAAGCCGCTGCGTAGTTGTTTGTGTGTGTTCTCCCTCTGCCTGCAATTTCTTATCTATGTTTCTGTCCTTGGTCTAAAGCACGCTAGTAGATCTTGTGCTTTTAAAAAAAAAAAATGGTTGGAGAATAAAACTCTAAAATAAGTTGATTAGAAAAACCTCTCCAAAATTATTTAAAAATTTACTTAAAAGAAAAAACTTTAAAAACAAGAGTTAGATTTAAAAAGAAAAACGAAAAAAAAAACCTACACAGTTTAGTGAAAAACTCTAAAAGCAAAAAGCTGATCAAAAAGGGGAGGGAAAAAAACGTATTAATAGTAAAACTTTGAAAAACAACAAGGTTGACAAGAAAAAAAAAAAAAACCCTTGTTACTAAAACAGTTAATTAAAAACAGAAGAGAGCTGGAAAAACTGATTGTAAAATGCTAAAAACAAAAAGAAAAAATACTTTAAAACTTTTGTCTGGTAGCGTAGGCTTTATCCTACCGCCCTCTGGAATGTCATCTCGCTGCTGCTGGCACTTCCCCCCTCCCTTATATCTCTACTTGCTGTGTCTACAGGCACTGAAATCACGTATCAAAAAAAAGGTTATCCCTATAGAAAAAAATTAATACAGTTCAGTCTGAATGCCTGAGAATTTTCACGCTACAGCCTGTAGCCAAAAACTAGCTCATAAAAGATCAAAACCAGGAAACAGATGTGACAACGTGATTAGCAGAGGGGGGGGGGGGAGTCAAAGGGGTTTTCTCGCTGCTGCAGCCAGCAGTGAATGAGATAGTGACAGAGCGCATTCTGCTCTGAATGAGATTTAAAGCGACAGTACCTGATACAGACAGGGACACGTATAATGAGACAGACACCTGGGAGAATACGAATCCATCTTTTAGATGATCTGTGACACATACAAGCTGCTCTGGTAACTGATAACTCACCAATTGCACTGAGCACGCCAATGCTCCAGGTCTACTACTCTGAACCGGTCGCCCTGCCTGGTACGCCGGCCACAGGAATCTGTAATAGCCTGTATAAAATTCCCACCCTTCACACCTGGAATACTGGGAGTGTCTCCCTCCGATGTGTGAAGGAATCTGTGAGAATTTATCCAGCAATTTGTTTTTTTTTTTTTTTTTTCTGCTATACAGCTCCCAGAAGTCAGCAAGCAAACACAGTCACCGTTCCAACTTTTCTCCCGGTTCACACAAAACATGAAACACATACACAGCACAGCAGCAAACAACTTATATCCCAGGGTTTTGGATAAGGGTGTGGACTTTTTACACTACCTGGGAATGCGGTGGTTACCACACCTGACCGGCAAGAGGTGTAAGACCTGGTCTGGACACAAGGGACTTTCAGGTAAGATGACAAGATTTTCTTACATTACTTATGGAGCTGCGCAGTCTCCGTCCCGTGAGCCAAGGCCATGGCCAACACCTCTGTCTCTCCGGTCAGCAGGTCCCGGTGCATTTCGTCCACTGCCCCACGTTGGGCGCCAGCTGTTATGGAAATTTAATTAGGATAAATCTATCCTGCAGTGTTTGCTGCTGCTGTTCCCAATTTTAGATTGAATGTCTTTTTGAGCGCTCAGAACGAAATGAGGACTGTCCACAACGGAAGTGTCAGTATAACAGTTCGTCAAGACCAACTGTTTATTATTCATTCAAGGTTTTATACGTTTACAAAAAGGGGCTGGTTAGTCAATTAGCATACAATTAAAAGCTGCTAGATTATTGGCTGTTTTAGTGTAAGTATGATAATTATGATAATTAGATGATAAAAGGGCTGAAGTTGCAGATTTATTGTTTATTGTTCTTTGCCCCAGCTTTCCTGCATGACTAGTAAAGAAAACAAGAGATATCTATCCGGACGTTCTGTTCTTGTTTGTGTCCTTGGTAAAAAAAAAGTCCCTATGAGCTATAGCCAGGGTCGTCTTAAGAAACTGATTATAGCTAGCATCAGCTTTTGCATAGATATGCTGAGCACAGGATTTTTAGCAAGTGAGATCTATCTAACTGTAAATGCATATATATGAATATACATTGAATACGTGGAATACATATATATTTCCATGACACCTTCAGTGTGATTCTACAATTTTCATAGCCAAGAAAATACAGAAAAATCTACGAATGAGAAGGTGTGTCCAAACTTTTGGTCTGTACTGTATGAGTGTCTGAGCAAAGGGTCTGAATACTTATGACCATGTGATATTTCAGTTTTATTTTTTAATGAATTTACAAAAATTTCTACATTTCTGGTTTTTGTCAGTCAAGATGGGGTGCAGAGTGTACTTTAATGAGGTAAAAAAATAAACTTTTTTGAATTTACCAAATGGCTGCAATGAAACAAAGATTGAAAAATTTAAAGGAGTCTGAATACTTTCCGTACCCACTGTACATAGAAGAAAAGCCGTCAATTCATCTGCCGTGTACTGTAAAATCACTGCAGGAGCCGACAGAATAGAAGAGATCAATTACATACAGTAAGTACAAATAGAATAGGTAGATATATAGATGTCAGTGACAAATTTTTTTACTCATTTATATAGCGCTAATAATTCCACAGCGCTTTACAGACATTATTGGCACTGTCCCCGATGGGGCTCACAATCTAAGTTCCCTATCAGAATGTCCTTGGAATGTGGGAGGAAACCGGAGTACCCAGAGGAAACCCACACAAACATGGGAGAACATACAAACTTAGTCCAGCGCTGTAAGTCCATAAAATCCATTTTCATTCATTCCAAAAAACTTCCAATGACATGAAAACAGTTAAGTCATAGTCCAGACATTAAAAACATACGCGTTTCAACGCAAAAACCTGCGTCTTAATCATTGGCAAGGATCTGATGGCAGACTGAACATTTTGAGCTAGTTCACACTTCAATCCCACCCACCAGACCTGGCATCTGATAGGGACAGCTGTGCAAAGAAACCTGATAGACCATTAACCCCTCACAGGCTGGGATCATATATTATATCAGATAGGTATTACTCTATTCATAGTGATAAATCAGATCCTGTCAAATATTAATGCTATGCGGGACCCTGATGTTTAGTTGATAGATCCACCATGTTTCCCACTTATCAATTTTCTTTTAATATCGCCACCTCTGGCTGGAATTTTGACCTTTTCTATACCCGACACCTCAAAAGCGGACACATCCCCCCCATGACTATTAATAAAATGTTTTGAAATTGCTGAACTTTTATTAATGATTTTACTAGCGGCATCTGAGAGGTGACGTCTTATCCTGATTTTTAATGGTCCTCCTGTGCAGCCGACATACTGAAGGTCACACTAGGTGCATCGCACGGTGTACACCACATTACTTGTGTTGCAGTTTATATATGAATTAATCATATATTCTTTTTTATTTGCACAAGAGGCAAAAGTTTTAGTATTTTTCATAAACTTGCAACAGGTGCAAACATTGTGGCCGCTTTTGTATGACCCTTTAGTACTGAGCCAATTGTCTTTTTTATTATTATCACTAAGATAGAGGCTGGGGGACAGAATATCTCCTAGAGTGGAGGCTTTTTTAGCAATAAATTTCACAGGATTTATCAGGATTTTCTCCAGTTTTTTGTCCTGATATAGTACAGTCATAGACAAAGGTTTTGAGAATTACAAAGTCTACTGCTTCACTTTTTCTAATGGCAATTTGCATATACTCCAGAATGTTATAAAGAGTGATCAGCTTAACAGCAATTACTTGCAAAGTCAATATTTGGCTAGAAAATGAACTTTATCCCCCAAAACACATTTCAACATCATTGCAGCCCTGCCTTAAAAGGACCAGCTAACCTCCTTTCAGTGATTGCTCCATTAACACAGGTGTGGGTGTTGATGAGGACATGGCTGGAGATCAATCTGTCATGATTAAGTAAGAATGACACCACTGGACACTTTAAAAGGAGGCTGGTGCTTGGCATCATTGTTTCTCTTCTGTTAACCATGGTTATCTCTAAAGAAACACGTGCAGTCATCATTGCAATGCACAAAAATGGCTTAACAGGCAAGAGTATCGCAGCTAGAAAGATTGCACCTCAGTCAACAATCTATCGCATCATCAAGAACTTCAAGGAGAGCGGTTCCATTGTTGCCAAAAAGGCTCCGGGGCGCCCAAGAAAGACCAGCAAGCGCCAGGACCGTCTCTTAAAAGTGTTTCAGCTGCGGGATCGGGCTACCAGCAGTGCAGAGCTTGCTCAGGAATGGCAGCAGGCAGGTGTGAGTGCATCTGCACGCACTGTGAGGCGGAGACTCTTGGAGCAAGGCCTGGTCTCAAGGAGGGCAGCAAAGAAGCCACTTCTCTCCAGAAAAAACAGCATGGACAGACTGAAATTCTGCAAAAGGTACAGGCAGTGGACTGCTGAGGACTGGGGTAAAGTTATTTTCTCTGATGAATCTCCTTTTCGATTGTTTGGAACATCAGGAAAACGCCTCATTCGGAGAAGACAAGGTGAGCGCTACCACCAGTCTTGTCTCATGCCAACTGTTAAGCATCCTGAAACCATTCATGTGTGGGGTTGCTTCTCAGCCAAGGGAATCGGCTCTCTCACAGTCTTGCCTAAAAACACATCCATGAATAAAGAATGGTACCAGAATGTCCTCCAAGAGCAACTTCTCCCAACCCTCCAAGAGCAGTTTGGCGATCAACAATGCCTTTTCCAGCATGATGGAGCACCTTGCCATAAAGCAAAGGTGATAACTAAATGGCTCAGGGAACAAAACATAGAGATTTTGGGTCCATGGCCTGGAAACTCCCCAGATCTTAATCTCATTGAGAACTTGTGGTCAATCATCAAGAGACGGGTGGACAAACAAAAACCTAAAAATTCTGACAAAATGAAAGCATTGATTGTGCAAGAATGGACTGCTATCAGTCAGGATTTGGTCCAGAAGTTGATTGAGAGCATGCCAGGGAGAATTGCAGAGGTCCTGAAGAAGAAGGGCCAACACTGCAAATATTAACTTGCTGCATTAACTCATTCTAACTGTCAATATAAGCTTTTGTTACTCATATGTTTGCAATTATATTTCTGTTTGTGATAAAAACATCTGTCAAACACACATAAAAACCAGAGGGCAGCAGATCATGTGAAAATATAATATTTGTGTCATTCTCAAAACTTTTGGCCATGACTGTATAGGTCAGTGATGGCGAACCTTTCTGAGACCGAGTGCCCAAACTGTAACCTAAAACCGAATTATTTATGACGAAGTGCCAACATGTGTCAAATGCCCCATCATGATCCCCTTCTTGTAGACATACCCCATCATGATCCCCTTCATGTAGAAATGCCCCATCATGATCCCCTTCATGCAGAAATAAGCCCCATCATGATCCCCTTCATGCAGAAATATGCCCGATCATGATCCCTTTCATGTAGAAATATGCCCCATCATGATCCACTTCATGCAGAAAAATGATAATTACTTACGGGTAATTTGATTTTCCAGATCCATGACAGCACCGTTAGTGAGAGATGGCTTCCGCCCCCAGGAAACAGGAAACCTGCAGCAAAGATAAAAGAAGGGGGCGGTACCTCTCTCCTCAGTTTTGTTACAGAGTATGGAAGGTGACAGCCTTATTAGTTTAATATGCTCATAGCTTTGTTAAATGTCATATTTTGTAATGCATCAATATCCTCTATGTTATTAACATCATTCCTTTGTGAATCATACCACCATCACCAAGATAGGGCGGGAATAATGCGGTGCTGTCATGGATCTGGAAAATCAAATTACCCGTAAGTAATTATCATTTTTTTCCTTCCCCATGACAGCACTGTTAGTGAGAGGATGAAATAGAAAGACTCTTAGGGTGGGACGACAGCAGATAGCACTTTTCTACTGAAGGCAAGATTTGAACGCCCTAGGTCTAGCCTATAGTGACGGAAGAAAGTGGAAGGTGAAGACCATACCGCTGCATTACAGATCTGTTCTATAGATGCATTTGCCCTTTCTGCCCATGACGTGGCAATGGCTCTTGTAGAGTGGGCTGTTACCCCCTTGTGGGGGAGTTTTCCCTACAGAGGAGTAAGAAAGAGAAATAGACATACGCAGCTACCGTGCAATAGTTGATTTTGAGGCCTGCCTTCCCCTGTTTGTCCCCTGAAAGGAAACAAAAAGGGCTGACGATTGTCGCCAGGGCTTTGTTACTTCTAAATATTGAAGTAGACATCTTCTGACGTCTAAGCAATGAAAAATTTTCTCTCCCTGGGATTTAGGGTTGGCACAGAAAGATGGTAAGGTTATCTCCTTGTCTCTATGGATTTTTGAATTCACTTTTGGGAGGAAAGCAGGGTCAGTTCTAATCAGCACCCTGTCATCCAGGATAGTAGTATATGGTGCGTTAGCAGAAATAGCCTGCAATTCACTAATACGTCGAGCAGACGTTAACGCTACCAGGAGGACTGTTTTCAGTGTCAGAGACTTTATGGAGATAGTTGTGATAGGCTCAAACGGAGGTAGTGTCAGAGCTTTGAGTACTAAATTTAGATCCCAGGGAGCCACCTTTAAACTGGATTTAAACGGTCTAGATGTAAATGAGGCTCGAATAAATCTATACACCCAAGGGTGGTTGGCAAGCTTTTGGTCGAATAACACACCTAATGCTGCCACATGTACTTTTAAGGTGCTGGTGGATAGACCCTTCTCCAGCCCTTTCTGGAGGAACTCCAATACTTCGGATATCGGGACCTCTTGAGTTGTATCCGTTAGGGAACGCCCTGAGAACTCCAGGAATTTCTCCCAGACCTTCTGATATTTTTCCCTTGTGACTTTTTTCCTGCTTGCTAGGAGGATAGTACCTAAGGGATCTGAGAAGCCTTTCCCTAACAGGAGCCTCCTCTCAAGTTCCAAGCAGTTAGATGTAGTCTGTGCCACACCGGGCCCTGATGTAGAAAATCTGGATGCTCCGGCAAGATCCATGGGTCCGAGATGGATAACTGAGCCACGTGAACCACGCTCTTTTTGGCCAAAACGGTGCTATTAGAATTATCCGCACCCTGTCTTCCCAGATTTTCTTCAGGATTGTTGGTATCAGTGCAAATGGGGGAAACGCATAACCTAGTTGGAATGTCCATTGGTGTAGCAAGGCGTCCACTCCTACCGGATTTTCTCTTGGATTGAGGGAATAGAATTTTTCTACTTTCCGGTTTTGTCTTGTGGCAAACAGGTCCACTTCCGGAGTTCCCCAGCCTGCACATATTTCTCCAAACACTTTTTGATTCAGGGACCACTCTCCCTGGTGTAATACATGGCGACTTAGGAAGTCTGCTACTAAATTGTCCGCTCCTTTCAGGTGAGTGCTGGACAGAGATCGTAGATTGGCTTCTGCCCATAGAAATAATTGGCCGGCTTCTTCCATCAGTGGCTCCGACCTCGTACCTCCCTGTCTGTTTATATATGAAACGGTTGTAGTGTTGTCGGACAACACCACCAAATGTCTTCCTCTGACTTCCTCTGGCATCTGGAGGATTGCCTGTCTTACGGCCGCTAACTCCTTGAGGTTGAAAGTTGCTCTTTCCATCATGGGTCCCCACTGCCCCTGTAAAATATGGTCTGAGAGATGTGCGCCCCAGCCGAGGGGTCCTGCATCTGTTGTCAAGACCAGCGGATCCTGGATTGACCAGGACACGCCCTTTTTTAGATTTTGCGGTTCTTGCCACCATTTTAGTGAGTCCCGTACCTGTGGTGACAATATAATTTTTCGGTTTAAGCTTGTCTGATTCTTCACTTGTTCGGCTATTACTTGCAGGTGCAATATTCTGGTATGTGCTTGTGCCCATTGAACCGCTGGGATTGTTGCCGTTAGCATCCCTAAAAGGGACATTGCTTCCCTTAGGGAAGTGGACTTTCTTGACCGTATGTCGTTTATCCTTTGCTGTATGACATGTATTTTCCTGTCTGGAAGCACACTTTTTTGCGTGAGAGAATTTAATTGGATACCTAGAAACTCTTGTATCTGAACCGGCACATTTTTGATTTTTTGAAATTTATCATCCAACCTAAGTTGGTTAGTACTTCTCGCATTTTCGTTACTGCTCTCACGCCATCTTTTTGGCTGTCTGCTATAACCATAAAAATCGTCCAAGTATGGTACTATTAGTATTCCTTCTTTCCTTAGGAAGGATGCTACTTCTGCAATTATTTTCGTGAAAATACATGGGGCTATTGAGACCCCGAAGGGTAGACACTGATACTGTACTGATCTCTGGTGCCCCACATATATTGGTACATGATAAATGCGTCTGAAAGATCCACCACCGCCATGTAGCAGTCTGGATACAGCAGTTTTACCGCTGTTTTTAGTGTCTCCATTTTGAATCTTTCTAACCGTATATAACGGTTTAGGGCTTTCAGATTGCATATTACCCTTACCGATCCATCTGGTTTGGGCGTTAGAAACAGGGTGTTGTAAAATCCTTCCCCTTCCTCGTGGGCAGGGACCCTCACCAGGACCTCTTTTTTTAATAGAAGCTGAACTTCCCTTTCCAAATTGGCCTGGTTTGTTTTGGTGACTCGGGTGGTTACTATGCGTTGTGGAGGGAGGGTAGCGAAATTTAACCTCGCGCCCTTTGACACCAAGTTGATTATCCACTGTGAAGACGGCAGTGCTTCCCACTGATGGACAAAAAACCGGAGTCTCCCCCCCATCTGACCCCTGGCGTCATTGGTGTTTTGGTTCTGGTCTGGGGGAGGTTTATTGAAGAGGAACCCCCTATCCTTCCTGTCTTTCCAGCTTTTCCCCCGCATTCATTTATCATCCGAGCGGCCCCGACTCCCTTTACAGGACCCTCGAAAGGACTGCCGAAAATCATTCCAACGGCGCCTAAAGAAGGGTGGCGGAGGGAAGTGTTTTTTCTTGTCTGCTGCCTTTTCTAAAATATCATCTAAGGCTTTCCCAAATAGATATTGCCCTTCACAGGGGACCCCACAAAGTTTCATCTTGGACTGAAAATCGGCTGACCAATTTTTTAGCCACAAGGCTCTACGCCCTGAATTAGACAAGGCACAGGCGGCGCTACGAACAGAATCGACTGCTGCGTCTGCTAAAAAACCTGCCGCTTTTTGAAGGGATGGAATTGCCTCCAGCAATGTATCCCTTGGGCATCTGTTTTTAATTTGGTCACTTAATTCCTCTAACCACTTAACCATGGCCCGAGCCGTGCAAGTGGCGGCCACCCCTGGTTTAAATGACCATGCTGATGCCTCCCAGGCTGATTTTAGAAACCCATCTGCTTTTTTATCAAGGTGATCCTTTAACGCTCCCATATCCTCGAATGGAAGGGATATACCTCTGGAGGTGCTGGCTATGGCTGCATCTAACTTTGGCGCTTTTTCCCACATTTCGCAGATTTCATCCTCAAAGGGAAAATTTTGCTTCAGAGCTTGCGGAGCCGATATTTTTTTTGTTCGGTTTCTTCCACTCCCTTTTTATTAAATTCAATAAGTTATCGTGGAAAGGAAAAACTTTCCGCTTTTTCCCTTCCAGATTGCTGAACATGGAATCATGGATGGAAAGGTGCTCATTGGGCGTCTCGACCCCCATGGTGGATCTTACCAATTTAAGTAGCTTCCTTATGTCTTCCGACATGAAATAGAGGTGACCATATTCCTCGTCTGAGGACTCGGAGTCTGAGCCCTCGGAAGCTACCAACTCTCCCGGTTCATCCCCCGAATCAATCTCCGAACTATGTGCGGGCAGCTGAGGAGGGAAGGGGGGGGGTTCTCTGTGTGCCCCATCTGTTGCCTGATTTGTTCCTTTACTGAAGTTTTTACTTCTTCTTTAATCATGTTTTTTATATTTTGAAACTGGGATGGCGATTCCTGGGCCACAGTTTTTCAATGCATTTCTGACAAAGCCTTTTATCATATGCTTTAGGTAGGGTTTTTAGGCATAAAATGCAAGCTTTATTTTTCTGTTTGGAGGTGGATTTCCTCGCCTAAAAAACGTGACACAGAAAAAAGGTTTTGAATACAATCATGCCTATTTTTGCCTTACAAAGGCACTCACCCACCGGCCCCAGGTACCGCAGTCGTTAGTGGATTATCCAGGACAGGCCCCGGCGTTTCTTCTGCTGGGTCCGCCATCCTGGTAGTAGAGCTGTTGCCACCTTCCCAGTGCTCAGCCACCTTTTTAATACTTGGGGCTGAAAGCGGTATTGCGCTCCTGAAGCAACTCCATTCTAGGAGCGTTCAGGTACCGCTTTCCCCGGGCGTGTGACGTCACTTCCGGTGCTACCCGGAAGTCGTCGCATACACTCGGCGCCTGCGTCATGATGCACACGCCCCTCATACCCCGGCTCAGCTTCCGACCAGGAGCGGACGCCGGGAGGTCCAGGGATCGAATGGAGTGCCCCCACAGCTTGTTGGTCGGCCGGCAACCACGGCGCCTACCCGGCCCTTTCCCGGTGCTGCCGCCGCTGTCTCCTGCCCCGGACCACTTCATCAAAGGGGATCCTGCCCAGCCCAGGTACAAACATGCCGCAGGCTCCCGGTCCCGGGAAACAGGAAACCAAACTGAGGAGAGAGGTACCGCCCTCTTCTTTTATCTTTGCTGCAGGTTTCCTGGGGGCGGAAGCCATCTCTCACTAACGGTGCTGTCATGGGGAAGGGAAAATATGCCCCATCATGATCCCCTTCATGCAGAAATATGCCCCATCATGATCCCCTTCATGCAGAAATATGCCCCATCATGATCTCCTTTATGCAGAAATGCCCCATCATGATCCCCTTCATGTAGAAATATGCCCATCATGATCCCTTCATGTAGAAATTCCTCCATCATTTCTTCCTCCCCATCACTCCCATCATTGGTCCTCTCCCCATCACTGGCCCTCCCCCCATCACTCCCAGGATTGGCCCTCTTACCATCATTGGTGCTCTCCCCATCACTGGCCCTCTCCCCATCCCTCCCATAATTGGCCCTATCCCCATCATTGGCGCTCTCCCCATCACTGGCCCTCTCCCATCACTGGCCCTCCTCCCATCACTGGCCCTCTCCCCATCATCCCATCTTGGCGCCTCCATCACTGCCCTCCCATCACTCTCATCATTGGCGCTCTCCCCATCACTGGCCCTCTCTCTATCACTCCCATCATTGGCGCTCTCCCCATCACTCCCATCATTGGCGCTCTCCCCATTACTCCATCTTGCCCTCTCTCATCGCGCGCTCCCCATTACTCCCATCATTGGCGCTCTCTCCATCATTGGAGCTCTCCCCATCACTCCCATCATTGGCGCTCTCCCCATCACTCCCATCATTGGCGCTCTCCCCATCACTGGTTCTCTCCCCATCACTCCCATCATTGGCTTTATCCCCATCACCGCCATCATCTCTCCACAGTGGCCACACTCAGCATACACACACAGTCACACACTCACCACACAGACACAGACACACACACACACACCAGCTTCACACACACACATACATACACACAGCGTCACACACACAGCAGTTTCACACTCACACATACACAGCGTCTCACACCCCACACACACACAGCAGCTTCACAGGCACAGCGGCCAGACTCACCTCTCCGCGATCCGGCAGCTTCCTTTCTCTCACTTCCTCTCACACATTGAGCAGCGCTGCCGGCCAGATGACGTCATTTTTCAGCTCCGCGGCCGCGCCGCTCAATGTGAGGGGAAGCTGCAATCAGGGAATAACTGAGGCGAGGCCGTGTGCCAGCAGAGAGGGCTTTGCGTGCCCTCTCTGGCACGCGTGCCATAGGTTCGCCATCACTGGTATAGGTAATCGTTTTTAAATGATGTTGGTTAAACAAATTCGTCAGGAATTTGACACTAAAATGTCATTTTATGGATGAGACCCGTGAAAATGATACAGATATTTTCACCATTAGTGATCAAACTCCACCATTGTCTTCAATTCCCACATTTGAAGAAGTATGTTGTCTGCAAAATCTTAAAACACTGGGTGCAGAATCCCTGACTTATGATGAAGATCTTAACAGACCTTTTTGTGTGAAAAGGCTTTTTTACTATCCAATAAAATCGAGACCCCAGATCTTGGACACATTCCAGGAAATTGTTGAACGGGATTTGATTAACCTGGAGGAAAATGTTGGCCAGGAGAAGATAAGACACAATCTCAGCAGAGGAGAGAAGCAGACTCTGAAAGAGTTAAAGTCAAACACTAACCTAACTATCAGAAGGGCAGACAAAGGAGGAGCAGTGGTTCTCCTGGACTTGTGTCTTTATGAGAAGCTGAATCAGAACATGCTACAAAATGAGGACATATATAAACCTCTGAACAGCAATCCTACAGAAGCCTTCCAGAATAAATTAAAAGTTCTTCTGTTGAAAGGTGTAGCATTGGGGGCAATCAGCCCAAAACTATCTGAAGATTTGTATGTTGAATGCCCTATTATTCCAATCCTACACTCCCTTCCTAAAATTCATAAGGAAGTTTTTCCTCCTCCTCAGAGGCCAATTGTGGCCGGGATAGGGAGTGTAGGAGAGAAAATAAATGCATGGATAGATATGTACCTGCAGCCTCTAGTACAACAAATCCCAGGATACATAAGAGACTCTAAACATCTTATTTCATCTCTTGATGGTTTCAAATTGTCTGAAAGTTGTCTGTTTATTGCTTGTGATGAGGCCCTGTATCCTTCACTGCTCCACGACCTGTCCTTAAGGATTCTATCCAATCACTTGAATACATTTAGTAACTATAAAAAATCAATTCAAGAGTTTATAGTGATGGGGGTCGAGTTTCTTCTTAAATGCAACTATTTTTCATTCAATAAAAACTTTTTTTGCAGGTTCGTGGAGCACCGATGGGAGCAGGGTTCTCACCGTCGCTTGCAAATTTATATTTGGCAGCCTGGGAGCAGGATTTATTTTTTTCTGGCGCAGATCCCCTTTCCGCTCACATCAGGTGGATGTGCCGTTATATGGATGACATCCTCTTGGTGTGGGACGGGATGGTGGAATCTGCGTCAGAATTTATTCAACATTGTAATGACAATGGAATGAATCTGAGATTTACCCATTCAATTGGAATCAGCTCCATTAATTTTCTGGATGTGACGTCAGTTTGGATCCCACAAATAAAATCATAGTGTCCCCTTACTGTAAAAGTACAGCCACAAACTCCACTCTACTGGCACAGTCCTGTCACCAAAAAAATGTCATTAAAAACGTCCCCCTTGGAGAGCTGTATAGGTTCAAAAGGAATTCATCTTTACAGGAAACTTTTGAAAAAGTAAAAGATGAGGCACGTGTTAGATTGACAGGAAGGGGTTATTCTAAGTGGATGCTGGATAGGGCTGAGGACATAATCAGTAACAAAGACAGAGCAGAGATGCTAAAGGAAACAGGAGAGAGAAAAAAATGTCATAAATATAGATCTAACTATCTGGGTAATAAAAATGATGGTGTGGTTTTTACAACTATGTATAGCCCATACTTCAAAAGTATTACCAACATCATTAAAAAACGATTACCTATACTATATCAGGACAAAAAACTGGAGAAAATCCTGTGAAATTTATTGCAAAAAAAGCCTCCACTCTGGGAGATATTCTGTCCCCCAGCCTCTATCTCAGTGATAATAATAAAAAAGACAATTGGCTCAGTACTAAAGGGTCATACAAATGCGGCCACAATGTCTGGACCTAAGTGAAGGAGAAAAGAACTACCGTAGTAACGCACACTCACCAATGAATATATAATGCAAAAGGTAACAAATTTTATTGGTTCATAGAAAAAGTGCAAAAAACATAATTAAAAACAAAGTGACTCTAATCCTGAAAAACCGCCTGCAAACATCTCTGGGGTATGATATAACAGTACATGTCAGAATGCAAAGAATAATAATGGCACAAAAACAAAATTATAATGCAGAACAGATAATAATGATAATACACATCCACATGATCTGCACTACCTATGGAGGTATATACGAACACCCACCTAATAAATTGAGAGAACCTGTATGGACTCAGAACTGATCAGAGGGTTGGAGTGCCCTAGGAAAAGCAAAAAACCCTGCAGAAAGCTGGATAATACCAACAAACATTGCAGCCTTGAAAGGATGATAGTTACCCCAGAA
>JARQOD010000004.1:220432395-220472861 GCA_033576555.1 Oophaga sylvatica
GAGAGGGGGACTTTCAGCCCTAAAAAATGGGCTGAAAATCTCGGCTTATACATGGGTATATACGGTATGTGTTTTAACGAATATTTCCTTTGAAAACGATGTGTAAATGACATAGAGAGTTGCTGTATGTAAAAGCTCATGTTAAAATTGCATTGCAGTCGGATAGTAATCGCACTGCATTCTGATGTATATCGGGTGGTAGGTGTGAAAATTGTATTGTACTCGCATGACATACGTCCGTCTTTTCGGTCCTGATATTGGAACTTTTTTTCTCACACATATGGGTATGAGCCCTTGGGGTTAAATGGACTCTTGTCAGCACAGAATGACTGGTCAAACCAAGTACAGGTCCTGGGTGCTTCAGGGGCAGAGATAGAAGGAAACCAAGCAGGTGGGAAGGTGTATAGAGATGATTAGCAGCCAGTGGAAGGGCTTAGTTTGAGCAGTCATCCTGTGCGGACAGTTAGTAGTAGTTTGCATGCTGGGGTCCCCAGCCAAGAGCAGGATAGTGGGCCCGTGTAACCAGCCATAGAGAGGGTGAGCAGCCCAAACCTGGAAACTAACAAAAAATGTGGTGTTTGGCGGCGCTGCTCCTCACCTAGTGGCATGGAGAACTAAAAAACTCTCAGATGAGGAAGATGATGATGATACCCCGGGAGGCCAACAGTCCACATAGATGCAGCCAAGATTTATTTTTTACAATATTGGTAGTTGCAGCACCAGTTGTCTGCCCGTAAGGCTCCTCACACAGCCACGTTCCCAGCACATGTGGTAGCCATTCTTTTCATTGATGCCACATGTACCCATTATCACCTATGCTGTAATGCGGGCAGGTGGCTGCGGTCACACATGCTTTGGCTCTTTCTCGTACCTTCATGTATATAAGTATACTAGCTGAAGAGCCCGGCGCTGCCTGGGCATAGTAACTAACTACGGTTATAACAAATTATAATGATTATATCTCTATATATAAAGCTGAGTGTATAGCCCACTCTGCATAGCCACATTCACTATAATATCCCACACAATCCTGCCAGCCAGAGTCACCAGACTACTACCCCTAATATCCCACATCATCCAGTCAGCCAGAGCCACCGGACTACTACCACTAATATCCCACATCATCCAGTCAGCCAGAGCCACCGGACTACTACCACTAATATCCCACATCATCCCGTCACAGCCGCCAGACTACTACCCCTAATATCCCACATCATCCCGTCAGCCAGAGCCACCAGACTACTCCCCCTAATATTCCACACAATCCCGCCAGCCAGAGCTACAGGACTACTATCCCTAATATCCCACATCGTCCCATCAGCCAGAGCCACGGGACTACTACCCCTAATATCCCACATCATCCAGTCAGCCAGAGCCACCGGACAACTACCACTAATATCCCACATCATCCCGTCACAGCCGCCAGACTGCTACCCCTAATATCCCACATGATCCCGTCAGCCAGACCCACCGGACTACTACCCCTAATATCCCACATCATCCCGTCAGCCAGAGCCACCGGGCTACTCCCCCTAATATCCCACATTGTCCCGTCAGCCAGAGCCACCGGACTACTATCCCTAATATTCCACACAATCCCGCCAGCCAGAGCTACCGGACTACTATCCCTAATATTCCACACAATCCCGCCAGCCAGAGCTACCGGACTACTATCCCTAATATCCCACATCGTCCCATCAGCCAGAGCCACGGGACTACTACCCCTAATATCCCACATCATCTAGTCAGCCAGAGCCACCGGACAACTACCACTAATATCCCACATCGTCCCGTCAGCCAGAGCCACCGGACTACTACCCCTAATATCCCACATCATCCCGTCACAGCCGCCAGACTACTACCCCTAATATCCCACATCATCCCGTCACAGCCGCCAGACTGCTACCCCTAATATCCCACATCATCCCGTCAGCCAGAGCCACCGGACTACTCCCCCTAATATCCCACATCGTCCCGTCAGCCAGAGCCACCGGACTACTATCCCTAATATTCCACACAATCCCGCCAGCCAGAGCTACCGGACTACTATCCCTAATATTCCACACAATCCCGCCAGCCAGAGCTACCGGACTACTATCCCTAATATCCCACATCGTCCCATCAGCCAGAGCCACGGGACTACTACCCCTAATATCCCACATCATCTAGTCAGCCAGAGCCACCGGACAACTACCACTAATATCCCACATCGTCCCGTCAGCCAGAGCCACCGGACTACTACCCCTAATATCCCACATCATCCCGTCACAGCCGCCAGACTACTACCCCTAATATCCCACATCATCCCGTCACAGCCGCCAGACTGCTACCCCTAATATCCCACATCATCCCGTCAGCCAGAGCCACCGGACTACGCCCCCTAGTTTCCCACATCATCCTGTCAGCCTGGGGTCAGAACCGGAGCGCTGATTGTTTTACCCTAACTTCCATACCAATGATCCCTTTAATAGAAGCCTGAGGTAAGAATCAGAGCGCTGAGTTGTTTACCCTAACTTCCATACCGGAGATCCCTTTAACACCTTCATGACCCAGCTTATTTTGACCTTAACCCCTCTCTGCCATCAGACGTACTATTCCGTCCATGTGACCCTGGACCTTATTCCCATGGACGGAATAGTACGTCATGGGCAATCAGCTGCGCTCCCGGGGGGAGCGCAGCTGATCGCCGCCGGGTGTCAGCTGATTATCACAGCTGACACCCGTGACTGTGTGTCAGGAGCGGTCACGGACCGCTCCCGGCACATTAACCCCTGGCACACCGCGATCAAACATGATCGCGGTGTACCCGGGGCACAGGGGAGGATCGCGCAGGCAGGGGGCTCCCTGCGCGCTCCCCTGAGACCCTCAGAGCAGCGCGATGTGTCGCGCTGTTCCGAGGGTCCGTCCTCCCTCCAGGTCCCCGGATCCAAGATGGCGCCGGGGTCCTGCAGGGAGGCGGCTTCCTCAGTGCCTGCTGAGAGCAGGCGCTGGGGAAGCCTGCAGCAGTGCCAGAGCGATCGCTGGTGTGACAGAGTGCTGTGCACACTGTCACACCAGCAATCTGCTAAAATACAGTGATGTCCCACCCTGGGACAAAGTATAAAAGTAAAAAAAATAAAAATAAAAAGTGGTAAAAAAAAATCATAAAAAAAAAAAAATATTCCCCAATAAATTCATTCTTTCCTGTAAATAAAAAAACCAAAACAATAAAAGTACACATATTTGGTATCACCGCGTCCGTAACGACCCCCCCTATAAAACTGTCCCACTAGTTAACCCCTTTAATGAACCCCTTAAAAAAAAAAAGAAAACGAAGCAAAAAATCAATGCTTTATCATCATACCGCTGAACAAAAAGTGGAATAACACGCTATCAAAAAGACGGATATAAATAAACATGGTACCGCTGAAAACATCATCTTGTTCCGCAAAAAACGAGCCATCATACAGCATCATCAGCAAAAAAATAAAAAAGTTATAGCTCGCAGAATAAAGCGATGCAAAAATAATAATTTTTTATATAAAATTGTTTTCATTCTATAAAAGCGCCAAAACTAGAGCTGAGCGATACCTTCCGATATCCAAAAGTATCGGAATCGGAATGGTATCGCCGATACCATTAAAATATCGGCGATACCCGATACCGATACCGGAAGTCCCATGTAAGTCTATGGGAACAAAATATCGCAACTAAAAAAACCTCTTTCTTTCCTTGTAAACACTAAATATACACACATAGAATACATATATATATATATATACATGTCATTGTGACATATATATATACATATATTTATAGTTTATACACTTCTACATAGTAAAATATCCTCTGATTCAATTGCCGGGTAAAGCCGGCTTCTGTGAAAAGACAGAAGCACCCGACATGAAATGACACTTGGTGTACATAGGGTTAACAATGTCTTTTCATGTCGTTTGCTATCTGATTTGCACAAACAATTACATCAGTCTATGTGTGCAAAATTTCACACCTGTAGGGATTAATTAAAGGTGTAAATTCGTTGTAAAAAAACCGGACTTTTTTGCTACGAATTTACACCTTTAATTAACCCCTACAGGTGTGAAATTTTGCACACTTACACTCATGTAATTGTTTGTGCAAATCAGATATCAAACTACATGAAAAGACATGGTTAACCCTATGTACACCAAGTGTCATTTCATGTCGGGTTCTGCATTTTCACAAAAGCAGGCAATTGAATTAGCGGCTATTATACTATGTAGAAGTGTATGAACTATAAATATAAATATATATATATATATATATGTGTCACAAATTCAATGACATGTATATATATATGAGGTGTAAAATTGCTGAAAAAAAATGCGTGGGCTCCCGCCCTATTTTAGCAACCAGACAGACAAAGCCAGTGAGTGGGCGCAGATAATAATAGCCCAGAGAGGGACCATTTTTTTTGCCCCACCCCGGCTACTTAACATCTGCCCCCAGACACCCCAGAAAGGGCAAATCTCTAATTAGATTTGCCCTTTCTGGCACTTTGCCCGTCTATTCCCATTGCCCTGTAGCGGTGGCGAATGGGTTAATAAGGGGTTAAAATGACCTTGCAATTGAAAGGTCACTTTAAGCCAGGTTAATAATTGAGAGCTGTCAATTAGACAACTATCAATTATTAATCCTATTGTATGAAAGAAAAATCAAACACACACACTTTAATAAAAAAGAAGTTTAATGAAATAATCACACAGTTTTTGACCATATTTTATTTACCTGCTAAAACCATTTCCTGTAATAAAAATAAAATAATAAAGCAAAATTATTCTTACCAATCCGATGCACAGTCAGGTCCCACGGTGTAATCCTTCAGAAAGGGTTAATGTTTACTGCAGGGACCGCAGCTAATGCTGCAGCCTCACAGTAAACCCCCAAATGAATGAGCTCCTCTCCTGGCTGACAGGAGAGGAAGTGGAAAGCTTAATTGCTTTCCACTTTCACTTCAGGTCAGCCAGGGACACCATCAGTGACGTCAGAGGGAACTGATTAACAAAAATAGGGGTTCCCTTCGAAAAAAAAATGGCGTGGGGTCCCCCCTATTTTTGTTAACCAGCCAGATGAAGCAGACCGCTGAGGCCTGGTTTTTCAGGCTGTTAAGGAGCCAAGATCCATGGACCTTGCCAGCCTGATAATACCAGGCCACAGCAGTCTGCATATCTTGGCTGATTAACAAAAATAGGGGATCCCGTCGAAAAAAATTGGCGTGGGGTCCCCCTATTTTTGTTAACCAGCCAGATGAAGCAGACCGCTGAGGCCTGGTTTTTCAGGCTGGTAAGGATCCAATATCCATGGACCTTGCAAGCCTGATAATACCAGGCCACAGCAGTCTGCTTAGCTTGGCTGGTTAACAAAAATAGGGGATCCCCTCGAAAAAAAAAACGGCGTAGGGGTCCCCCTATTTTTGTTAACCAGCCAAGTAAAATGCAGACTGCTGCGGCCTGGTATTAAAAGACTGTCAAGGCCCATGGATTTTGGCCCTCAACAGCCTGATAATACCAGGCTACAGCAGCCCCACATTTGGCGCATCAAAAGATGTGCCAGTTGTGGCACTTTACCCGGCTCTTCCCACTGCCCTGTAGCGGTGGCAAGTGGGGTAATAAGGGGTTAATGTCACCGTTGATTGCACGGTGACAATAAGCCCGGTTAATAATGGAGAGGCGTCAATAAGACACCGATCCATTATTAATCCCAAAGTTTTTAAATGTGTAAAAAAAAGACACAGCAAGAAAAAAGTCTTTTAATGAAATAAAAGAGACAACACAGTTTTCATTTTTTTTATTACTCTCTCATTCCTGCGACGCCATCGATCTCCTGTAAAAAAATAAAAAAAACAAACCAACAGTATACCACCTGTCCGACGCAGTCCATAACGACAGTCCCACGACGATCCAGCTCTGCTACATCGCAATGACAGGCAGAGCCTGTCATCTCGACGCAGCTCAGCTGATTACCTGCTTCCCCGGCGGTGACGTCATCGGACTGCTTTACGGCCGCGATTACCCAGCAGTCACTGCAGTTATCGCGAGAAACTGCATGTGACCGCCGGGGAGAAGAGGATGGCGGCCATTAAGCAGTCCGGGATGTGATCGCCGGAGATCTTCTGCCGGGTAAGTGCCGCTGACTCCTGACAGACCCGACAGACGGACACTGACAGTGACAGTGACATCCCGATTCCGGTATCCGATATGACGAAAATATCGGTACTCGGAATCGGAATTCCGATACAGCCAATATCGGCCGATACCCGATATTTGCAGTATCGGAATGCTCAACCCTAGCCAAAACATTAAAAAAATGATATAAATGAGGTATCGCCGTAATCGTACTGACCCGAAGAATAAAACTGGTTTATCAATTTTACCACACGCGGAACGGTACAAACGCCTCCCCCAAAAGAAATTCATGAATTGCTGATTTTTGTTCATTCTAACCTCCCAAAAATCGAAATAAAAAGCGATCAAAAAATGTCACGTGCTCAAAAATGGTACCAATAAAAACGTCACCTCGTCCCGCAAAAAATAAGACCTCACATGACTCTGTGGACCAAAATATGCAAAAATTATAGCTCTCAAAATGTGGTGATGCAAAAACTATTTTTTGCAATAAAAAGCGTCTTTTAGCGTGACAGCTGCCAATCACAAAAACCCGCTATAAATAGTAAATCAAACCCCCCTTTATCACCCCCTTAGTTAGGGAAAAATAATAAAATTAAAAAAATGTATTTATTTCCATTTTCCCGTTAGGGTTAGGGTTGCGGCTAAAGTTAGGGTTAGGGTTGGCGCTAACGTTAGGATTAGGATTAGGGTTGGGATTACGGTTAGGGGTGTTTAGGGTTAGGTTTGTGGTTAGGGTTGGGACTAGGGTTAAGGGTGTGTTGGGGTTAGGGTTGGAGTTAGAATTGGGGGGTTTCCGCTGTTTAGGCACATCAGGGGCTCTCCAAATGTGACATGGCGTCTGATCTCAATTCCAGCCAATTCTGCGTTGAAAAAGTCAAACGGTGCTCCTTCACTTCTGAGCTCTGCCATGCGCCCAAACAGTAGTTTACTCCCGCATATGGGGTATCAGCGTACTCTGGACCACAAGAGTTATTGTGCAATTTGTCCTATTTCTACTGTTACCCTTGGGAAAATAAAAAACTGGGGGCGACAAAATCATTTTTGTAAAAAAAAAATTATTTTTTTGTTTTTAACGGCTGTATGTTATAAAACTTCTGTGAAGCACTTGGAGCTTCATAGCGCTCACCACACTTCTAGATAAGTTCCTTGTGGGGTCTATTTTCCAAAATGGGGTCACTTGTGGGGGGTTTCCACTGTTTAGGCGCATCAGGGGCTCTCCAAATGCGACATGACGCCCCCAGACCATTCCATCAAAGTCTGCAATCCAAAACGTCACTACTTCCCTTCCGAGCCCCGACGTGCGCCCATACAGTAGTTTACTCCCACATATTGGGTATCAGCATACTCAGGACAAATTGGACAACAACTTTTGGGGTCCAATTTCTCCTGTTACCCTTGTGAAAATAAAATATTGGGGGCAAAAAAATCATTTTTGTAAAAAAAAAAAGGATTTTTTATTTTTACGGCTGTACGTTATAAACTTCTGTGAAGCACTTCGGGGTTCAAAGTGCTCACCACACATCTAGATAAGTTCCTTGTGGGGTCTATTTTCCAAAATGGGGTCACTTGTGGGGGGTTTCCACTGTTTAGACGCATCAGGGGCTCTCCAAATGCGACATGACTCCCCCAGACCATTCCATCAAAGTCTGCAATCCAAAACGTCACTACTTCCCTTCCGAGCCCCGACGTGCGCCCATATAGTAGTTTACTCCCACATATTGGGTATCAGCGTACTCAGGACAAATTGGACAACAACTTTTGGGGTCCAATTTCTCCTGTTACCCTTGTGAAAATAAAATATTCAGGGCGAAAAAATCATTTTTGTAAAAAAAAAAAGGATTTTTTATTTTACGGCTGTACGTTATAAACTTCTGTGAAGCACTTTGGGGTTCAAAGTGCTCACCACACATCTAGATAAGTTCCTTGTGGGGTCTATTCTCCAAAATGGGGTCACTTGTGGGGGGTTTCCACTGTTTAGATTCATCAGGGGCTCTCCAAATGCGACATGACTCCCCCAGACCATTCCATCAAAGTCTGCAATCCAAAACGTCACTACTTCCCTTCCGAGCCCCGACGTGCGCCCATACAGTAGTTTACTCTCACATATTGGGTATCAGCGTACTCAGGACAAATTGGACAACAACTTTTGGGGTCCAATTTCTCCTGTTACCCTTGTGAAAATAAAATATTGAGGGCGAAAAAATCATTTTTGTAAAAAAAAAAAAAAAAGGATTTTTTATTTTACGGCTGTACGTTATAAACTTCTGTGAAGCACTTTGGGGTTCAAAGTGCTCACCACACATCTAGATAAGTTCCTTGAGGGGTCTAGTTTCCAAAATGGTGTCATTTGTGGGGGGTTTCCACTGTTTAGGCATATCAGGAGCTCTCCAAACACGACATGGCATCCAGCCAATTCTGCGTTGAAAAAGTCAAACGGCGCTCCTTCCCTTCCAAACTCTGCCATGCACCCAAACAGTGTTTTACTCCCACATATGGGGTATCAGCGCACTCAGGACAAATTGCACAATAACTTTTGGAGTCTTGTTACCCTTGGGAAAATAAAAATTGGGGTGAAAAAATCAATTTTGTGGAAAAAATATGATTTTTTAATTTTACGGCTCTACGTTATAAACTTGTGTGAAGCACTTGGGGGTTCAAATTGCTCACCAAAGATCTAGATAGGTTCCTTAGGGGGTCTAGTTTCCCAAATGGGGGCACTTGTGGGGGGTTTCCACTGTTTAGGCACAGCAGGGGCTCTCCAAATGCAACATGGCGTCCAATCTCAATTCCAGCCAATTGTGGTTGGAAAAAGTCAAATCGTGGTCCTTCCATTCCGAGCTCTGCCATGCGCCCAAACAGTGGTTCCCCCCCACATATGGGGTATCAGCGTACTCAGGACAAATTGGACAACAAATTTTGTGGTCCAATTTCTCCTGTTACCCTTGGGAAAATAAAAAATTAGTGACTAAGAGATAATTTTTGTGGGAAAAAAATAGGATTTTTTATTTTCATGCTCGGGCATTATAAACTTGTGTGAAGCACTTGGGGTTCAAAGTGCTCACCAAAGATCTATATAAGTTCCTTAGGGGTCTAGCTTCCAAAATGGGGTCACTTGTGGGGGGTTTCCACTGTTTAGGCTCATCTGGGGCACTACAAATGGAACATGACCCCCATCAATGTTTGCATTCCAAAACGTTACTGCTTCCTTTCCAAGCCCTGCCGTGCGCCCAAACAGTTTCCCCCCCCCACATATGGGGTATCAGCGTACTCAGGACAAATTGGAAAACAACTTTTGGGGTCCAATTTCCTTGGGAAAAATCAAAAATTTGGGACTAAAGAATCATTTTTGTGGAAAATTGTTTTTTTTTTTTTTCACACCCAGGCATTATAAACTTTTGTGAAACACTTTGGGTTCAAAGTGCTCACAACAGATCTAGATAAGTTCCTTAGGGGGTCTAGTTTCCAAAATGGTGTCACTTGTGGGGGTTTCCACTGTTTAGGCATATCAGGGGCTCTCCAAACGCGACATGGCGTCTAATCTCAATTCCAGCCAATTTTAGTTTGAAAAAGTCAAACGGCGCTCCTTCCCTTACGAGCTCTGCCGTGTGCCCAAACAGTGGTTTTCCCCCACATATGGGGTATTGGCGTACTCAGGAGAAATTGCACAACAACTTTATCTGCCCATTTTCTCCTTTTACCCTTGTGAAAATAAAAAAACGTTTGTAAAAGATTATTTTTGTGGCTAAAAAGTTAAATATTAATTTTTTCCTTCCACATTGCTTCAGCTCCTGTGAAGTACCTGAAGGGTTATTAAACTTCTTGAATGTGGTTTTGAGTACCCTGAGGGGTGCAGTTTTTAGAATGGTGTCACTTTTGGGTATTTTCTGCCATATAGACCCCTCAAAGTGACTTCAAATGTGAGGTGGTCTCTAAAAAAATGGCTTTGTAAATTTTGTTGTAAAAATGAGAAATCACTGGTCAACTTTTAACCCTTATAATTTCCTAACAAAAAAAAATTTTGGTTCCAAAATTGTGCTGATGTAAAGTAGACATGTGGGAAATGTTATTTATTAACTATTTTGTGTGACATATCTCTCTGTTTTAAGGGAAAAAAAAATCAAAGTTTGAAAATTGCAAAATTTTCAAAATTTTCGCCATATTTGCGTTTTTTTCAAAAATAAACGCAAGGTATATCAAAGAAATTTTACCACTAACATAAAGTACAATATGTCACGAGAAAACAATCTCAGAATCGCGAAGATCCGTTGAAGCGTTCCAGAGTTATAACCTCATAAAGAGACAGTGGTCAGAATTGTAAAAATTGGCCCGGTCATTAACGTGCAAACCACCCTTGGGGGTGAAGGGGTTAAAGACCTTGACATTTTTTGCAATTCTGACCAGTGTCCCTTTATGAGGTAATAACTCAGGAACACTTCAACGGATCCTAGCGATTCTGAGATTGTTTTTTCGTGACATATTGGGCTTCATGTTAGTGGTAAATTTATGTTGCTAATTTTTGCGTTTATTTGTGAAAAAAATGGAAATTTGGTGAAAATTTTGAAAATTTCGCAATTTTCAAATTTTGAATTTTTATTCTGTTAAACCAGAGAGTTATGTGACACAAAATAGTTAATAAATAACATTCCCACATGTCTACTTTACATCAGCACAATTTTGGAAACAAAATGTTTTTTTTGTTAGGAAGTTATAAGGGTTAAAAGTTGACCAGCGATTTCTCATTTTTACAACACAATTTACAAAGCCATTTTTTTTACCGACCACCTCACATTTGAAGTCACTTTGAGGGGTCTATATGGCAGAAAATACCCCAAAGTGACACCATTATAAAAACTGCACCCCTCAAGCTACTCAAACTACATTCAAGAAGATTATTAACCCTTCAGGTGCTTCACAGGAACTAAAGCAACGTGGAAGGAAAAAATGGACATTTTAATTTTTCCAACAAAAATTTTCTTTTAGCATCATTTTTTTCATTTTTACATGGGCAACAGGATAAAATGGATGCTAAAATTTGTTGGGCAATTTCTCCTGAGTACACAGATACCTCATATGTGGTCATAAACCACTGTTTGGGCGCACGGCAGGGCTCAGAAGGGCCCTGAAGTAGCGAACTTTTCTGTTTGTGAAACGTACGTCGGGGACTGACCTGTTGTGTCCCAGTCTGCTGCACAATGGGTAAGGGCTTTCCGCTCCACTGATCTACTCTTAGGGCTTCTTTGGGCTCCTGATATAACTCTGCAAGCGGCGTTATTGTTCCATTTTCATACCTTGGAACTTATACACTTTTACTGATTCCACGGTTTGACAGTGTTAAGCCACATGTGTGTATCCACTTATGGGTCACTTTTACTTGTCAGGACCTGCAACTTGTCCATGGGCAGGATTGTAAGGCCTCATACTCACTGGCTGGAAAAAAATCGGTCCGTTTTCTGCAGGAAAAAAACGGTACATTTGTTGTAAAAAGGCATGCGATTTTGATGCGATTTTAAATCGCACCATGCGTTTTCTGTCAGTTTTCCATCAGTTTTCCATCTGTATGCAATGCGATTTTAACATGAAGTTTTACATAGAGCAGTTATCTCTATGTAAAAAGTCATGTAAAAATCACATTGTAACAAAAAAATTTACACAAAAAGCAAATAATTATATATATAATATATATATATATATGTATATATATATACATCTAATATATATATATATAATATATATATAGGTCATACACTTCTACAATTTGGGAGAGCTCAGAAGGGAATGAGCGCCATTTTGGAATGCAGACTTGATGGAATGTTCTGCGGCAGTCATGTTGCGTTTGCAGAGCCCCTGATGTGCCTAAACAGTAGAAACCTCCCACAAGTGACCCCATTTTGGAAACTACACCCCCCACGGAGCTTATCTACAGTCATGGCCAAAAGTTTTGAGAATGACACAAATATTATATTTTCACATGATCTGCTGCCTCTGGTTTTTATGTGTGTGTTTGACAGATGTTTTTATCACAGACAGAAATATAATTGCAAACATATGAGTAACAAAAGCTTATATTGACAGTTAGAATGAGTTAATGCAACAAGTCAATATTTGCAGTGTTGACCCTTCTTCTTCAGGACCTCTGCAATTCTCCCTGGCATGCTCTCAATCAACTTCTGGACCAAATCCTGACTGATAGCAGTCCATTCTTGCACAATCAATGCTTTCATTTTGTCAGAATTTTTAGGTTTTTGTTTGTCCACCCGTCTCTTGATGATTGACCACAAGTTCTCAATGGGATTAAGATCTGGGGAGTTTCCAGGCCATGGACCCAAAATCTCTATGTTTTGTTCCCTGAGCCATTTAGTTATCACCTTTGCTTTATGGCAAGGTGCTCCATCATGCTGGAAAAGGCATTGTTGATCGCCAAACTGCTCTTGGAGGGTTGGGAGAAGTTGCTCTTGGAGGGCATTCTGGTACCATTCTTTATTCATGGCTGTGTTTTAGGCAAGACTGTGAGAGAGGCGATTCCCTTGGCTGAGAAGCAACCCCACACATGAATGGTTTCAGGATGCTTAACAGTTGGCATGAGACAAGACTGGTGGTAGCGCTTACCTTGTCTTCTCCGAATGAGGCGTTTTCCTGATGTCCCAAACAATCGAAAAGGGATTCATCAGAGAAAATAACTTTACCCCAGTCCTCAGCAGTCCACTGCCTGTACCTTTTGCAGAATATCAGGTTGTCCATGATGTTTTTTCTGGAGAGAAGTGGCTTCTTTGCTGCCCTCCTTGAGACCAGGCCTTGCTCCAAGAGTCTCCGCCTCACAGTGCGTGCAGATGCACTCACACCTGCCTGCTGCCATTCCTGAGCAAGCTCTGCACTGCTGGTAGCCCGATCCCGCAGCTGAAACACTTTTAAGAGACAGTCCTGGCGCTTGCTGGTCTTTCTTGGGCACCCTGGAGCCTTTTTGGCAACAATGGAACCTCTCTTCTTGAAGTTCTTGATGATGCGATAGATTGTTGACTGAGGTGCAATCTTTCTAGCTGCGATACTCTTCCCTGTTAGGCCATTTTTGTGCATTGCAATGATGACTGCACGTGTTTCTTTAGAGATAACCATGGTTAACAGAAGAAAAACAATGATGCCAAGCACCAGCCTCCTATTAAAGTGTCCAGTGGTCTCATTCTTACTTAATCATGACAGATTGATCTCCAGCCATGTCCTCATCAATACCCTCACCTGTGTTAATGGAGCAATCACTGAAAAGAGGTTAGCTGGTCCTTTTAAGGCAGGGCTGCAATGATGTTGAAATGTGTTTTGGGGATAAAGTTCATTTTCTAGCCAAATATTGACTTTGCAAGTAATTGCTGTTAAGTTGATCACTCTTTATAACATTCTGGAGTATATGTAAATTGCCATTAGAAAAAGTGAAGCAGTAGACTTTGTAAAAATTAATATTTGTGTCATTCTCAAAACTTTTGGCCATGACTGTAGATGTGTAGTGAGCACTTTGAGCCCCCAAGTGCTTCACAGAAGTTTATAAACGCAGAGCAGTGAAAATAAAAAAAATCATTTTTGTTCCTTAAAAATCATTTTTTAGCCCGCTATTTTTTATTTTCCCAAGGGTAACAGGATAAATTGGACCCCAAAAGTTGTTGTCCAGATTTTCCTGAGTACAGTGGTGCCCCATATGTGGGGGGAACCACTATTTGGGTGCACGGAAGGGCTCCAATCGTTAGCGGACACCATGTCGTGTTTGGAGAGCCCCTGTGTGTCTAAACTTTGGAGCTCCCCCACAAATGACCCTATTTTGGAAACTAGACCCTCTAAGGAACTTATCTAGATGCACAGTGAGCACTTTGAACCCCCAGGTGCTTCACAGAAGTTTATAACGCAGAGCCGTGAAAATAAAAAATCTTTTTTTTCTCAAAAAATGATTTTTTAGCCCCCTATTTTTTATTTTCACAATGGTTACAGGAGAAATTGGACCCTAAAAGTTGTTGTCCAGTTTGTCCTGAGTACGCTGGTATCCCATATGTGGGGGGGGACCACTGTTTGGGCACATGTCAGGGCTCGGAAGGGATGTAGTGACGCTTTGAAATGCCGACTTCATGGAATGGTCTGCGGGCATCTTGCTACGTTTGCAGAGCCCCTGATGTGCCTAAACAGTAGAAACCCCCCATAAGTGACCCCATTTTGGAAACTAGACCCCCTAGGAACCTTATCCAGATGTGTGGTGAGCACCTTGAACCCCCACGTGCTTCACAGAAGTTTATAATGCAGAGCTGTGAAAATAAAAAATAATTTTTTTCCTCAAAAACTGATTTTTTTAACCCGCAATTTTTTATTTTCACAAGGGTAACAGGAGACATTGGACCCCAAAAGTTCTTGTACAGTTTGTCCTGAGTACACTGATACCCCATATGTGGGGGAACCACTGTTCGGGCACATGTTGGGGCTCAGAAGGGAAGTAGTCACGTTTGAAATGCCGACATTGATGGAATGGTCTGCGGGCATCATGTTACGTTTGCAGAGCCCCTGATGTGCGTAAACAGTAGAAACTCCCCACAAGTGACCCCATTTTGGAAACTAGACCCCCAAGGAACTTTTCTAGATGTGTGGTGAGCACTTTGAACCCCCAAGGGCTGCACAGAAGTTTATAACGCCCGGGCATGAAAATAGAAAAATCATATTTTTTCCACAAACATGATCTTTTAGTCCCCAATTTTTTATTTTCCCAAGGGTAACAGGAGAAATTAGACCCCAAAAGTTATTGTCCAATTTGTCCTGAGTACGCGGATATCCCATATGTTGGAGAAAACTACTGTATGGGCATACGTCGGGCTCGGAAAGGAAGTAGTGACGTTTTAAAATGCCGACTTAATGGAATGGTCTGCGGGCGTCATGTTACGTTTGCAGAGCCCCTGATGTACCTAAACTGTGGAAACCCCAAGTGACCCCATTTTGGAAAATAGACCACCCAAGAGACTTATCTAGATGTGTAGTGAGCACTTTGAACCCCCAAGTGCTTCACAGAAGTTTATAACCCGGAGGCATGAAAATAAAAAATCATTTTTTTCCCTCAAAAAAATGATTTTTTAGCCCACAATTTTTTATTTTCACAAGGGTAACAGGAGAAATTGGACGCCAAAAGTTGTTGTCCTGAGTACACTGGTACCCCATATGTGGGGGGGAACCACTGTTTGGGCACACGTCGGGACTCGGAAGGGAAGTAGTGACGTTTTGTAATACCGACTTGATGGAATTGTCTGCGGGCGTCATGTTACCTTTGCAGAGTCCATGATGTGCCTAAACAGTAGAAACCCCCCCCAAGTGACCCCATTTTGGAAACTAGATCCCCCAAGGAACTCCTCTAGATGTGTGGTGAGCACTTTGAATCTCCAAGTTCTTCAGAGAAGTTTATAACGCAGAGCAGTGAAAATAAAAAAATCATTTTTTTTTCCACAAACATGATCTTTTAGTCCCCAATTTTTTCCCTAGGGTACCAGGAGAAATTAGACCCCCAAAGTTGTTGTGCAATTTTTTTCCCGAGTATGCTGATACCCCATATGTGGGCGTAAACCACTGTTTGGGCACACGTCGGGGCTCGGAATAAAGGGAGCACTGTTTGACTTTTTGAACGCAAAATTTGCAGGAATCAATGATGGTGTCAAGTCGCGTTTGGAGACCCCCTGATGTGCCTAAATAGTGGAAACCCCTCAATTCTAACTCCAACCCTAACCCCAACACACCCCTAACCACAACCCTAACCCCTTGTCAGGACTCTGAACATTTTTGATCACCTTTTGTGCATTACTGCGTCTTTGGTCTCATGTGCACTGTGTCTTCCTGCTATATAACTCCACCCCAGCCTTTAGTCTGTGCTAGAGTATTCTGCCTTGCATCCAGCTTCTGACCTCTGGTGGCTTCCTGGCTTTGTACCTGCTCCTGTGAACCTGTTTCATGATCTTGCTACTCTGCTCTGAGTTCCTGCTGCATACACCGGTTTCCAGTAATCCTCCTTCATCTGGCTGCTTGTGTTACTCCCTCTGCATTTGCTGGACATGTAAGCTGTTGCAGCCCTGTGCTGCTTAAAACTGAGACTATCACCCAGGCCTTCCTGGTTGAGCTAAAGATATCATTTGAACTGCCTACCTGTGCTTGGACTAAACTAAGACTTATTCGTGTCAAGTATCCTCAAGTTTAACTGTGCTTCATAGACTCTCTGCTTGAATTAATTTCTCTCTGAAGTTTCCTATAGACTGTTAAGCTGCATGTAATATCTACACCAAGTGTTGTGGTCTTTAGCTTTGCTTTGCACCTGTTTGAATCACCGTGTGATAATATAGAATTTTCCACTTATAAGACTGTGTCCAGTAGTTGTCTTGTTCCACGCAAGAAGTCTCCTGAGTTATCCCCTATAATTATTACAGGATACTCTAGCCACAAAAGAGGAGACTGCTGGAACAATGACTGCAGAAGGCAGATTAGAGCAGGTGTTTTCCATAATTAGATCACTGCAGAAAGATGTGGAAGGTCTGCAAAAGAAGTTTGGAAGCTTTGAATGCAATGAACAGGTGCTTGGACAAACTTTGCAGGACTTAAGCACCTGCATGGCAGCCCAGGAAAATAAACTTACTGGCATGGAGTCCCAGTATGGACGGGCTTTTCAGGACATTAGCACGCAAATAGCGGCACAACCTTCTGGGCAACCGCCACCAGCTAGCCCACCTAAGTTGCCCCCATTCAGATTTAATGGTGATCGCGACAAATTTCGTGGCTTTGTCAATCAATGTATGCTATTTTGATGTGCATGCTGACCGTTTCCCTAATGATAGATCTAAAGTATTGTGTGTAATAATGCTGCTGACCGCACGAGCGCTCGCCTGGGCGAATCCGATGATTGAATCTCGTGACACGCGGTTAACTAATTTGGATGATTTCTTGGCCGCTATGGCATTAATGTTTGATGATCCTAATCGCCGTGCAACTGCTGAATCTGCTTTATTGTCTTTACGCCAGGCTAAACGTTCTGTTATTGAGTATGCTACCGAATTCAGAAGATTAGCAGTAGATACCAATTGGGACAGTTATGCACAATTGCCTATTTTTAAGAGGGGGCTGTCTAGCATTGTAAAGGACGAATTAGCTCGCTCTGAATCGCCACAAGAGCTAGAGACATTTATACAGCATTGTGTGCGCATTGACATTCGTCTTACTGAGCGTAGGCAGGAGAAGTTTGCTGCCTTGAACCATATCTCTAACTTTTCCCTTCCTTCCAGAGAGCCTGCAGGTAAAACATCTTGGGATGTGGAGGAGGTGCCCATGCAAATTGATTCTGTTCAGAAGCGCGAGAGTAATGAGCGCCGGGGGCATCGACTTCGTGAAAGTCTATGTTTCTACTGCGGCCAGTCTGACCACTTTTTAATCTGACATCTCTGAATGTAGCCTGCCAATAAACGCTGTATTCCATTCACTTTCTATGACTTCATGTCACGCGGTCTTATGATATGTGTACGATGTCAGTAAACTATTCTTAAAAGAACAACACTCTATACAACATATAGATTAGCAACATCAGCATGTAAATATAGAATAGATTTACCTGACACGATATCCGTTGAACTCAGGGTTAATCTTGAGGACTTGATACACTGTCACAGGAAAGAGGAGGACCGGGGTCTAACCTGACCCTAAACTGGGGTCCTAACTAATCCCTCACCTTGGAGGTACTGATAATGGTTCAGAGGTCCAAGTCTCCAGCCTAACCCTGTCTCCTATCAGTCCCTGAACCCTGTAATCAGTCCTAAGAAGGATTCTGATTACCACCAAAGGGATATGGGCTGATCTCTGCTAAATACACAGATTAGACATATAAGAGAGACTGGAGAAAACACAGACTTGCATACACACACAAACACAGAAGGAACATAAATGATCTGGGATATTAAACTCTAAGCAAGGTGCTTAAAACAACTAAGGAGCTCTTTAACTTAAGTCTATACAGATACAATCCTATCTGTGGTCTGCATGAAGAATTTCACTGGCAACTCCCAACACAGACAACCAGAGATTTAAAGGAAACCAATCAACAAATAATTAATTGCAGCCGGGAGAAAACTGCACCCAGTCCCAGAACTGAGCACAGACAGAATTAACTCCCTAACTGCCAAACACAAAGAAACAGCAACTCAGCTGTGAGAAGTCAGAATGTGCAACCGCGACGATCTTCGTGGCGATGCACACATGACAGTACCCCCCCTTCTACGAGGGGCCTCCGGACCCTCAGGGCCAGGTTTGCCCGGGTGAGTTCTGTGGAAGGTCCGCACCAAACGATCTGCGTTAATGTCAGACGCAGGAACCCACGTCCTCTCCTCTGGACCATACCCCTTCCAATGCACCAAGTACTGAAGGGACCGGCGATTCAGACGTGAGTCAATGATCTTTGACACTTGAAACTCTAAGTTACCATTGACCACCACTGGAGGAGGAGGTAGAGGTGATGGTATGACTGGTGCCACGTACCTCTTAAGTAATGACTTGTGGAACACATTATGAATTTTAAACGTAGGAGGGAGGTCCAGACGAAATGCCACAGGATTAATTATGGAACTGATCCTGTACGGCCCGATGAATCTGGGGCCCAGCTTCCAGGAGGGAACTTTAAGTTTTATATTCCTGGTAGACAACCATACCAGATCGTTCACATTAAGATCTGGACCAGAAACTCTCCTCCTATCAGCCATACGTTTATAACGGTTCCCCATAGCACTCAGATTATTCAATACACCTCTCCACACTGAAGCAAGTGACGACGAGAAACGCTCCTCCTCAGGAACCCCAGAAGGGCCCCCCCATTGAATGTACAAAACTGGGGATGAAAACCATATGCCCCAAAAAACGGGGACTTACCAGTGGACTCGCTCCGCCTGTTGTTAAGAGCGAACTCTGCCAGAGGCAAGAAAGAAGACCAGTCCTCCTGGTTCTCTGAGACAAAACACCGAAGATAAGTCTCTAGGCTTTGATTCAGACGCTCTGTCTGACCATTGGTCTGCGGATGAAAAGCCGAGGAAAATGACAATTGCATCCCCCGACGTAAACAAAATGCCCTCCAAAACTTGGACACAAACTGAGACCCCCTATCTGACACCACATCAGAAGGCAACCCATGAAGTCTCACAATCTCCCCAATGAACACCTGCGCCAGAGTTTTAGCATTAGGGAGGGCAGGAAGAGCAATGAAATGTGCCATCTTACTGAACCTGTCAACAACCACCAGTATGACAGTCTTCCCTGAAAAATAAAAAATTTGTCTCGCCCACCAGTGAACCTGTCCGGGAGAGCTACTTTAGGTTCAAATCTGGTTTGCTCCGAGGGAGACAAAACTTTGGACTTAATGTCCGTCAGCTCCATGGATAATCCCTGCAACTGCAGAGCCAGCTGGGCTACTGGATCCATGGCAACTGGGAATAATTTTATAGGCCAGTGAAAATGTCACGCGGTCTTATGATATGTGTACGATGTCAGTAAACTATTCTTAAAAGAACAACACTCTATACAACATATAGATTAGCAACATCAGCATGTAAATATAGAATAGATTTACCTGACACGATATCCGTTGAACTCAGGGTTAATCTTGAGGACTTGATACACTGTCACAGGAAAGAGGAGGACCGGGGTCTAACCTGACCCTAAACTGGGGTCCTAACTAATCCCTCACCTTGGAGGTACTGATAATGGTTCAGAGGTCCAAGTCTCCAGCCTAACCCTGTCTCCTATCAGTCCCTGAACCCTGTAATCAGTCCTAAGAAGGATTCTGATTACCACCAAAGGGATATGGGCTGATCTCTGCTAAATACACAGATTAGACATATAAGACAGACTGGAGAAAACACAGACTTGCATACACACACAAACACAGAAGGAACATAAATGATCTGGGATATTAAACTCTAAGCAAGGTGCTTAAAACAACTAAGGAGCTCTTTAACTTAAGTCTATACAGATACAATCCTATCTGTGGTCTGCATGAAGAATTTCACTGGCAACTCCCAACACAGACAACCAGAGATTTAAAGGAAACCAATCAACAAATAATTAATTGCAGCCGGGAGAAAACTGCACCCAGTCCCAGAACTGAGCACAGACAGAATTAACTCCCTAACTGCCAAACACAAAGAAACAGCAACTCAGCTGTGAGAAGTCAGAATGTGCAACCGCGACGATCTTCGTGGCGATGCACACATGACACTTCACCACCCAAGGAGCTGAAGGAAAAGAACTCTCACTGTTCTCTCCCTATTAAGATCCTGTGTTCTGGACAGTGGATTTCCAGTGCAGCTATGATTGACTCTGGTGCAGGTGGCAATTTTATGGATATCGCATTTGCCAAAGAACAAGGTATTGAAATTCAGCAAAGAGCCTCTCCAATTACCATGGAAACAGTGGATGGGTCACCTTTAATCTCCGGGCCTGTGGATCAGGAGACCGCACCCCTTGAGCTTTTGTTGGAACCTAATCATCAGGAGCAACTCTCAACTGGGAGACCAAGGAGGTTATCTTTCCAACAAGGAGCAACCCAGCATCAACTGAAGTTGTCCCTGAGTCCACTGCTACGGAACCACCTGTACAGGTATTTACTTTACCTTCAGCATATAAAGAGTTCTCTGACATCTGTGACAAGAAGAATGCAGATCAGCTTCCTCCACACAGGCATTATGACTGTCCCATTGAGCTGCTTCCTGGGGCAGCTATACCTTTTGGCAACGTATACCCTTTGTCGGCACCTGAGCTCCAAGCCTTAAAGGAGTATATTGATGAAAACCTGGCCAAAAGCTTCATACGTCCTTCTTCCTCACCAGCAGGGGCACCTATATTTTTTGTAAAAAAGAAGGATGGGACCGAGACCCTGTGTAGACTATCGGGAACTCAATAAGATAACCATACGAAAATGTTACCCTTTGCCTCTGATTCCCGAATTACTGGAAAGAGTCCGCCATGCTAAGGTGTTCACTAAACCGGATCTTCGTGGGCTTATAATTTGGTGCGTATTCGTCCAAGGGATGAGTGGAAGACAGCATTCAGATGCCGGTATGGACACTTTGAATGTCTCGTGATGCCCTTGGGCTTTGTAACGCCCCTGCAACGTTTCAACACCTTGCTAATGACATCTTCAGAGATTTGTTGGACCAGTTTGTGGTGATCTATTTGGACGATATTTTAATCTTTTCTGACTTTCTACAGGAACATGAAAAACATGTCAAAGAGGTTTTAAGACGTCTCAAAGAGAACCATCTGTATATCGTAGAATGTAAGTCCGCAAGGACAGGGTCCTCTCCCCTCTGTACCAGTCTGTCATTGTAAATTTGTTTACTGTAAACGATATCTATAACTTTGTATGTAACCCCTTCTTGTTATGGAAATTTAATTAGGATAAATCTATCCTGAAGTGTTTGCTGGTGCTGTTCCCAATTTTCTATTAAATGTCTTTTTGAGCGCTCAGAACGAAATGAGGACTGTCCACACGGAAGTGTCAGTATAACAGTTCGTCAAGACCCCAGTTTATTATTCATTCAAGGTTTTATACGTTTACAAAAGGGGCTGGTTAGTCAATTAACATACAATTAAAAGCTGCTAGATTATTGGCTGTTCTAGTGTAAGTATGATAATTATGATAAAAGGGCTGAAGTTGCAGATTTATTGTTTTTGTTCTTTGCCCTAGCTTTCTTACATGACTAGTAAAGAAAACAATAGATATCTATTAAGACTTTCTGTTCTTGTTTCTTATGAAGGCCAGGGTCGTTTAAAACGACTGATTATAGCTGGCATCAGCTTTTGCATAGATATGTGTGAGCACAGGATTTTTAGCAAGTGAGATCTATCTAACTGTGAATGCATGTATATGAATATACATTGAATATATGGAATACATATATATTTCCATGACAGTCCCCCCTTAGATACCACTTGCCCTAAAAACCTGCTCCTGTCCCAAAGCGCTGCAACTCTTTTGTGCTGCCGTCGGGTTGAGATATGCCTAGTACATGCCTCCCCTACCGATACAGACTTTTCACAAATGGGCGGTCAGGAGGACTGTCCCTAGCAGGGGTTCATGTGTTTGCAATCATAGTCTCTTTATTCAACTGCATGTTCAGAAAAACGTGTGTATTCTTCATCAGGTAGGTCACCTGTCTGGTCAGTCAGAGCATCCACGACATCCTTCATGGCTTAGGTGTCTCTCCTGGTACGGGAGCTTCCTTGCAATGCGATACCTGGATCCAAGCAGGCTTTCCCTCTAGTTTCACAGAGGTTGGTGTCATCTGGGGCTCTTGGACAGGACCATCAAATCTGGGATCGAGTGTTCTCATTTCCAACTTTTTTTTTCACCAACACCCAGTCTCCTGGCTTTCAACGAGTGCATACCGGACACTGAGCCTGGATCTGGCAGTAAAGAGAAAAACTCGAGAATGGACATTAGTTTTTGACCAATTCAATTACATAAGCAAACAAGATATAATTTTGCACATTCTGCTGCTGAGGGAAGAATGCACCTGACTTGGGACTAGACCCAAACAAAATTTTGCATGGTGACAGATTTTCTGGGTCTCTGGGAGTGTGCCTTACGCTAAACAGTGCAATTGGGAGTGTGTCATGCCATGGTTTGCGTGTCTCTTGGGGAATTTTTAGCATCCTATTCTTAAGTGTTACGTTCAGTCTTTCTATCTTCCCGCTGCTCTGGGGGTGGTAAGGAGTGTGTAGGCCTAAATCTGACCCTACTGCTAACCAGATCTCTTGTGTCAGATTTGCTGTGAATGCGGGTCCCTGATCACTTTCTATCATTTCTGGAACCCCGTATCTGCACACTATTTTCCGAAAGTAGCTTCTTTGCAGTAGTCTTTGCTGACTTGGAAGGCTTCTGTCCATCTTGAAAACACTTCTTTGACCACAATGGCGTATTTGAATCCTTCACTTGGCGATATCTGGTTGTGGTCTATCTGGATCCTCTGAAGCTGGTAGAGTGGTCTTGCCAGATGAGGTGAGGGGGACTTTCTTCCACACGTCCAGGCTTGCATTTGCCGCAGGTCAGAAAGCTGCTGGTGAATTTGGCTGTTAGGGTGGAGATCCCTGAAGCGAACCAGTAAGCACCAATCGGATCATTCATCTGTGTCTTTGATATGTGGGTGGTGGGTCCATGTGCCCATGGGACCACCATAGGGTGCATACTTTGTGGTAGGCAGGGTTTGAAGTCCATTATTGATAGCCTTCCTTCTTCACGTGTTGCTTTTTTCGCATTCAGCTCTTCTCCCTTTTGGAGCTTGGTCTTGCAACTTCTTGAGCAGATCCCAGGACGTCTTTTTGTCAGGTTTCTTGTCTTCAGTCGTCATGTAGTAGCCGTCTGGCTCTACGACCTCTCCCACTTCTCCATGTTGTCTTCCTTTGGCCGCTTCTTTGGCTGCCATGTCCGCCATGTTATTGCCTCACGCCTCTTCTGTTCTCAGTTTTCCATGCACTTTGATTTTTCAAATTGCCACCATTTTGGAAATTGGAGTACACCCAGCAGGTCCCTGAAGGCTCCATGGTGCTTCACGGTTGTCCCGTTTGCTGTGATGAAGTCCCTTGCAGCCCAGATGGGCCCAAAGTCGTGTGCTATGCCATACGAGCACCTGTAGTCGGTGTAGATGTTTGCAGTCTTGCCTTCTGCCATGTGGCAGGCCTTCGTCAGCGCTATCAGTTCTGCTTCCTGGGCTGAAAGGCTAGGTGACATACTTCTGGACCACAGGATTTCTTGATTGCTGGTCACTGCACTTCCTGTGTGGAAACTTCTTCATCATCTGCAAATCTGGAGCCATCCAAGTAGAGGATAAATTCTGTAAATTTTGTTCTGGAAAGTCCATATTGTATCCCCCCTTGGGAGTGGGAGTAGAGTGGCCGGGATGAGGACTGTAGGTCTGGAGACGGTGACATTATGAGACAAAGGCGATAGAGGCGCCACAAAGATGCCTGGCGGTGGGGAGATTATTCTTGGTTGAGCTTGATTGAGGATTGCCAAGATGTCGTGTGGAGTGAGAGTTTCCAGTGGCTGTCCAAGAGTGATGTCAGCAACCTTGGAATTAATGGCGCTATATAAATAAATAAATAATAATAATAATATCAAGCCAGAGAAATGCGAGTTCCATCGTTCTGAGATACAGTTCTTAGGTTATATCATCTCTCCTCAGGGGCTGAACATGGAATCTGTTAAAATTCAGGCTATCCTTGACTGGCCGGTACCCAAGAACGTTAAGGAGGTCCAACGTTTTATTGGTTTTGCAAATTTCTACAGACGTTTCATTCGAAATTTTTCTGATATTGTCCGTCCCATTACTTCCTTGACAATGAAGGAAAAGCCCTTTAAGTGGTCTTCACAGGCTCAAGAAGCTTTTGATCGGCTTAAGAACTCTTTCACCTCAGCACCGCTGTTGATACACCCAGATCCAACACTATATTTCATTGTGGAGGTGGATGCTTCTGATAATGCTTTGGGGGCTATTCTCTCCCAAAGAACTGGAGAGAAGGGGCTGCTACACCCTTGTGCTTTCTTTTCCCGTAGACTAACCTCAGCAGAGAAGAATTGCGACGTGGGAGACAAGGAATTGCTGGCTATTATTGCGGCTTTCAAGGAATGGAGGCATCATCTGCAAGGAGCTGCACAACAGATCGTAGTGTTGACTGACCATCGCAATTTAGAGTTCCTTAGATCCGCTAGATATTTTTCTCCTCGTCAGGCTCGTTGGAATTTATTTTTAAATCAATTTAATTTTGTTATCTCGTACCGTCCAGGTTCTCGTAATGGGAAGCCTGATGCTTTATCCCGAATCCATGCTGCGGATTCCGTACCTGGAGCCCCGTCCAAGACCATTCTATCTGATGCCAATTTCATCGGAGTTATCCATGATCAAGACTTGTGGAAGGAGTGCAGGGAGGCTTATGACGGTGATCTGGCCAATCCACCTGTTGATATTAATCTTGTCTTTAAGGGTGGCATGTGGTTCAGAGATTGACGTATCTACGTCCCTGAAGCCGTCCGTCTGCAGATCCTCAAGTTGGTACATGACTCCAAGTTGGCTGGTCACGGGGGTACAGAAGACACAAGAGTTCCTAAGCCGATTTCTCTGGTGGCCAACTTGCCTGAAGGATACCAAGGACTATGTTCTCTCTTGCGAGGTATGTGCTCGTTACAAGACTCCTTGTGTGGCACCTACGGGTCTTCTGCAACCATTACCTGTTCTGTCCCGCCCTTGGGGGTCTATATCAATGGACTTTATTGTGGAGCTGCCTACATCGGGGGGCATGAATACGATCATGGTGGTAGTTGACCGCCTGACTAAAGCCGCTCATTTTGTTCCATGCACCGGCCTCCCCTCAGCTAAGGATACAGTGAACTTGGTTATACAGAATGTCTTTCGGCTGCATGGGGTCCCGGATGAGATCATCTCTGACCGTGGAGTACAGTTCACTTCAAGAGTCTGGAAGGGTTTTGCTCTGCACTCAATATTAATGTCTGTCTCTCTTCCGCTTACCATCCCCAGAGAAATGGTCAGACTGAGCGCACCAACCAGACGCTGGAACAATATCTAAGATGCTATGTCAGCCATCTCCAGGATAATTGGTTGGAGTTGCTACCGTTAGCCGAATTTTCATACAATTCTCAGAGCGCCTCCACTAAGTTTACACCTTTCTTTGCCAATCTGGGTTATCATCCGTGTATCTTACCTAGGTCTCCGATTAATTCTTCGGTTCCGGCAGTGGAGGAAAGGCTGACTGCGATGAGGCAAAATTTGGAGGTTCTGAAGGAGTCCCTGACCACAGCTCAAGAACGTTATAAGAGATCGGCTGATAGATTCCGTAAACCAGGGTTACCCAACTCCAGTCCTCAAGGACCACCAACAGATCAGGTTTTCAGGATTTCCTTTGTATTGCACAGGTGAGGCAATTATCACCTGAGCAATACAAAGGAAATCCTGAAAACATGACCTGTTGGTGGTCCTTGAGGACTGGAGTTGGGGAACCCTGCCGTAAACCTGCACCCATGTTCAAGGTAGGAGATTCCGTGTGGTTAGCAACTAAAAATCTGAAATTAAACGTCCCTTCACAAAAACTTGGACAGAAGTTTATTGGCCCTTTCAAGATCAACGGTATTGTGAGCTCCATGGCCTGCCGTCTGAAGCTACCTAGGACTATGAAGGTACACCCAGTTTTCCATGTATCTTTACTAAAGCCTGTATCTCCTAATATCTTCCAGGGACGTGTTGTGCCACCTCCGCAGCCTGTGGTGATTGATGGGCAAGAAGAATTTGTGGTGGAGGAAATTATTGATTCCAGGATTCGCAGGAATCGACTCCAATATCTAATAAGATGGCAGGGATATCCCCCTGAGGAAGACTCTTGGGAACCGATGGAAAGCATCAATGCCCAACAGAAGATTTCTCGTTTTCATCAGAGATTTCCTGAGAAACCAGGTCCAGGATCGTCCTGAGGCCGCTTCTAAGGAGGGAATAATGTCAGGACTCTGAACATTTTTGATCACCTTTTGTGCATTACTGCCCTTTTCCAAGATGGCATCTTTGGTCTCATGTGCACTGTGTCTTCCTGCTATATAACTCCACCCCAGCCTTTAGTCTGTGCTAGAGTATTCTGCCTTGCATCCAGCTTCTGACCTCTGGTGGCTTCCTGGCTTTGTACCTGCTCCTGTGAACCTGTTTTATGATCCTGCTACTCTGCTCTGAGTTCCTGCTGCATACACCAGTTTCCAGTAATCCTCCTTCATCTGGCTGCTTGTGTTACTCCCTCTGCATTTGCTGGACATGTAAGCTGTTGCAGCCCTGTGCTGCTTAAAACTGAGACTATCACCCATGCCTTCCTGGTTGAGCTAAAGATATCATTTGAACTGCCTACCTGTGCTTGGACTAAACAAAGACTTATTCGTGTCAAGTATCCTCAAATTTAACTGTGCTTCATAGACTCTCTACTTGATTTAATTTCTCTCTGAAGTTTCCTATAGACTGTTAAGCTGCATTTAATATCTACACCAAGTGTTGTGGTCTTGAGCTTTGCACCTGTTTGAATCACCGTGTGATAATATAGACTTTTCCACTTATAAGACTGTGTCCTATAGTTGTCTTGTTCCACGCAAGAAGTCTCCTGAGTTATCCCCTATAATTATTACACCCCTACACATCCCTAACCCCAACCCCAAAACACCCCTAACACTAATCCTAACTCTAACCCTAACCACAAGCCTAAACCTAATCCCAACCCTAACCCTAATTCTAACCATAACCCTAATTCCAACCCTAACCCTAATTCTAACCCTAATGCTAGAGGCTAGGTTCACATTACATTTTATCAGCCCGTTCAACACATAGCGTTGACGGGCTGGTAACGGTATAGCGTTATGCTATACCCGCTAGCGCAGATGAATCAGCAGATGATTCATCTGTGCTAGCGGTGACGGAGTCCAGACGCTGCAGCCCGCGTCCAAGGCTCCATCACTGAATGACGGCATGTCGCGAACGCATGCCACTTTACGGCATACGTCACGATGCGCCCGCAAATGGGGTGAATGGCAGCATTATCGGACTGCGTTACACCGCGTTATACCGTGGTGTAACGCAGTCCATCTAACGGACTGCCATAACGCGATATGAATACAGCCTAACCCTAATGCTAACCCTAACCTAACCCTAACTGTAATTCCAACCCTAATAGAAAATATATGTATTTTCTAAATTTTATTATTTGTCCCTACCTATGGGGGTGATAAAGGGGGCGTTTATTTACTTTTTTAGTTATTTTGATCAATGTGAGAGTTTATCACAGTGATCAAAATAAATTTTTGTACTCTGGAGGGCGCAATGCGCATGCGCCCGCCATTTTCCAAGATGGAGGCGCCCATGAAGAGTCCCAGATGGACGCCGGGATGGATCCAGGGACACCGGCCCAGGGAGGTGAACGGAAGGCGGGGGGGGGGCGGAGGCAACGAGGAGGGGAGAGGACCGGAGCGCAGTGGAGCAGATAGTGACGGCGGTGACCGATCGCCGCCGTCACTCGGTGTGGGGAGGGTCGGAACTCGGTGTCCAGCCATGGCAAATGCTATTGCAGCATCGGCCATGGCTGGATTGTAATATTTCACCAAATTTCATTGATGAAATATTACAAATCGGTCTGATTGGCTGTTTCACTTTTAACAATCAGAGCGATCGTAGCCACGTAGGGGTTAAGCCACCTCCACTGTGGTGATGCACAAAGAGTCTTGTTACTGCGGGTCGGGTGACCTTTCAGTGACCCCAGTGACCCGACCTTTAGGAACATGATTTATAGCATGACGCCCACGTCGGAGTCATGGGTCGGGAAGGGGTTAAGAGAGGCCTGGGCAGTACCTAAACAAGAGTGGATTTGCCCTGACTTCCATACCAATGATCCCTTTAAGAGGGGCCTGGGGTCAGAATCAGAGCGCTGAGTGGTACGGTCCTAACTTCCATACCGGGGATTTCTTTAAAAGAAACCTGCGGTCAAAACTAAAGCACTGGATGGATTTGCCCTGACTTCCATACCAATGATCCCTTTAAGAGAGGCCTGGAGTTAGTACCAGAGCATTTGAAGGCAATTGCCCTGACTTCCATACCGGGGATCCCTTTAATAGAGGCCTGGGGTCAGAACCAGAACGCTGAGGGATTTGTCCTAACTTCCATACTGGGGATCCCTTTAAGAGAGGCCTGGGGTCAGTACCAAAGCGCAGAGTGGATTTGCCCTCACTTCCGTACCGGGGATCCCTTTAAGAGGGAAGATGCTCCTTTCTGGGGGGCAGACAATGGCTGGAGCTTATGTTCCTGGGATGCTAGATTTCTCCCACCCAGTCACTGGCTGCTGAGGTGTCCTGGAGTGAGAAAACTTGCTCATAGCAACCAATCACAGCTCAGCTTCTTTTAAACAGCTCTGGTGAAATGAAAGATGCTTCCTGATTGGTTATACACACACACATTCAATTTTATATATATATAGATTGTATGCAGCAGTGCATATAGTCAGCGTTCGCTTCCAGCTTTCCGTATGCAGTGCTGCTGCTGTAGTCTTTGGGCTGTTCCACCTGTTCACACTTGCATTTCTCTGGCGGTACTGGTCAGTTTGGTGTCGCTGTATCTCTTATATGACAGAACATAAAGCTGTTCGTGTCCCAGGAGCCCTGCTGCCTGCCCTGCACCTAGGCCGGGCCCGGGCCACCTTCCTGGGGCTGTGGTGCACTGATTCATTGCAGCGAGCCCACCCCTCCCGGGACGCTCCACGTGATCCTGTTCCTCGCACGATGAAGGACACGAGATGTGATTGGCTGCCTTCACCTTAAGCACGGTGTACACGCGGCCACTATGTCTGTTAGCAATAAAGTTTTTCAGAACGACTAATGACGTCACTCTTCCGGCGCAGTCACGTGTGCCAGGTAAACAGTCCGGTGCTGGAGTTTCCCGGCGCTGGATCTTTTCGCGGGCTCGGGGCCGTGTTCCGTTCTTTCGCTGTATGGTGGTGCCCCAGCAAGCGGGTGATGCTCCTGCTGCCCCGGAGCAGGGGACGAGGATGACGACGAGCTGCTGCTGCTGATGTCGACTTCGGTGATGATCCCGCATAAGGCGCCGCCGGTCACCGCCGAGCAGAGTGTGCTGCAGACGTTCTTCTGCCATCTGGGCCACTTCTCCTATGACAAGGCCAAGGACAATGTGGAGCGCGAGAAAGAAGCCAACAAGACGGCGGGGGCATCGTGGTCCAACACGCTGGCTGCCCTGGCTCATCTGGCGGCCGCGGAGAAGGCGTATCACAGCATGAGCTTCCTGGGCCAGAAGCCGGGTGAGATCTAGTGGCCCCAGCCTGCCCAGATGCCGCACTAAGGGTGGTGGGCGATGGCTGCCCTCAGTAACTAGGTGATAGGATGCCACTGTGACATGTCATGACCTATGCACTAAGGGTGGTGGGTGATGGCTACCCTCAGTAACTAGGTGATAGGATGCCACTGTGACATGTCATGACCTATGCCCTGAGGTGGTGGGCGATGGCTGCCCTCAGTAACTAGGTGATAGGATGCCACTGTGACATGTCATGACCTATGCACTAAGGGTGGTGGGCGATTGCTGCCCTCAGTAACTAGGTGATAGGATGCCACTGTGACATGTCATGACCTATGCACTAAGGGTGGTGGCGATGGCTGCCCTCAGTAACTAGGTGATAGGATGCCACTGTGACATGTCATGACCTATGTCCTGAGGGTGGTGGGTGATGGCTGCCCTCAGTAACTAGGTGATAGGATGCCACTGTGACATGTCATGACCTATGCACTAAGGGTGGTGGGCGATTGCTGCCCTCAGTAACTAGGTGATAGGATGCCACTGTGACATGTCATGACCTATGCACTAAGGGTGGTGGGTGATGGCTGCCCTCAGTAACTAGGTGATAGGATGCCACTGTGACATGTCATGACCTATGCACTAAGGGTGGTGGGCGATTGCTGCCCTCAGTAACTAGGGATAGGATGCCACTGTGACATGTCATGACCTATGCACTAAGGGTGGTGGGCGATGGCTGCCCTCAGTAACTAGGTGATAGGATGCCACTGTGACATGTCATGACCTATGCACTAAGGGTGGTGGGCGATGGCTGCCCTCAGTAACTAGGTGATAGGATGCCACTGTGACATGTCATGACCTATGCACTAAGGGTGGTGGGCGATGGCTACCCTCAGTAACTAGGTGATAGGATGCCACTGTGACATGTCATGACCTATGCACTAAGGGTGGTGGGCGATGGCTGCCCTCAGTAACTAGGTGATAGGATGCCACTGTGACATGTCATGACCTATGCACTAAGGGTGGTGGGCGATGGCTGCCCTCAGTAACTAGGTGATAGGATGCCACTGTGACATGTCATGACCTATGCACTAAGGGTGGTGGGCGATGGCTGCCCTCAGTAACTAGGTGATAGGATGCCACTGTGACATGTCATGACCTATGCACTAAGGGTGGTGGGCGATGGCTGCCCTCAGTAACTAGGTGATAGGATGTCACTGTGACATGTCATGACCTATACACTAAGGGTGGTGGGCGATGGCTACCCTCAGTAACTAGGTGATAGGATGCCACTGTGACATGTCATGACCTATACACTAAGGGTGGTGGGCGATGGCTACCCTCAGTAACTAGGTGATAGGATGCCACTGTGACATGTCATGACCTATGCACTAAGGGTGGTGGGCGATGGCTGCCCTCAGTAACTAGGTGATAGGATGCCACTGTGACATGTCATGACCTATGCACTAAGGGTGGTGGGCGATGGCTGCCCTCAGTAACTAGGTGATAGGATGCCACTGTGACATGTCATGACCTATGCCCTGAGGGTGGTGGGCGATGGCTGCCCTCAGTAACTAGGTGATAGGATGCCACTGTGACATGTCATGACCTATGCCCTGAGGGTGGTGGGCGATGGCTGCCCTCAGTAACTAGGTGATAGGATGCCACTGTGACATGTCATGACCTATGCCCTGAGGGTGGTGGGCGATGGCTGCCCTCAGTAACTGATAGGATGTCACTGCGACATGTCATGACCTATGCCCTGAGGGTGGTGGGTGATGGCTGCCCTCAGTAACTAGGTGATAGGATGCCACTGTGACATGTCATGACCTATGCCCTGAGGGTGGTGGGCGATGGCTGCCCTCAGTAACTAGGTGATAGGATGCCACTGTGACATGTCATGACCTATGCCCTGAGGGTGGTGGGTGATGGCTACTGTCAGTAACTGATAGGATGTCACTGCGACATGTCATGACCTATGCCCTGATGGTGGTGGGCGATGGCTGCCCTCAGTAACTAGGTGATAGGATGCCACTGTGACATGTCATGACCTATGCCCTGAGGGTGGTGGGCGATGGCTGCCCTCAGTAACTAGGTGATAGGATGCCACTGTGACATGTCATGACCTATGCCCTGAGGGTGGTGGGCGATGGCTACCCTCAGTAACTAGGTGATAGGATGCCACTGCGACATGTCATGACCTATGCCCTGAGGGTGGTGGGTGATGGCTACCCTCAGTAACTGATAGGATGTCACTGCGACATGTCATGACCTATGCCCTGAGGGTGGTGGGTGATGGCTACCCTCAGTAACTAGTGATAGGATGCCACTGTGACATGTCATGACCTATGCCCTGAGGGTGGTGGGCGATGGCTACCCTCAGTAACTAGGTGATAGGATGCCACTGTGACATGTCATGACCTATGCCCTGAGGGTGGTGGGCGATGGCTACCCTCAGTAACTAGGTGATAGGATGCCACTGTTACTTGTCATGACCTATGCCCTGAGGGTGGTGGGCGATGGCTGCCCTCAGTAACTAGGTGATAGGATGCCACTGCGACATGTCATGACCTATGCCCTGAGAGTGGTGGGTGATGGCTACCTTCAGTAACTAGGTGATAGGATGTCACTGTGACATTCATGGCCTATGCCCTGAGGGTGGTGGGTGATGGCTGCCCTCAGTAACTAGGTGATAGGATGTCACTGCGACATGTCATGACCTATGCCCTGACGGTGGTGGGCGATGGCTACCCTCAGCTAGGTGATAGGATGTCGCTGCGACATGTCATGACCTATGCCCTGAGGGTGGTGGGCGATGGCTACCCTCAGTAACTAGGTGATAGGATGCCACTGTGACATGTCATGACCTATGCCCTGAGGGTGGTGGGCGATGGCTACCCTCAGTAACTAGGTGATAGGATGTCACTGCGACATGTCATGACCTATGCCCTGAGGGTGGTGGGCGGTGGCTACCCTCAGTAACTAGGTGATAGGATGTCGCAGCGACATGCCATGACCTATGCCCTGACGGTGGTGGGCGATGACTACCCTCAGCTAGGTGATAGGATGTCGCTGCGACATGTCATGACCTATGCCCTGAGGGTGGTGGGCGATGGCTACCCTCAGTAACTAGGTGATAGGATGTCACTGTGACATGTTATGACCTATGCCCTGAGGGTGGTGGGTGATGGCTGCCCTCAGTAACTAGGTGATAGGATGCCACTGTGACATGCCATGACCTATGCCCTGAGGGTGGTGGGTGATGGCTACCCTCAGTAACTAAGTGATAGGAAGCCACTGTGACATGTCATGACCTATGCCCTGAGGATGGTGGGCGATGGCTACCCTCAGTAACTGATAGGATGTCACTGCGACATGTCATGACCTATGCCCTGAGGGTGGTGGGCGATAGCTACCCTCAGTAGCTAGGTGATAGTATGTCACTGCGACATGTCATGACCTATGCCCTGATGGTGGTGGGCGATGGCTGCCCTCAGTAACTAGGTGATAGGATGCCACTGTGACATGTCATGACCTATGCCCTGAGGGTGGTGGGCGATGGCTACCCTCAGTAACTAGGTGATAGGATGTCACTGCGACATGTCATGACCTATGCCTTGAGGGTGGTGGGCGATGGCTACCCTCAGTAACTAGGTGATAGGATGTCGCAGCGACATGCCATGACCTATGCCCTGAGGGTGGTGGGTGATGGCTGCCCTCAGTAACTAGGTGATAGGATGCCACTGTGACATGTCATGACCTATGCCCTGAGGGTGGTGGGCGATGGCTACCCTCAGTAACTAGGTGATAGGATGTCACTGCGACATGTCATGACCTATGCCCTGAGGGTGGTGGGCGATGGCTACCCTCAGTAACTAGGTGATAGGATGTCGCAGCGACATGCCATGACCTATGCCCTGACGGTGGTGGGCGATGACTACCCTCAGCTAGGTGATAGGATGTCGCTGCGACATGTCATGACCTATGCCCTGAGGGTGGTGGGCGATGGCTACCCTCAGTAACTAGGTGATAGGATGCCACTGTGACATGTTATGACCTATGCCCTGAGGGTGGTGGGTGATGGCTGCCCTCAGTAACTAGGTGATAGGATGCCACTGTGACATGCCATGACCTATGCCCTGAGGGTGGTGGGTGATGGCTACCCTCAGTAAACTAAGTGATAGGAAGCCACTGTGACATGCCATGACCTATGCCCTGAGGATGGTGGGCGATGGCTACCCTCAGTAACTGATAGGATGTCACTGCGACATGTCATGACCTATGCCCTGAGGGTGGTGGGCGATAGCTACTCTCAGTAGCTAGGTGATAGTATGTCACTGCGACATGTCATAGAATCATAGAATGGTAGAGTTGGAAGGGACCTCCTGGGTCATCTGGTCCAACCCCTGCTCAAAGCAGGATTCTCTAAATCATCCCAGACAGATGTCTATCCAGCCTCTGTTTGAAGACTTCCATTGAAGGAGAACTCACCACCTCTTGTGGCAGCCTGTTCCACTCATTGATCACCCTAACTGTCAAAAAGTTTTTTCTAATATCTAATCTGTGTCTCCTCCCATTCAGTTTCATCCCATTGCTTCTAGTCTTTCCTTGCGCAAATGAGAATAAAGATGATCCTTCTACAATGTGACAGCCCTTGAGATATTTGTAGACAGCTATTAAGTCTCCTCTCAGTCTTCTTTTTTGCAAGCTAAACATTCCCAAATCCTGCAACCGTTCCTCATAGGACATGGTTTGCAGACCGGTCACCATTCTGGTGGCTCTTCTCTGAACTTGCTCCAGTTTGTTGATGTCCTTTTTAAAATGTGGTGCCCAAAACTGGACACAGTATTCCAGATGAGGTCTGACCAAAGAGGAGTAGAGGGCAATAATGACCTCACGTGATCTAGACTGTATGCTTCTGTTGATACATCCTAGAATTGCATTTGCCTTTTTTGCTGCTGCATCACACTGTTGACTCATGTTAAGTCTGTGATCAATTAGTATACCCAAGTCTTTTTCACATGTGCTGTTACTTAGCCCTATTCCTCCCATTTTGTATATGCTTTTTTCATTTTTATTGCCCAGATGTAGTACTTTGCATTTTTCCCTGTTAAAATCCATTCTGTTAGTTGCTGCCCACTGCTCCAGTTTATTTATATCTTTTTGAATCCTCTCTCTCTTCTCTAGTATTAGCTACCCCTCCTAGCTTTGTGTCATCAGCAAATTTGATCAGTTTACCCTCAATTCCTTCATCTAAATCATTGATAAAGATGTTGAACAATACAGGGCCCAAAACAGAGCCTTGTGGTACCCCACTTGAGACATTCTTCCAACTGGATGTGCAGCCATTTACAACCACTCTTTGGGTCCGATCACTAAGCCAGTTATGAATCCACCTAACAGTTGCCTTGTCCATTCCATACTTAGTCATTTTTTCAATAAGGATTGTGTGAGATACTTTGTCAAATGCTTTGCTGAAGTCATGACCTATGCCCTGATGGTGGTGGGCGATGGCTGCCCTCAGTAACTAGGTGATAGGATGCCACTGTGACATGTCATGACCTATGCCCTGAGGGTGGTGGGCGATGGCTGCCCTCAGTAACTAAGTGATAGGATGTCGCTGCGACATGCCATGATCTGTGCCCTGAGGATGGTGGGTGATGGCTGCCCTCAGTAACTAGGTGATCGGATGCCACTGCGACATGTCATGACCTATGCCCTGAGGGTGGTGGGCGATGGCTGCCCTCAGTAACTAGGTGATAGGATGTCACTGCTACATGTCATGACCTATGCCCTGAGGGTGGTGGGCGATGGCTACCCTCAGTAACTAGGTGATAGGATGTCGCTGCGACATGTCATGACCTATGTCCTGAGGGTGGTGGGTGATGGCTACCCTCAGTAACTAGGTGATAGGATGTCGCTGCGACATGTCATTACATATGCCCTGAGGGTGGTGGGTGATGGCTGCCCTCAGTAGCTAAGTGATAGGATGCCACTGCGACATGCCATGACCTATGCCCTGAGGGTGGTGGGCGATGGCTACCCTCAGTAGCTAAGTGATAGGATGCCACTGTGACATGCCATGACCTATGCCCTGAGGGTGGTGGGTGAAGGCTACCTCAGTAACTGATAGGATATCACTGCTACATTCCGTGACCTATGCCCTGAGGGTGGTGGGCGATGGCTACCCTCAGTAACTGATAGGTTATCACCGCGACACGCCATGACCTATGCCCTGAGGGTGGTGGGTGATGGCTGCCCTCAGTAGCTAGGTGATAGGATATCACTGCTACATGTCATGACCTATGCCCTGAGGGAGGAGGACGATGGCTACTGTCAGTAACTAAGTGATAGGTTATCACCGTGACATGCCATGACCTATGCCCTAAAAAAAAAAAAAGACATAAAAGCTAGTGCAGAAAACAAGCCCATACAACACTGTGTGCCTGTCAGTCCTGGCTGCTTACTTAATAACATACACCACTGCCAAGCTCTCTAGTTTGCTCATTGAGCCTGCTTTTGAATGGTGCAAGCAAACATTCCGCTGGCCTGGAGTGTCAATGTTCAGGAGCGCACTGCGCTCACAAAGCAGGAGGCTGGTAGTGGTGAGATTTTCAAGTTAAGAAGTAGAGCTGATCGGTTTAATGGAGTTGTTTGTAGCCCATAAAATAACACAACTAGAGCATGACCATTGTATAAAATCCCAATGTAATAGGCTGTTGATGAAGTCGCTCGTAAGCTTGCCTCCTTATAAGTTAGTGACAGATATATACTACGTGCTGGTTTTCTGAAATGAGACGGTGTTTACAGCCAAATTACAGCTTTAAAATGGTTGTGAAGAAGTTGAGACAAATCACAAATGATGAGGAAAAAATGTTGTTTTTTAAAGGCCCAAATATGCCTCTTTTTGACACTTATGACACCTCTGCTGTCTATGCCATACATTTCTCATAGATGCCTTTTTAAAATTTGGGGCCATCATGTGGAGGTTCCTGGAAACTCGATTGTATGTTTCCATAAGGCTATATTACACATCCATGTGCTGTCCGACCCATTGTTTCATTCATCCATGCAAAAAAAAACAAATGGGTCCTTGTCTCTGGTCTGTGAGACGCCGAGCATTTCATATTCTCAGCTGCCATTTAAAGTCTGTGTGGATCCGCATAAAACTGATTACATGCTGAAAACAGAGCTCGTTCAGATGAGTGTAATGTACGGACAAGTGCTGTCCAATTAAAGATCGGACAGCTGTATTCTATTCCAGTTATCGGGTGAGAATCGCATGTACAAGTCTGTGGGTGCATAACATATATTGGATCCCATCGGGATAACCTGTATGGCAGGGTTCGACAAACCAGGTCGCCAGTGGCGCCTAGAAAATCATACCTGGCGCCCGGGGGGAGCGCAGTCAGGTGTCAGCTGATTATCACAGCTGACACCCGGCACTATGTGTCAGGAGCGGTCACGGACCGCTCCCGGCACATTAACCCCTGGCACACCGCGATCAAACATGATCGCGGTGTACCGGGGGCACAGGGGAGGATCGCGCAGGGAGGGGGCTCCCTGCCGCTCCCCTGAGACCCTCAGAACAGCGCGATGTGTCGCGCTGTTCCGAGGGTCCCTCCTCCCTGCAGGACCCCGGATCCAAGCTGGCGCCGGGGTCCATCCGGGTCCTGCAGGGAGGCGGCTTCCTCAGTGCCTGCTGAGAGCAGGCACTGAGAAGCCTGCAGCAGTGCCAGAGCGATCGCTGGTGTGACAGAGTGCTGTGCACACTGTCTCACCAGTGATCTGGTATTATATACTGTATAATACCATGTATAATATACAGTGATGTCCCACCCTGGGATACAGTAAAAAAAAAAATAGTGTTAAAAAAAAATCATAATAAAAATAAAAAATATTCCCTAATAAATTCATGTATTCCTGTAAAAAAAAAAACAAAACAATTAAAGTACACATATTTGGTATCGCCGCATCCGTAACGACCCCCCCTATAAAACTAGAATGTTGCCTAAAATCTACCGTATATACTCATGTATAAGCCGACCCCCCCCCAATTTTGCTACAAAAACTGGGAAAAACTATGCCCCATATGATGCTCCACAGATTATGCCCCCCATATGCTCCAGATTATGCCCCATATGTTCCACAGCTTATGCCCCCATATGCTCCAGATTATGCCCCATATGTTCCACAGATTATGCCCCCATATGCTCCAGATTATGCCCCATATGTTCCACAGATTTTGCCCCATATGCTATATGCCCAATGTAATTATGCCCCCATATGCTCCACAGCTTATGCCCCCATATGCTCCATATTATGCCCCCATATGCTCCACAGATTATGCCCCCATATGCTCCAGATTATGCCCCATATGTTCCACAGTTTATGCCCCCATATGCTCCATATTATGCCCCCATATGCTCTAGATTATGCCCCCATATGTTCCACAGCTTATGCCCCCATATGCTCCATATTATGCCCCCATATGCTCCACAGATTATGCCCCCATATGCTCCAGATTATGCCCCATATGTTCCACAGTTTATGCCCCCATATGCTCCAGATTATGCCTCCATATGTTCCACAGCTTATGCCCCCATATGCTCCACAGATTATGCTCCAGATTATGCCCCATATGTTCCACAGCTTATGCCCCCATATGCTCCATATTATGCCCCCATATGTTCCACAGTTTATGCCCCCATATGCTCCATATTATGCCCCCATATGCTCCACAGATTATGCCCCCATATGCTCCATATTATGCCCCATATGTTCCACAGCTTATGCCCATATGCCTATACCCCATATGCTCACATATTATGCCCAGATTATGCCCCATATGTTCCACATCTTATGCCCTGCTCCATATTCTGCCCCATATGCCCCATAGTATAGGCCTCATCTGCTGCTGCAAAAAAAAATGACATACCTCTTGTCTCTGGGGGCCAGGTGCCGGTGTCCTGAGCAGGCGGTGACAGCGGCGCGCTATGGGGGGGCAGGTGCCGGTGTCACCGCTCGCTCAGGACCCCGGCACCTGAGATATTTACCTGTCCCGTTCCACCGCTGCGCTGCTCCCTCGGTCTGACTCCTCTGGCTGTGAATGATCTGGCAGGGGGCAGGGCGCGCACTAACGACGTCATCGCGCCCTCTGCCTGATCATTCACAGCCAGAGGAGTCAGACGAGGACGCAGCGCGCAGCGGTGGAACGGGACAGGTAAATATCGCTATACTCACCCCTCCGCCGGCGCGTCTCTGCAGCCTCTCCGCTTCTCCCGGCGCTCTCCGCAGCGCTTCAGTCCTACAGCGGTCACATGGTACCGCTCATTAAAGTCATGAATATGTGTATATTCATGACTTTAATGAGCGGTGCCATGTGACCGCTGCAGGAAGGAGCCGGAGATCGTGGGAGAAGCAGGGGGGCTGCAGAGACGCGCCGGCGGAGGGGTGAGTATGATCTGACACTCCCCCTCCCCCGCCGACCCCCTGTATATGACCCGCGTCTAAGCGAGAGGGGGACTTTCAGCCCTAAAAAATAGGCTGAAAATCTCGGCTTATACACGAGTATATACGGTAATATATCAAAATATATTTATTATCTTTAGAAGTTAAATGTTTATAACGTTTGTAATGTTTTTTTGTTAAATTAAAAACCAAGTTTGTTAAAAAAAAATTCTGGCTCCTAAATTTTTTGGCTGGCTCCTAGATTCTGAACAACTTTGTCGACCCCTGCTGTATGGCATTTGTTACTGATAAATTACGATCATTAACCTCAGAAACTGTATTTGATCATTCACCTTTTTAAAATGTTGATGTATAAAAACTGATGTCTCTCAGGCGTAAAAAAAAAACCTGGAACGTGGATGACAACATAAATGAAAACTGTCAGGAGTTTCATCCATTTCTAACATGCATTAACACTCCATGGATAAAAAAAAGTCTATACAGTCTACCTGCCTAGTGGGGAAAAATATAGATGAGGAAAAAAAAAACCAAGCAACTAGGGTGCCACCTCAGACAAAAAACGGTCAGTTTCTCTTATATAGCAACACAAATGTGAGAATGTATCCTAAGGCTGCGTTCACATGTCCTTCTGCTGCCCGATTACCGTATATACTCGAGTATAAGCCGAGATTTTCAGCCCATTTTTTAGGGCTGAAAGTGCCCCTCTCGGCTTACAGTCATATACCAGGGCGTCGGCGGGGGAGGGAAGGCGCAGCTGTCACATATACTCACCCTCTCCTGCTCTTCTCCCACGGTCTCCGGCGCCTGTGTTCAGCTGTCACGTGCTACCGCTCATTAAAGTCATGAATATGCGCATATTCATGACTTTAATGAGTGGTACCACGTGACCGATGATGGAAGGAAGAGCCGCGGCGACGGAGACAATGGGAGAAGCAGGGGCTGCAGAGACAGCGCCAGGAGGGGGTGAGTATGACGGGGAGGACGGGGG
>JARQOD010000004.1:220472961-220510057 GCA_033576555.1 Oophaga sylvatica
CAACTCGCTAAATTTTTTTCTAGATACTAGGGTTTTTAAGGGCCAAAACATTTTTTTAAATTTTCACTATTGTTTTTTCCAGGGCTGTCCCGTGACCGGGCTTGTCCAGGCAGGGCCCCGGACATCCCCCCCGGACTTGTCCAGGCATGTCCACATGGCCCCCATATTTCATTTTCACAATATGTCTATCAGTATTAAAATAAAAAAACCCCTTGTAAAAGATCCTTAAGCAAAAAAAAAAATTTTTAAAAAGAAAATAAATCGGGTGGGGGAGCAAAAATTTTGAAAAAAAAAAATAAAATGCAAAATAAATCTGAAAAGGGGGAAAAAAAATGTTTAAATTTTTGGGGCTCACATGGACCCAAAAATTCAGTTCACAAAAAGTCAAACAGAATTAAAACATAAAAACTCCTCTTACTTTTTTGGGAAAGGGGTTAAAAAGGGGGCTTAAATGGTTGATATGATAACTAAACCGAATAGCTGCATCATGAAGCTGCTTTTGGATGAAAGTGGAAAGCGTACGCATAACTAATTTTTGAAAAATATGGTTTCTCACAGGGACCCTATATGGCATTTCACAATATGTCAGCAGTATTAAACCAAAAAAACTCCCCCCGTACCCCCGACCCCTTTAAACAAAATAAAAAAAATAATGAAAAATAAATCTTGAAGGAGAAAAAAATGTTGAAAAATAGGGTGTCTAAACAGGGACCCTATGTCAGTTCACAATTTTGCTAGCTTTTTTAAAACCATAAAAACTCCTCTGTACATGATCCTTAAGCAAAATAAAAAATATAATGCAAAATAAATCTTTGAAGGAGCAAAAATGTTGAAAAATATGGTGTCTCACATGGACCCTATATGTCAGTTCACAATATGTCTATCAGTATTAAAATATAAAAACTCCTCTGTACAAAAAACTCCTCTGTACATGATCCTTAAGCAAAATAAAAAAATATAATGCAAAATAAATCTTTGAAGGAGCAAAAATGTTGAAAAATATGGTGTCTCACATGGACCCTATGTCAGTTCACAATATGTCTAGCAGTATTAAACCATAAAAACTCCTCTGTACATGATCCTTAAGCAAAATAAAAAAAATATAATGCAAAATAAATCTTTGAAGGAGCAAAAATGTTGAAAAATATGGTGTCTCACATGGACCCTATATGTCAGTTCACAATATGTCTATCAGTATTAAAATATAAAAACTCCTCTGTACATGATCCTTAAGCAAAATAAAAAAATATAATGTAAAATAAATCTGTGAAGGAGCAAAAATGTTGAAAAATAAAAAATATAATGCAAAATAAATCTGTGAAGGAGCAAAAATGTTGAAAAATATGGTGTCTCACATGGACCCTATGTCAGTTCACAATATGTCTAGCAGTATTAAACCATAAAAACTCCTCTGTACATGATCCTTAAGCAAAATAAAAAATATAATGCAAAATAAATCTTTGAAGGAGCAAAAATGTTGAAAAATATGGTGTCTCACATGGACCCTATATGTCAGTTCACAGTATGTCTATCAGTATTAAACCATAAAAACTCCTCTGTACATGATCCTTAAGCAAAATAAAAAAAAATATATAATGCAAAATAAATCTGTAAAGGAGCAAAAATATTGAAAAATATGGTGTCTCACATGGACCCTATATGTCAGTTCACAATATGTCTATCAGTATTAAAACATAAAAACACCTCTGTACACGATCCTTAAGCAAAATAAAAAAAAAAATATATAATGCAAAATAAATCTGTGAAGGAGCAAAAATGTTGAAAAATATGGTGTCTCACAGTCAGGTCACCACTGCAAAAGGTCTCTCCCCACTATGTACTCCCTGTCAGTAAACGTTTTGGTGTCACAATTAGTTCAATATCGTTTTGGTTTCACAATTAGTTCAATGCTTGAAATGTCTTTGAGCTGTATTTATTTATTACAGTAAAATCATGATTATTTCTGGCAATAAATGTTTTTAATATGAATGATCTCTTATGCCTGTCATTTCCACACAGCTTCCCACAGAGTGGTAGTGTGGAAGACCCTTCAGAAACCCATTGTTTTAAAATCACATTAGTGCATATTATATTTGCTAGAGACCTTCGGTTTTATGTGCAGTGCTATCAGAATACACATAAATGTGTTGGTTTTAAAAGATCCCACTGACTATACACAATGCAATACTATTTACTGTTTGCCTGAATGGGCTATTTAGTATATGTGGTTTCTAACATGTCACAATAGCATCGACCTTCACTCATTCTATGGGCACTGCTATCAGAATACACATAAATGTGTTGGTTTTAAAAGATCCCACTGACTATACACAATGCAATACTATTTACTGTTTGCCTGAATTACCGTAGCATCGACCTTCACTCATTCTGACAATTCCAAACCTTGTACACACACCTTGATACATTAAACTACACTATAGGGATGAAGGACAGTTTTCTTGAAGTGATCTATCTGTGAAAAACACTGTTAGAAATGAGGGCTATACACAAGGGGTGCCAAGCAGCATTCAGGTATGATCTCACATCTATGGCGATGCTTTTTTAATATAGTTCCTCATATGGATGTGCTAATTGACTTCATATGCACGCACAGTATGTATTGTGAGCTCTGCACTCGCATGCTAACATCATTATATTAGCATCTGTGATGGAGAAGTTACTTTATTGATATACATGCTTCATTGAGATACTTATAATCCTATATATAGTGCATATATGTCTGCCTATTGGGGGTGGGGGGGGTATTGTGAGTTACATAGACTGCTATTATCGTTATAACATATAAGATATGGAGATGTGCACTATTATATATTGATTTGAATGTTGTTCCAGACATCTCTAACAGAGAGTGTTAGAAATCACCTTTACATTCAGCCATATCAGTTCCAAACTTTTACACATTTACTGGGGGACATTTATACAAGCCTGCTAGAAATGAGCTTTACATACATTTACTGATGGATTCTAATACAGACATTTACTGGGTGCTTCTAATACAAACCCTTTACAGTTCATGTCAGTGCACAAATAGGGCACTCTCTGCTAGAAAATAGCTTTACATCTACGGATGGAGTTAAAACTACCCTTTAATACAGTAAAACTCTGAGAGCTGCTATGGTTGACACTGATAGCTAACGCATAACTAATATTTGATTGGCCAACTATACACAACTGCTTTTAATATAGCCCCTCATATGGATGTGCTAATTGACTTCATATGCACGCACAGTATGTATTGTGAGCCCTGCACTTGCATGCTAACATCATTATATTAGCATCTTGATGGGAAGTTACTTTATTGATATACATGCTTCATTGAGATACTTATAATCCTATATATAGTGCATATATGTCTGCCTATTGGGGATATTGTGAGTTACATAGACTGCTATTATCGTTATAACATATAAGATATGGAGATGTGCACTATTATATATTGATTTGAATGTAGTTCATACCTGTCTGCATTTGGTTATTTTTCTGCATGCTGTATATCCCACTCTTTTGGATTTTTATCCATGATAATGTATTTTAGACCTTAATAAAAATTGTTGACTTTTCCCACACAAAAGACGGATCACAGAACTTGTCCTGTGTGAAACACACACATAGATAAATTACCTCTATGGTGCTGTAAAGATGTATATCTTTGTACCATGTTAGCCAGTAGATAGAAAAATATTTAGACTTCTAACAACAGTATAAAATCAAGATTCACTCTTTATTTCACTAAAAATCCTTATATACTAGTTATATGATATGGAGATGTGCACTATTATATATTGATTTGAATGTAGTTCATACCTGTCTGCATTTGGTTATTTTTCTGCATGCTGTATATCCCACTCTTTTGGATTTTATCCATGATAATGTATTTTAGACCTTAATAAAAATTGTTGACTTTTCCCACACAAAAAGACGGATCACAGAACTTGTCCTGTGTGAAACACACACATAGATAAATTACCTCTATGGTGCTGTAAAGATGTATATCTTTGTACCATGTTAGCCAGTAGATAGAAAAATATTTAGACTTCTAACAACAGTATAAAATCAAGATTCACTCTTTATTTCACTAAAAATCCTTATATACTAGTTATATACAGAAGTCTGTATTTAACTAGAACTCCTTATACAATTGCTGGGTCCTTAAAAGTTTCTCTCCTCTGCTAGAAAATAGCTTTACATTTACTGATGGATTCTAATACAGACATTTACTGGGTGGACCAGATTTCACAGCCTGAGCAAAGTTCAGCCACAGATTTCCCAGCCTGAGCAAAGTTCAGCCAGAGGGCGTGACGACCTGGATCAAGCTGACAGGGAGACGGATTAAATGATAGGGGGCGTGTCGACCTGTCAGATTTGAGTTTGACGAGAGGGGGTGCCCCTATACTACTACACTGCATGGGCTCAAAGGTTTGTTCGAAAGGTATCACCACCTCTCGCATATTTCTACGTTCACATAAACGTCTGTCAATTTGAATGGCTAATGACATAGAGTCACTGAGACCAGAGGGGACAGGAAATCCCACCATAACATCTTTTACGGTTTCTGCCAGACCCTTCCGAAAAAGAGCTGCTAGGGCATGATCGTTCCATTTAGTAAGGACTGCTCACTTTCGGAATTTATGACAATATAACTCTACATTAGGTTCATCATACAACAACCCCAGAGCATGAAAAAACACATCAACATTAGGCAAAACAGAATCCCCAGGTGTCGGGGAAAAGGCCCAGTCCTGAGGGTCACCGCGCAACAGGGAGATGATAATTTTAACCTGCTGCACCGTGTTCCCCGAGGACTTAGGTTTCAAGGCAAAAAACAATTTACAATTATTCTTAAAGTTCGAAAATTTAGACCGATCCCCAGAAAATAAATCAGGAATAGGAATCCTAGGTTCCACAGCAGACAACTGAGTGAGATAGACCGAAATTCCCCGAACTTCAGCAGCGACCTGCTCAACACGATCAGACAACTGTCTAATCTCCATTGAAGAAAAAATCCTCCTATGGCCCCCAGACAAAAAGAGGAAAAAATATATAAAAAATTCTGAAACCTTTTTTTTGTTTTACTATTCTTTCCTTCTTTTGAGTACCCTAGAATTTACAGTCAGGCCGGTGATTCTGTTATGATATGGTAGCCGAGCAGGACAGTAGCCAAAATAGCTTAGGCAACCAGACACCCAGAGAGGTTGGTAACTAGCGGATTGCAGACCCCTAAACTGACAGCACAACTAGAAGCAGCCGTGGGACGTGCCTACAGTGCCCTAGACGCCTCGACACAGCCGGAGAGATAACTAAGCCTAAAGAAAGGGGAAAGCTAACTGCCCCGGAGTAGAGCCCCCAAAGAAACAGGTAGCCCCCAAACATATATTGGCGGTGAGACAAGATGAAATACAAACAGGCAGAAAATAGACCAAGCAAATGCTGGGGCCCAAACTGTCTAGATAGAACAGGACTGGAAAGAATACTGTCTGCAATCCAGCAAAAACTCTAAGAAAAACTCCATCACGTCTGATATGCAAAAATACTGAGACCACACGATCTCTCCCCTGTTAGATCAGAACTGTTATGTTTCAGTAACTGAGGAGAAATAGCAAAAAATAGCAAAAGCGGTAATACACCAGAAAGGCTGGAACCTATTGGATTGCAGTAACCTGAACTAACCACACAACTAGAAGTAGCCGTGGAGCGTTCCTATGGTGATCCTAGACGCCTCGTCACAGCCTAAGAGATAACTACCCCTAAAGGCAGAAAGATGAAAGCTATCTGCCCCAGAGCAGATCCCCAAAGAAAATAGGAAGCCCCCAAACATGTAATGGCGGTTAGACAACAAGAAAGCACGGACACAGACAGAAAATAGAATGAGCAAACGCTGGGGCCCAATCTGTCTAGACAGAAAAGTACAGGAAAGAATTCTGACTGCAATCCAACAAAAACCCTAACAAAAATACCAACACTTCTGATTGCCAAAAAAAACCTGAGATCACACGATTTCATCCACCTAAATCAGATCTCTGGTGCAAAAAAACGCTATTCAGCAAATAAAAAGTAACAAAGGAGCAAAGCAAAAGTGCAGACACAAACGGAGCACAATTACAGCGCCAGACCCCCAAAAGGGGACAGGCTGCAGTCCACTGCAAGCAGCAAACCAGCAGAGAAAATCAAACAGAGGGAAAAAAAAACAGCAAACACTTATCTGAGGGAGAGCAGGAAACTAGCAGTGCTTCAAGCAAGACCAGAAGGAACAATTGATAACCGGCAAGGCTGCTGGGAACTCAGGCCACTTATATCCTACCATTTAGCGCCAGCTGAAGGCCATTCAGTGATCAGTTCATTACCCTCAGCAATCACCGGAGTGAGCCCCAGCTCAGAAGCTGCCTCCAGCATATTCACAACACAGAACTCTGGTGTGAACTGGTAGCAAATCAGCAGATACTTAAATAGCAGGGAACTGAAAATACATATACTGTCTCTGGTGTGAACTGGTAGCAAATCAGCAGATACTGAAATAACAGTGAACTGAAAATACATAAAGTGGCAAATGAGAAACAGAGTCCAGCGCAGGCCCCCGCAGGGGAACCTGGCTGTACAAACTCCAGAAGGGCAGAAAACTGAGACAGACAAAAACAAATGCCACAGAAATAAACAGCAAATAACTTATCTGAAAGTTGCAGGACAAAGCAGGAAGCAAGCTGACTTCCAAAAGGGACCAGGAAGAAACAAATCACCGGCAAGGATCATGGGAAGGTTGCTAACTTATATCTCCCCAGTCAGTAACACCTGAGTGCCAATCATCACCCCAGCTGATAGACCTCTGTTAGCCAAAGCAGCTTCATTACTATCAGCAGTCACCAGGGGGAGCCAAAGCTCAGAATTCAGATCCAGAGCGTTCACAACACACAAGTGTTGCAGTGCACATTCGTTTATTGCTATTTTTGTGGAACCACAGGACCACGGACTGGGGAGCTCCAGAGGGGGCGTGACTATGCGAGCTCCAGACACCCGTAATAAGACTCCTTGAACAGGGCCAGAATGGAATTCCCAGGGGACTCAGGTGCTACCTCCAGTTAGACCCTGGAAGCTGGCCCAGCGAAACAGGTGATCAGGCAGGGATAACAGATAGAGTAGAACTTGACTGGCAGGATGCGGCTGGATGAGACAGAGCTGGCACAGGCAGTACAGACGTCGTCGTAGGTAACGAAGTGACGGACAGCTGAGCAGGATGGAACTTGCGCTGGCAGCACCGGAAACGTCCCGGGTACAGAGTAATGGTCCGCATGTAGTCTGAGAAGACAAACAGTATTAGCTGGGTGCTGGCAGAATGCTGATGGTGCACAAAAGAACACAGGGCACAACAGAACACAGAACCAGAAACTAACAACAGGAAACACTTGTTGCTCAGGCACCCTCTCTACGGCAGAGGGGCAAGAAGTAGTGCACACAAAGAAATCATTGGTTAATCACTTTTTTGAAAAATGCGCTCTGTCTCTTTAAGAGGCCGAGAGGGCGCACGCACGACCTTAATCTCATACCCGGGGATGTGCTGGCCGCTCGCCAGGAAGCAGAGGCAGGAGCAGGGCAGCAAGCAACGGAGTGAGAGCGGGAACTCCGCTGAGGGTCCCACGTAGGTACGGGTGCCAGAGCATGAGGACGGGGACCCCGAGCGGGCACAGGTATAACAAAATTTTCCAGATAAATCCCCTGGCAAGGTTCTCTGCAATATACTCGGACATGGCACGGGTCTCAGTCTGCGAAAGGGCATAGATTTGGCCACTTGGGTGAGAAGTACCTGGCAGGAGGTCAATAGTACAGTCATATGTACTATGAGGTGGTAGAGTCTCATCCTGCTTTTTATCAAAGACGTCAGCATACGTCTAGTATGCAGCAGGCAGATGGAGAAGCCAGAAGTCGAGCAGGATTTAAAGGGCACTAAACATCTCTTGTGGCACTCTGGCCCCAATGAAGAACTTCTCCAGATCTTCAATCCAAGACTTCAAGAGTTCATGTTTTTGCAGCCATGGCTGACCTAGGAGCAGAGGGTAGACCGGCTCGATAGAAATTAACCTTCTTCAAGTGAAGCATTCCTACTCAGAGTTCTACAGGCTTGATCTCGAATTGGGTGGTTTCCATCCACGGAAGCAACCACCAACAGATCAGAATCTGATATCGTTCCACTATGGCCTGTTGAATGAGGTTACTGGCGGAACTGGAGTCAAGGTAGGCCAACTCGACAAAATGGATGCTGCCAAAGGACATGGATACTGACAGTATCAGTGATGCAGAGGAGTGATTTTCGCCCAGGGTGACCTCTCCAACAAATCCTAGGCTCAAGAGTTTCCCAGTGTCTCTGGGCAGGAGCGAATTACATGCTCAGGACTGCCGTAATAGAAGCACTTTCCCTAGGACCGGTGGACCTCCTGTCGATGCTTGGTCATCTTCACCTGGTCTATCTGCATGGACTAAGGAGAGGGTGCTGCAGCTGAGGTTTGTGTCAGGGACACCGCACTGCACTTGCTCACTGAGCCAGTGCGTGTGTCCTGAGTGAACAAACTGTGCCCAAAGATACCTGTATAGCAGAGCCGCAGCAGGGAAGACGTGTGTTTTCTGTGGAACAGGACCTTCCGCAGCATGTGAATGCCAAGGGGCGGAGCCGGCCACACGTCTCTGAGGCAGCAGTAGCAGATAGAGAATGCTTCAGGCTGGAGGACCTGCAGGCACGTGACTGCCTAGGGGCGTGGCCTAAGCTCCAGAGAGCTATGAGGTAAAGGAAAACTCCTAGAAGGGTAACTACGAAATAAAGTTACCAAGGGGCATAGACAGAATGGATAGTCAGGATAGCCAGGTCATACACAGAGGGAGCAACGCAGTACAAAAGGAGCAGGCAGAGAATAACCAGAACACAGCCAAGGGATCATACACAAAGGGAGCAACGCAGTACAAAAGGGACAGGCAAAACTCGTAACAGGGACACAGCCAAATCAGAACCAGACAGACAAAACGTAGCACAGGCACAACGCACTGGCACAAGCACAGGGTCAGACACACTCAGCCAAAGGTCAGAGTATAAACGACAAAGACTGGCTTCACAGTGAAGCTATAAAAAACCTCCCAGGACCCAGAAAGAGGCCAACCAAGTTAACCCGCGACTACCAAGAACCAAGAACCCAGTAAACCATGACAGTACCCCCTTCTTAATGGGGGGGCCTCTGGTACCCCAGGTTTCCCAGGATTCCGAGCATGGAATGCCCGAACCAGACGGTCAGCGTGTACCGATCTGGCCGGCACCCAAGACCGGTCCTCTGGACCGTACCCCCTCCAATGCACCAGGTACTGTAAGGACCCCCGAGACCGCCGAGAGTCTACAATATGTTGTACCTCAAATTCCATGTGCCCATTAACCAAGACTGGGGAGGGAACAGCAGCTGGTTCTTCTACTACCGATCCCAAGGGTTTTAGCAAGGATCTATGGAATACGTTATGGAGTTTCAAAGCGGGGGGAGGCGAAGACGATACACCACAGGGTTAATTACCTCAATGATCTCATAGGGACCTATGAACTTGGGCCCCAGTTTGGCGGAGGGCAGACGAAGACTTATGTTTCGCGTGGAGAGCCACATCTTGTCCCCACACTGCAACACCTGAGCAGGGTTCCTTTTTTTTATCTGCAAAACGCTTATAAGTCTCCTGAGCCCTGAACATATTTAACCGAACTTTTGACCACAGATCCCTGATTCGGTTAACACAGTCCTCAGCTCCTGGACAGCCCGAATCTAAACGTGAGAATTCACCAAAATGAGGGTTCAAACCATAATTAATAAAAAACGGTGACCTACCGGTAGATTGATTGGTACGGTTGTTGAAGGCGAACTCCGCTAACGGTAGGGCATCACACCAGTCGCTTTGCAGAGTAGAAATCAAACATCGAAGAATTTGTTCAAGCGACTGGTTGATGCGCTCCGTCTGCCCGTTACTCTCTGGGTGGTAGGCTGAGGAAAAGGACAAAGATATCCCCAACCTTTTGCAAAAAGCCCGCCAAAACTTGGCCACAAATTGTGCCCCTCTGTCAGATACATTATTCATAGGTACCCCATGTAACCGTACAATCTGTGCGAGGAAATGCTTAGCGAGAGTCTCTGCAGAAGGTAGACTTGCCATAGGTACAAAATGCGCTAACTTAGAAAACCTGTCCACAACTACCCAGATAACCGTGTTACCCCGAGAAGAAGGAAGGTTGGTAATGAAGTCCATGGACAAGTGGGTCCATGGCCTTCCTGGAATTGGCAAAGGCACCAATTCCCCGGCCGGCCGGCAATGAGAGCTCTTAGAACGAGCGCATACCCCACACGCAGCGACATGCTTCTTAATATCTGAAGCCATCAAAGGCCACCAAAAAACTCTAGCCACTGCCTCTCGTGTGGCAGAAATGCCTGGGTGAGCACTCAGTTTAGAATCATGGAACTCCCGCAGGAGCCTGGTGCGTAACTGCTGAGGAACAAACAATTTGTTTTCGGGTTTGGACCTTGGAGCTAAAGATTGAGCCCCCACAATCTCCCGCTCCAATTCCGACGACACTTCAGCTATAACGACATTGGGTTGAAGAATGGGGGACGGCGGGTCAGGGGCGGAAAGTGGCTCAAAACTACGTGATAAAGCATCAGCTTTCACGTTTTTAGACCCTGGGCGAAAAGTTATAGAAAATTGAAATCTGGAAAAAAAAAGTGACCAATGGGCCTGCCTAGGAGTCAGTCTTTTAGCAGATTTGATATACTCTAGGTTTTTGTGGTCGGTGATGACTGTGATGGGGTGAGCCGCCCCCTCCAAAAAATGCCTCCATTCCTCGAACGCCAACTTGATTGCTAAGAGTTCTCTATTACCAACGTCATAATTTCTCTCAGCCTGAGAAAATTTTTTCGAGAAATAGGCACAAGGTTTGAGGTTAGTCAGAGAAGTAGGTCCCTGTGACAACACTGCCCCACCCCAACCTCCGAAGCATCAACTTCAACCACAAACGGCTTGGATGAGTCAGGTTGAACCAGAACAGGAGCGGATGTGAAACAATTTTTCAAAGTTAAAAAAGATTGTTTGGCCGACGCGGACCAGTTCCTAACATCTGCCCCTTTACGTGTGAGATCCGTGAGGGGTTTCAAAATCTGAGAAATACCCTTGATAAACCTGCGATAGTAATTCGCGAATCCCAAGAAGCGCTGGAGTCCTCTAAGGTCCCGAGGCTGGACCCACTCCATAATGGCTTGCACCTTCTTGGTATCCATACGAAACCCCTGTGGAGAGATTATGAGACCCAAAAATGATAGCTCCTGAACAAAGAAAGAACATTTCTCCAGCTTAACAAATAATTGATTTTCCCTGAGTCTTTGAAACACAGTTTTAACATGTGATAAATGAGAATGTCTGTCAGAGGAATATATCAGTATATCATCCAAGTAGATCACAACAAAACGGCCACTGAGGTCCGAAAAAAATACATTAATGAAATTTTGAAACACAGCTGGAGCATTGGTGAGACCGAAAGGCATGACGAGATTCTCAAATAACCCTTCAGTAGTAAGAAAAGCAGTTTTCCACTCATCCCCTTCCCGTACTCTTATCAAATTATAAGCCCCCCTGAGGTCCAATTTTGAAAACCACTTGGCCCCAGAGAGCTGGTTACAGAGATCAGGAATCAGAGGCAGGGGGTATGTATTACTGACTGTGATTTTATTAAGTTCTCGAAAGTCGAGGCAGGGACGTAGACCGCCATCCTTATTTTTAACAAAGAAGAACCCCGCAGCTACTGGGGACATTGAGGGCCTTATATGCCCTTTGCGAAGACTTTAAGCGATGTATTGCTTCATAGCCAGGCGCTCCGGGCCTGACAAATTAAACAGACGGGCCTTGGGCAATTTGGCTCCCGGGACAAGATCAATAGCACAGTCAAATGATCTATGCGGGGGCAGAGCCTCAGCCTCACTTTCAGAGAACACGTCCTCAAAGTCTTTCAGGTACTCCGGAATACCCTCCAGACCAACAGAAGATACTGAGACAGGTTTTGCAAGTTTCATACAATAAACAGGTTTATGGCAACAGTCGACACATTGGGATCCCCATTTAACAATCTCCCCTGATTCCCAGTCAATCACCGGGTTGTGGCGTTGAAGCCATGGCATACCCAGCACTAGCCCTGTGGGCAATTTGTCCATGACAAAACATTCCATGTCTTCCTTGTGGGAAGAACCGACCTGAAAAGAAAACCTTTTGGAAGCATAAAGAATTCCTGTTCGGGTAAGAGGGGAAGAGTCGATAGCAACAATTTTAAGAGGTGTCTCCAGCCTGACTGTCCCTATCTTATGTTGGGAGACGACACAGGAACTGATCAGATTGAGAGATGAACCACTGTCCACCAATGCTGTCGAGAAAAAACGATAGTTGTCTACCAATAGTTCCACCTTTAACACGACTTTAGAACATGAGGAACATAGTACCTGAAGGTCTGTGCAGCCTCCTCGACCGCTACCCAGACCTAGTAGTTTTCCACCGTCTTAGATGACGGACAGGTGGGGCAATCTTTTCTCCCAATGTCCGGACTCTCCACAATAGAAACAGAGTTGTTTCTCCCGGCGATGTCTTCTCTCCTTCTCTTTTAGCGAGGTGGTGCCAATGTCCATGACCTCAGTAGTGGCTCCAGTCTCTTTGCTGCCAGCAAACAGTGAGGTTTCACACTGCATGATACTCCTGACGCGTAGCCTGCGGTCCATTCGTACGGCCTGGGTTATGGCGTCCTCCAAAGTATCAGGTGGAGGATGAAGGGCCAGGGCGTCCTGGAGACGTTCAGACAGGCCTCTGCGGAATAGCCCTCGAAGGGCGGCATCATTCCAGGAGACCTCCGCTGCCCAACGTCGGAACTCCGAACAGAACCACTCGGCTGAATGTTTACCCTGACGAACACTCATTACCATGTCCTTAGCCATACGGACCCTGTCAGGCTCATCATAGATGAGGCCCAGGGCATGAAAAAACATATCAACAGTCCTCCTCTCAGGAGCAGAAGGAGAGAGAGAAAAAGCCCAGGCTTGTGGGGCCCCCCGAAGTAGGGACATAATGACCCCCACCCTCTGGAACTCATCCCTAGAAGAGCGAGGCCTCAGGGAGAAAAAAAGTTTACACCCCTCCCTGAAGGCTCTGAACTCATTTTTATCCCCGAAGTAGTCGGGCAGTTTAACTGGAGATTCAGGAGATACCAATGACACATCCCTACCGCCAGAACCCAGAGACCCCGCAGCGACAGCCCCCTGTACGGTATCTACCAGCTGCTGCTGGGTCTGAGCCATCATGCGCTGCTCAACATTCAACTCCTGGAACCTTTGCGTCAGATGTTTCACCTGACCTGCTAACACCTGCATGGGATCCATGGGGTAACACTCCTAAATCTCCCCTCAGAAAAAATTTAACGGTCGTTTATAATGTCAGGGACACCACACTGCACTTGCTCACTGAGCCAGTGTGTGTGTCCTGAGTGAACAAACTGTGCCCAAAGATACCTGTATAGCAGAGCCGCAGCAGGGAAGACGTGTGTTTCTGTGGAACAGGACCTTCCGCAGCATGTGAATGCCAAGGGGCGGAGCCGGCCACACGTCTCTCAGAGGCAGCAGTAGCAGATAGAGAATGCTTCAGGCCGGAGGACCTGCAGGCACGTGACTGCCTAGGGGCGTGGCCTAAGCTCCAGAGAGCTATGAGGTAAAGGAAAACTCCTAGAAGGGTAACTACGAAATAAAGTTACCAATGGGCATAGACAGAATGGATAGTCAGGATAGCCAGGTCATACACAGAGGGAGCAACGCAGTACAAAAGGAGCAGGCAGAGAATAACCAGAACACAGCCAAGGGATCATACACAGAGGGAGCAACGCAGTACAAAAGGGACAAGCAAAACTCGTAACAGGGACACAGCCAAATCAGAACCAGACAGACAAAACTTAGCACAGGCACAACGCACTGGCACAAGCACAGGGTCAGACACACTCAGCCAAAGGTCAGAGTATAAACGACAAAGACTGGCTTCACAGTGAGGCTATAAAAAGCCTCCCAGGACCCAGAAAGAGGCCAACCAAGTTAACCCCGCGACTACCTGATCCAAGAACCCAGTAAACCATGACAGTTTGCAGCATGAACGGTCTTTAAAAGGTAGGAACCAGGCGTATATGTTTTCTCTCGCAGTTTGCCTTCCTTGAACGCTCCCGAAACCTGATGTTTATCCATGTTGCTACAGACACCAGGTCATCCAGTGAGTTATGTAAATCATGACCGGCCAGCTAGTCCTTGATTCACCCAACAAGCGTTCTCAGAAGTTGGCTACCAGAGCCTCATTATTCCAGGCAAGATCAGATGACAGGGTCCGTAAACCTACAGCGTACTGGCCCACTGAGAGGTTTCCTTGACGCAGTCGGAGGAGAGAAAATGCTGCTGAGGACACCGGATTCGTGACTGAAGGTTTGACACTAGAGGATCTCCTATCCCATAGGGGTTAAAACACGCCAAAACCTCAACCGTTAGGTTGGACATAATAAAGGCCACCTTGGTCCAGTCCGAGACGAACTGATGAGCCTAGAGTTCGAAGTGTAGTGTGCACTGATTAATGAACCCTCGATTTAGAGCAGGTTCACCACCATAGCATGGAGGAGCAGAGAGACTGGGTCCGAAGCCAGGTACATAGCTGGCAGATTGTTGGGTCACATCCGACGCTGTTTCAGATAGTGTAGATGCGGGTCCAGGTAGGATAGGATCTTGTACTGTTGGTATTTTTAGCGGAGACCTCCAGGTACAAGTCAGAGATAGAGGAAGCCAGAGAGCCAGCAGATTCCATGGCCTGTGCAAACTGTAACTGACTGTATGGTAGAACCACTGTGCCGTGTTCAGAGGAGAGCCTGGAGGGGTGTGAATAGGTACCTCACCAAGTCCGATCTCGGCCAGGAATGGTAGCTTTAGCAAATACTGGATGGCACGGCTGGTATAGTGACTAGCACGACAAGCACACAAGAAGGCAGTTACTGATGAACACAACTGGCATCCTGGTAGGTGGGCACAGATGATATACAGACAGGCAGAAACAGCTGATAGACAGGCAAGCAAGTGGGCTGTATACTGGTATACAAGCACTGGGACCTGAGACCTACAGGCACTTCCATGCAGGTGGACATGCCTTAAATTATACTTGCTTCTAGCCATTGGCTGGGGACACTTTAGGACAGTGCGCGCGGCCCCTTTTTAAGAATGAGGGAGCACGCAAGCGCCCTAAAGAAGTGTCCTGGGATCTGCAAGCGGGGCGTGTGTCCCGGAGATCAACAGCAGGAGAGGAGGGAAGAAGTACGGGACAGTGGCAGTAAGTGAGTCGACGTCTTTGCCAGGGAATTTAGGCAGAGTTCAGAAACACCAGCACAACAAAAATCTAGTAATTCTTAACTTGTCAGACAGCACAATACTTTATTAGCATAGCCATGTATCACGTAATCTTATAAGTTATGGATTGCTACATGTGTACAGGATCAGAACCAATATCAGCACAAGAATAAACCACCATAACTAACATTAGTACAGAAACACATCATCAGAACCACCATCAGTACATAAATACCCCCTCCCTCTTCATAGTGTCTACTCACACATTTGCCCCCCTCTGCATACTGTCTCCTCACACATCCCCACTCCCTTGCTTCTTCACCCATTCTCCCTGCTTCTCATACTGTTTTCTCATGTATTCCACACTGCCCATACTGTATCCTAACAGAAACTCCCTTGCTTCCTAAACTACCATTCGGTCTCATTACAGGTCCACTCTGCTCCACATACTGCCATTCTGTCTCCTCATACTGGCACCAATCAGCGCACCAGTCCCCCCACTTTTCATACTGTGTCCACACCACTTTCCCGATTCATACTGTGTCTGCACCAATTCCTGTAACTCATACTGTGTCCACGCCACTTCCCCCCTCATTTCTCATACTGTGTCCGCACCAACCCCCACACCCACCCTCTTCATACTGTGTCCTCACCAATCCCTCTCCGGCTACTCATTCTGTCAACAGAAATTCCCCCTACTCCTCATACTGTGTCCACGCCCATCCCCTCCCTTACGCCTCATACTGTGTCTGCACCAACTCCTCGCGCTCCTTATACTGTGTCTGCACAATCCCCTTAGTTCATCATACTGTGTCCCCACAAATCTCCCGACTCCTCATACTGTGTCCACACTATTCCCCCCTAATCCTCAATGTTCACACCAATCCTGTGAACCACCTCCTTAATGTGCCACACACAGCTCTTTATAATGTGTCTGCACAAATCATCCCCTAATTCCTCTTACTGTGTCCCCACAAATCCCCACACTATATATTGTGCCTTTCTTGTTCCTCATGTCTTCTTAAATTTCTCCCCCCCAATAACAATAAATCTTTGGTCTATTCAGCACCAGGGCAGCGCTTACCAGACAGACATTTACCGCGCCTCTGGTGAGGGACCTCAGTAGCATGATCAGATAACCTGGTCGGGCTATTGACGTTGCCCTAATTGGGAAGTGCTGGCATTTAGGACTTCAATTATAATCGCGACTGAGAGATGCAAGCACAATTGTTTGTCAAGCTGGCAGCTCAGAAAAGCAGTCGGCAGAGAGAGTGGCTGACTCCCAAGCCAGGGGTGGCATAATGCAGCCACCAGGTACACAAGTTGGAATGCTGAATCAGGAGGGCCAACTGCGCCCTCCTGTCGATTGTGCTCGAGGCAAATGCCCAGCTTGCCTTCCCCCCTACATACGCCTCCGGCTGGACTCATGTGCAATTCCTAAAACAAGTCTGAAGTTTTTATGGATGCTGATCTCGGAAGTTCTCTTCCCTCTCTATAGAATCCACTTATGATTTAAATTTAGAAATACTGATGCAGATTTGCAGTGCAGACACTGCACTATAAATCCACTGCAAATTATAGTACAATACACAAGTATGGAGGGTATAAAAACCTGATTTGCATGTAATGCAAAAAAACAAGCATGCTGCAGATTTTCATATCCACATCATGTCAACTATGTTGAAGATTTGTTGAGGATTGTCATCACAGATCTCACCAATTCTTACAAAACATGCAGGTTTTGCTAAAAAATTGTGAAGTACTTCTGTAAAACTCCACAATGAATTTTCCCTGCTGTGTGTGGACTATAGATAGGATCACTGGAAACAGAATGAGGCTAAAAATATAGCACCTCTTTTGTGATTTTTTTGGTCATGAAGATGTCACTATAGTTGTGTCACATGAGCAACAACATAATTGCCTCATCACTGATTTGTACAGTTCCTATAGTGCCAAGCAGAAATCACTGAATGTGATGAAGTCATTTTGGCTTTAAGGTCACAGATCGAGGTGTGAGGTACTATGCTAATCCTATAAATTAAGTGGCAGCCTCACTTAGGAGAAGGGCTGATAAAAGTTGTGTTACACCCTCCCTTCCAAAGAAGATATTCGATTAGCTAATTCCCCACTAATATAAACATGAATGCTTGTTCTGTCCAAGTGTGCATGTTTATGAAAGAGTAGGATGAGAAAGCTGATTCGCCAACATCTGTGCCATGTATACAAGCATTAGACATACTGTTATATTGCTTGCCCATGTAAGATATAAGACTATTGCTAATGGTAAAAAGTTGGTGTTCTAAAGCTAAGACACGAGGTGACAAGATATGGCTTCTGTCTATGTTTTCTTTGAAATACAATTAGTAAAGAGTATAGAATTTTTATGATGCAGTTTGAGTTTGGCTATGTTCACATCACGTTTTAGCAACATGTCGTGGCTCCATTGCGGCTTACGTCTGAAGCCCTGGAAGACTGGATTCAGACTTGTGTGCTGATGGAGTCACTGTGTGCTATGTCAGACATCATTTACAGCTATATCTGCCAATTTGAGGTGGGCTCTAAAGGTACTGTCACACTAAGCGATCGCACCAGCGATCACGACAACGACACAAGCTAACGAGATTGTTGGTGTAATCGCTATAAGGTCGCTAGTAGCTTCCAAACAGGAAGATCTCATCAACGACACATCAGCGATCAGCGATCTGTATAACGACCTCGGCGGTCGTTGGGACGTGTCACACAGCATGTATTGTTAAAGATCACAACCTCGATAGGCATGATTGAGCGCAACCTTTTCCATGCCCCTCAGCACAGATTGGTGGTCACTATATATGTCATGACTGTTTGTCACAGCTCTCTTGCTTTGTGATTAGACAACCGCATCATAAAAGACGATGTATTAGCGCTCCTTTCCATTGCTCTCGAGCGGAAGCGGTTCATTCGAATCTCCAGCATCGTTCCATACTGCGTCCTGCTAGCCTTTGCTGCTACTGCGATACAGTCTGTGCCACTATTGCGTTTGCTGCGATCCAGTCTGTGCCGGTATTGCGTTTTTGCTGAGATCCAGTCTGTGCCGCTATTGCGTTTCCCATGGATTTACTTTTTCAGGATCACAAACATGTCTTGTAAGGTAGGTACTGTTTTTTTGTCACATTTAATTTTTCAGATCCCAGCTGTTGTTAACCGTTGTCGTCCATCAATTTTTTTTTTTTTGTCTGCCATTGTTTTGTCCTGGCGCGCCCACCACCACCATTTTATGATCCCTGCTGTTTTTACCGTAGTTGTCTATCTATGATTTTAATTTTGGTCTGCCATTGTTTTCTCCTGCCACGCCCACCACCACCACCATTTTCTGATCCCTGCTGTTTTTACCGTAGTTGTCCATCTATGACTTTTATTTAGGTCTGCCATTGTTTTCTCCTGCCGCGCCCACCACCACCATTTTATGATCCCTGCTGTTTTTACCGTAGTTGTCCATCTATGACTTTTATATAGGTCTGCCATTGTTTTCTCCTGCGGCTCCCACCACCACCATTTTATGATCCCTGCTGTGTTCTATGTTGTAGGTGTGATAGCTGAACCAGCATTTTTTCTTAGAGCTAGCATTTTTCTAAAGTTCAGAGGCCTTGTTTTCTTTTTAACCGACAGGCTGACGTGTACCAGGAGACAAGATAAGATGTTCCTCATTTTAGTCAATACAATAAACCCCCCCGCCTGAGAAGAGACACTCTGTGCTAGGAGCTAAACAGGGCCAAAAGCCAAGAATGGAGTTTTTAAAGTGAAACTAGCATTTTATGTTTATGTTGTATTAACTGCCATATATGGTAATTCCGCTTCCTGCTTCAGGGGTGTATATAAATCCCTTTGTTAGCAATAAACCGCAGAGCTTATTGACGCATCCTTTGGTATGTGTCTTATTCTCTCTGGTACCACATTCCGAGGAGGAAAGGGTTAACGAGATAACAGCGACGACAACTGGCGCCCGACCAGGGGCCTGAGTTATTTTACTCTGAGGAAGCCCGACCGGTCCAGAGACGTGGGATGAGCGAGCCTTCTGTTGGTGATATACATACAGCGCTGAGGTAAGAATACTTATTATATTCTACCTAAAATCTATATCACTGTATAGTGGACTCCCTCCTCCCCGAGCGGTCGGCTTTCCAGGTAATTCACAGGTGTTCCTGGCTCAGGTCCCTTTGAGCCAGTAGACCTTCAGATTAATTGTCAGTCCTGCCTTTCCTTCTTTGAAAAATGACAGTATGGATCCAATGATTGTGTTGTGGTTTTGTCTTGGTGTTGGTGTGATTGGATTGTTTATTTGGTTGGCGTACAAATCTTGGAAAGCGAGCAGTGGAATGGTTCAGAAACGTTTGTGGCCCATTGTCTTGGTGACAGAGTCTTGGTGACAAAATTGTCTTGGTGACAAAAGAATCTTTTCTAGGTGAGGAGATACAAAAATGGGGAACCAAAACACCAAGGAAGGTGTTACTACTAAAGATTTAGTTGTGCGCAGAGAGTGAAAGCAAGCTTTGATAGGCATTGACAAAGTATTGTGTAGAGCAGGCATGAATGAAAACGGAGAATTGAACAGTGATAAATGGAAAAGGTTCTTTAACTCACATCATGGATGGTTGAGAGACAAAGGTCTGTTGAAAACAGTGAACCTGTGGATGAGTTCGTGTGATTACTTAGAGGGAAAGACTGAGGAATTAGGAGACGGACATTACGGACAGACAAAAACAGGGATGACTGATTTACCCTCCTGTCTGCCTCCCCCCCCCGGACAGCAGAAATGTACAGACCATGGAGCCCTACAGAGCAGTTGGCTCTAATAAAGCAACTAGACAGGATTTGCAAGCGCTTATAAGAAGGGAAATTGGCAGATGAAGCTAGATACGATAGACTGATAGATGAGACATACAAGTGCTATGTTGGTAGGACCGGACCTGATAATGCAGAAGTCAATGACGCAGAAGCAGGGGTATGTTTACAGAAGTGTTGAAAAAAAGCATGTAAAGATAGACAGGCAGAGAAGGAAATTACACTAGAAGACAGAGATCAGGGAAAGAAAGATTATTTCTGGGCCCTAAGAAAAGCTTGGGTAGAAATGGGTTTTGTCCCGGAAAACAAGACTAGTGAGAGGGTACTAGCAAGTGCATACATGAATGGGTTAAAAAAAGGAAGTGACAGAAAAGCTGAAAGTAAGTAGACCAGATTGGAGGTCAGTAAAAGCAGAGGATCTAGCCAGAATAGCACAGGGGCCACAACATGATTTAGCGCAGGCAAAGAGAGGAGCAAGGATACATGCTGTAGGTACTCGTCCTGCAAACAACAGGGAGGGGAGACGTGTGCCAGGAGGTGGACAGAAGTTGTGCCACGAGTGCAGGAAACCAGGACATTTCAGGAGAGATTGCAGAAACTGGTAGCAAGTGGTGTTTTAGTTAAAACCTAGCCCCCACCTTCGGCATCTCTGCAGCTAGGTTTCTATCAGTGGCCTTGACAGTAAAAACTCCAACTTCAGCTTCCCCCTTCAACTACGAGATTTAACTCTCTATGTATTGGCTGGTACAATATATATATATATATATATATATATATATACACTTTTGTTCCAGATATCTCAGGATGCTGCTTGGTTCACAGTTATTGATTTTGCCAATGTTATTTTTATAATATGTTGATGACTTACTGATTTGTGCCCCCTCCAGGAAACAGTGTCGCACTGCAACAATATTACTCATGTTGTTTCTGTACCAAGCTGGTTGTAAAGCGTCAAAGGATAAACTGCAATTTTGTAAATCTTCAGTTATCTTTTTGGGACATTGCATTACATCGGGGGCGCGACATCTGACCAGCGCTCGCAAAGAAGCTGTACAGAATTTTCCTATTCCTGTTAATGTTGCCGCTCTTAGGACATTTCTTGGACTGGTTTCCTACTGCAGACAGTGGATACATGCTGTGTCAATCCTCATGCAGCCTCTCTATGACTGTATCACCATTGTGCCTTTTAAACTAACTCCTGAAGGTATAGACTGTTTTTATTCCCTCAAAAACAGGATTGTGGCAGCTCCAGCGCTAGGAACCCCCAACTATGAACTACCATTCACCCTGTATCTCCATGAACAGCAGGGACACGCGGCAGGAGTATTGACTCAGTTACATGGTGACAATCAAAGGCCAGTAGCCTATTTCAGTGGAAGACTAGATGCAGTGGCTAGAGGTGCCCCGTCCTGTGTACGGGCAGTACATGCTGTAAGACTATTGCTCCACAAATCGTCAGACATCGTTCTTGATCATCCATTGACAGTACTTACACCTCATGATGTATATACCATACTGAACCAGGTGCAACCGGCACACCTTTCAGCTGCACGTCATCTTCGATTGCAATGTGCACTTTTAATGCCTCCAAATGTTTCTTTGCAGAGATGTACCACACTTAATCCTGCCACATTGTTACCTCTCTCGGATCTAAAGGAGGGGTCAGGTACGGTATTGTACAAAGAAGATCCAAGAGAGGAGATTCCTCATGATTGTGTTCAGCTTATGGCACAGGAAACAGCAGGCCTACCCACAGTGTTTGAAACTGAAAGACTTAATGCTGATTTTGAATTTTTTGTAGATGGATCTCGCAACCAAGATGACTCAGGTACCTTCCACACCGGGTATGCCATCGTCTCCCTGAATGCAGTAATCAAAGCAGAACCAATGCTCCCACATCAGTCGGCCCAGGAGGCTGAACTTAAGGCTCTGACCGAGGCCTGTAAGATAGCTGAAGGTAGAATTGTTAACATCTACACAGATTCTAGATATGCATTCGGTATAGCTCATGATTTTGGTCCAATTTGGAAATCTAGAGGATTCCTGACGGCAGCAGGACATCCCATTAAAAATGCTGACGCAGTCCAGCAGTTAATTGATGCATTACAATTAACAAAAGAAGTAGCTGTCATAAAAGTTAAAGCACATACCAGATGCACTGATCAGGTGAGAAAAGGAAACACAATGGCCGATGCAGCAGCAAAAACAGCAGCCAGTAGACCACTCCAAGGGGTAACGATGCACCAGGTAAGAGCTCCCAAAAATCCCTTTGTGTCGGAGGATGCCTTATCCCAGATGCAGGCTCAGGTGCGCCAGGAGGAAGTAGAAAAGTGGGAAAAAGAAGGTGCATGTCTGAATGAAGCAAATGGGGTATGGGGAAGAGGGATGCGTCGATGCCTTCCAAGGGCGTTGTACCCTGCGGTTGCCCAGATGTTACATGGGCCAACCCACCAGTCCAAAACTGCTGTAATGAGCGTGATGCAGAAGCATTGGGTGGCACCAGGCTTTTCCACCTGTATAGAAGGTTTGATCCAGGGATGCATGGTATGTGCTACACATAATCAGGGAAGGGTAGTCAAGACACCACCCAAACACACCCCTCGGCCCCTCTATCCTTTCCAGAGACTGCAGATTGATTATATTCAGCTGCCAAAATCAGGGTCATGGGAGTACGTGTTGGTGTGTTTTGATTTATTCTCAGGTTGGTCGGAGGCTTTCCCGATTGCCAAGGCTACGGCTGCGGCGACCACAAAGAAGCTGCTTGCGGAGGTGGTGTGCAGGTATGGAGTACCAGAGGTGATCGAAAGTGACAGAGGTATACATTTCACAGGTGAAATAATGAATGAAGTCTTGACAGCTCTGGGAATTCAACAAGCTTTCCACACCCCATATCATCCACAAAGCAGTGGAAAAGTAGAAAGACTAAATGGGACATTGAAGTTAAAAAAAAAAAATAAATCCAAAAGGCCATGGCTGAAACAGGGAAATCTTGGCCTGAATGTTTACCATTAGCCCTATACTCAGTAAGGTACACTCCAAATAGAAAAACTGGACTTTCTCCGTATGGAGTACTATTTGGCAAAGTGCCTAGTTTAGGATGTTTCTTTCCCCAAGCACTGGAAATGAGTAACCATGTATTAAGCTCATATGTAAGGGATTTGCATAAAAGACTCAAGAAAGTACATGATAATGTCTTCAGTTCTCTTCCAGATCCGAACCAGGATCCTGGGAGTCACAGCCTGCAGCCCGGAGACTGGGTAGTCATTAAAAGACACGTGAGAAAGAGTCTGGATCCGAGATTTGATGGACCTTTTCAAGTTCTACTGACGACAAGTACCGCAGTCAAGCTACAAGGCAAGGAAACTTGGATCCACGCATCGCATTGTAAGAAGATCCTTGGAGAGCCTCCAGAAGAGGAACGATGCTACTAATGACATTTGCTTGCATCCTTGCAGTAACGGATGCTTGGAACAGACTTAGCCGTGTAGATGGTGATGATAACAGGTTCATTAGACACCACTCAGCTTTAGTGGATGGACTGAAAGAACAAAACCAAACTGTTGCAAACTGTTGGATTTGTACACATGCGCCGGTGACATCCACCAGTCTACCATTTCTTGCAGTCCCAGTCTCGTGGGAAGAGATTAACTCTTGGGGTAACTGCTCCCCACTAGGACAAAAGCCCGGATGGTGCATGATGAGTAATATTTCAAAGTTTATAGATTTGGCACACCGATTAGTATTACAGCATTCAGCTATATGGAACCTTCCACCATCAATGTATTGGGTATGTGGGGATAAGGCATTTAAGTGGCTTCCAGTAGGAGTCACCGGGAAATGCACCCTAGCTAGATTGACATCAGCCACCTATCTCATCACTCCAGATAGATTAAATCCATTGTCTATTCTAAAACATACACTACATAAACGATCTGCAGACAATAGACATCGCCCAAATGGGAGACCACATATATAGTGGAGATGGGGATAGCAAATAAATTTTTCAGTGCATTATTTATTTACCCTATGATAACTCAGACATGGGATAAGTTGGTAGAATCCACAGACTACCTAGATGATCAAATATGGGATATTTTAGATATCATCAATGGGTCCCTTGCAGTACAGAACCAGCTAATTATTGTTACTAACCAACATACCCTCGTGTTAGATTACCTGACTGCAGCTCAAGGAGGGATGTGCCAGATTATTGGACCTGCATGTTGTCATTATATTGATAATTCTAGTGTTTTAACCCTTAAACATAAGCTAGAGGATGTCATAAAGTTAAGGAAACTATATGATGAGGCAAATCTGAAGAATCAAGATTCATGGTGGGCAAATACTTTCTCCTTTCTTAACCCCGCAAATTGGTTCAAAGGTATAGGGGGATGGCTGACTGGGATAATACAAGCTGGCCTACAGGTTTTATTGATATGTCTTGCCATCTATTTAGTGTTTAAAATTTGTTTGATGTGTATTAAACGATGTACTAGGACACAGAGGAGGTATGAAGATGTGTATTGATCAAATGAAGGAACAAAAGGAGGGAAATGTGATAGCTGAACCAGCATTTTTTCTTAGAGCTAGCATTTTTCTAAAGTTCAGAGGCCTTGTTTTCTTTTTAACCGACAGGCTGACGTGTACCAGGAGACATGATAAGATGTTCCTCATTTTAGTCAATACAATACACCCCCCCGCCTGAGAAGAGACACTCTGTGCTAGGAGCTAAACAGGGCCAAAAGCCAAGAATGGAGTTTTTAAAGTGAAACTAGCATTTTATGTTTATGTTGTATTAACTGCCATATATGGTAATTCTGATTCCTGCTTCAGGGGTGTATATAAATCCCTTTGTTAGCAATAAACCGCAGAGCTTATTGACGCATCCTTTGGTCTGTCTTATTCTCTCTGGTACCACATTCCGAGGAGGAAAGGGTTAACGAGATAACAGCGACGACATAGGCTATGTAAGCATTTTATTTAACCATTCTGCCTTCTCACATAATCCTTTTTTTATTACAGATGGCCGATAAGCATGATTTTCTGCGGGAATTCATCGAGATGTACCGCTTGATGCCTTGCCTGTGGAAAATAAAGTCGGCGGATTACAGCAACAGGCTTAAAAAGAAGGAGGCGTACGAAAAACTGGTGGAGCTTAGCAAAAACCGTTATCCCGATGAACCAGCGGATGAGTCATCGGTCAAAAAATGTATTTAGGCCCTCCGCACAGTTTAAAAGAAGGAACTAAATAAAGTAGAGAATTCTAGAAAGTCTGGAGCCGGGTCTGAAGATGTTTATGTCCCCAAATTGTGGTACTTTGAGCTTTTTTCTTTCACAAGGGACCAAGAAGTACCCAGACAAACGACTTCCATGTTGACACCAGACCCAGTGATCCAGCAGGACTCCCCTGTCGTACACGTAAGTACCTTTTGTATTAAAACACATTTTAATGTACATGCCAAAGTGGACTTGAAATTAAAAATATAATTGTGAAATGTAGATAAAATGGCTGAATTTATCCCTTCATGTACTGATAATTTATCTAGCTCAACGGTTGAGGCCTATCCATTTACAAGTCCCGTTTTCACATTTTTGCTGTATTTGGGTGTTGTAGTGTGAAGATAAATTTCTTTTTCTTTGTGATTTAACATTTGTTTTTTGTTCATGCAGGACACAGAAGAGGCTGTCTCCACACCTCCGTCAAACACAACTCAAGAAGACAGCATGGCGTTGGTCCAAGAGAACGAAGCAGTTGAGCCACCAACCTCATCTGTGCGGAGCCGACTTACATTTTCAGGCAGAAAAAGGAAGGCTCCCACCTCGGCTACTCCAGAATTTATTGAAATAGCCAAAAAAGTCCTTACGGCGGAAAAAAAAACAACCACAAATCACAGGGTTTGCTTACTACGCTAATGAGAAGCTCCCAACACTGGATCCAATACAGCGGGTTCATGCTGAGAGACTCATGCTTGAGGTCTTGAGTCAAGTGTCATTAGGAAAACTTAATGACACGTCTGTTGTCAGGGCCAGACAACAGTACCCGGAGTACTCTTGGCCGCACAATCCTGTGCCGAACCCAATTGGGATAAATCCGCCGAACCCAAACGTTGTTACACCACCTTTTTTTTATACACCGCCGAGGCAACGTGGTAATGGCAACGAGACATGTTACCAGCATCTGTAGTTTTTCAAATATTTTCAAAAGTTTTTTGTTGTCTATATATTTTTTTACATTGTTACATTTTTTTTAATAAAAATCTTATTTATCTACTGAATTGTGGTCTTTTATTCTTATGTTTGTTATTGATGTCAACAATATTGTTGACAACTATTAAAATGTTGTATTTTTATTCCATATACTTGTATCTACTTGTCACACACGGGGTCATGGGAGTACCAGCAGTCATAGGAGTTCCAGCATTGGTAAATAAATAAAATGCAAAAAATTTCAAAAATTTACATTTCTTTTAAAGGCCCTGGTCACACTAGCGCTAAAACCTTATAATAAAAAATAATAACAAATAATACACCACAGCTGCGTTATAAAAACTTAAAATATATAATATATATTTGTCGTCATATATATCATAGCAAAAAAAAAATAAAAAAAAAACAATACAAGAATAAAAATACTAATAAAAAAAAAAATTACTGACTGCCCCCCCTTTGGAGGCCAGCCACAAACCTCTCCAGCATCACACCTTGGTCATGCAGTGCTTCCATTGATGTGGTCATAGCTGCCATCAGCCGCCTGTGTGATGCCAACAGGTCCTGGGCAGTGGGGATTTCTGTGGAGGTAATGGTAAAAGTTAACCAGGGAATTCTGTTGCAACATCAACATGTACATATTACATGTTTGCTGTTTAACACTTACGGTTTTCGGCCGACAACGGTTCCCCTGAAGAGCCGCTTACCGCCCACCCAGAACCTGTGGCACCACCGGCTAGGAAACACAGAAAAATATATATATCACAACAGCCATTACACATTTTAAGACCTAACAATGTTGTCAAACTTGTCGGAAGCTTATATTATGTGCGTAAATTACATGAAGGCGAGCCGGCATACATGTCATGGAGTGACGCTGGAGAGAATCCATATTCTAGTGACGGGCTAGATGACCCCAAAAGTGGAGGGGGGGTAGCTGCCTGTGAAGGGGTAGCTGGGTAAGGTGCTGCAGGTGGTGATGGCGCTGTGGGGGATGGTGGTGCAGTTGGTGAAGGTGGTGCTGCAAATAAAAAATAAAATTCAGTGAAATAATCCTTCTACTAACCCCGTCACTGCTGTACTCCCATCACTGCTGGTACTCCCGTCACTGCCAGTACTTCCGTCAATGCCTGTAACCCCCTCACTACTGGTACTCCCATCACTGCCTGTAACCCCATCACTGCCGGTACTCCCATCACTGCCAGTACTTACATCAATGCCTGAAACCCCCTCACTATTGGTACTCCCATCACTGCCGGTACTCCCATGACTGCCGCTACTCCGGTCACTGGTGGTACTCCCGTCACTGCGGGCGCATTGATATAGTTAGATAACCCACAAAACATAAGCTCTCCAGATACCCTCATCAACACTCACTCAGATGCCTGCGGAACTGGGCCCGGATGCTGGCGACCCTCTCGCTGGACCGGTATCGAAGGTCGGCCAGCTTTTTGCGGATCTGGGTTGGGGTCCGCCCCACCCCGAAGTGTCTCGCCAGGCCCCTCCGGGTTTTCCACAGGACTACCTTCTTGTGGTGCATGGGATGCGCCACAGTTAGCCTGCACTCATAATCCCACTTGTCGCATTTACGGATGAGGTAGCGCACCTCTGCGTCACCCCACGGGGCACAGCGCTGCCTCGCCGCCATCTTCTCATATAAACAACGCCGCATGAACGACGCCAGCGTCATGACGTCACAGCGTACGTGTGGTCGCACTTGCGACGCAAGACGCTATTGCGATCGCAAAGTGACCGGTACCAGCCATGCGCCCCAGCCACGCACAGATATGAGACGCTGTTGCGATCGCAAGATGATGGTTCCCAGCTAGGCGCCCCTGCCTATCAAGGCTTGAGCAAGGACGATGCGATTAACTGGCCTACTTGGCAGCATCAGATCTAGTGGGCTACAGACCACATTGTTAACTTTTTTACCATGTTTACAAAAGTTTTCATTCATTGTAATTACTTCTGTAATAAAGTGTCATTTTATGAACCGTCACTTTGCGATCGCAATGGCGTCTCATGTCTGTGCGTAGCAGGGGCACCATGCTGAAAACCGTCACTTTGCGATCGCAATGGCGTCTCATGTCTGTGCGTGGCGGGGCACCATGCTGAGAACAGTCACTTTGTGATCGCAGTGGCGTCTCATGTCTGTGCGTGGGAGGGGCACCATGCTGATAACTGTCACTTTGCGATCACAATGGCGTCTCAAGTCTGTGCGTGGCTGGGGCACCATGCTGACAACCGTCACTTTGCAATCGCAATGGCGTCTCAAGTCTGTGCGTGGCTGGGGCACCATGCTGAGAGTCGTCACTTTGCGATCGCAATGGCGTCTCATGTCTGTGCGTGGCTGGGGAACCATGCTGAGAATCGTCACTTTGCGATCGCAGTGGCGTCTTGCGTCCGATTCGAGCAAGTGCGACACAAAGGATTCCCTGGTTAATTTTTACCATTACCTCCAAAGAAATCCCCACTGCTCAGGACTAGTTAGCATCGCACAGGCGGCTGATGTCAGCGATGACCGCAACTATGGCAGTTATGCATGACCACGGGGTGATGCTGGAGAGGTTTGTGGCTGGCCTCCAAAGGGGGGGGGGCAGTCAATAATTTCCCTATTTTTTTTTTTTTGCAGAAGTTAAATAGAAAGTTAAAGTTTAGAACCGTTGTAGTGTCAACTTTTTTACAAAGGCCCAAATAAATCAATGAAAACAAAAACGAAAACACTGCAAAAAACTAAAAAACATTATAAAAACACTTCTTGTTAAATTAGAAACAAAATTAAAAAAATACACAAGAGAAAACACACCCATTATATCTGGGTATCTTGAGCTTGAGTTACGCCCTGACCATCATTAATATTAATCCTTGATCCCAATTACTGCAATCATTATCTTTCTCTCCATTATTTTTCCTTCTACCCATAACTCCCACCTCCCCAAACACACCCTCATTTTGCCTTATCCCCATTACTCCCCTCCCCACATCTCACCCATCATTAGCCCTTCTCCCATATTGGTCAAATAACTGAAAGAACACAAAGGCATTTTTAAAATAAACATTTTTTTATTAACAGAAAGTTAAAAAAGGCAAAACTAAAACATTCTCAAAAGCAAACTATATCTGATGCTGCCAACTCACTGCACCAGGCCCGTTAAAGTATTGGCAGTACTTGTCTCGGCCGGCCTTCGCATCGTCCTTGCTCCTGCCTTGATTGACAGGTTGAAGGCCTGCAATAGTGGGATCATTGTCACGCCATTCTCCGAGCACCACGTCACCATTGCTGTCCGAGTCCATGAAGCCTGGCGGACTGTAAGTAACAGCATAGCGTTTTCGTAGAAAATTGTGCAGCACGCAACAGGCCAACACCACAGAGTCTATAGATTCCAGCTTCATGTTGATTGGAGTGTGGAAAACCCTGAAGCGGTTGGCCATTATGCCGAAGGCATTCTCAACAACGCGCTGTGCCCTAGACAGTCTGTAGTTAAAAATACGCCTTTCCCCTGTCAAATCTTTTGTGGGTACGGTTTAACAAGATGCGCATGAAGGGGGAAGGCTTCATCGCCCGGTTGGCGGTGGTGTCCATGTTGGTTAGCAAGTGCAGTTTATTATTATTCAGCCGTTCACCAAAAGTAGTGTGCTCCAAAACGCCACCGTCAGAAACCCTTCCGTTCATGCCAACATCAACGTTTATAAATTCATAATTGGCATTAACAAGGGCCATGAGGATCATGCTGAAGTAGCCTTTGTAGTTATAGAAATAGGATCCGCTTTTGGCTGGTTGCGTGATCCGCACATGTTTGCCATCCAAGGCACCACCACAGTTTGGGAACTGCCAAATCCGTTCAAAATAAGAGGCGATAATTTGCCATTCCACCACTGATTTTGGAAAAGGCATGTAGCTCCGTAAACTGCGGACGATGGCGTTGCATGTCTCTGGAATTAGTACGCCAAGCAGCGATCGAGAAACTGCAGCAGAAAATTGCAAGTCTTTCATTGAACGTCCGGTTGCCAGAAATCACAGCGTTATTGCCAAACGTTCCTCTGCTGAAACAGCTGCACGCATCCGTGTATCCTGCCGTTCAATGAGTGGCCTCACAGGTTCCAGTAGGAGCTTGAATGAATCCTCCGACATCCGTAGATAATTCCGGAAATCCTGCGGATTCTTCTCCTGCAACTCCCTCACTAGATGCATGTGGGTGAATTTGGACTTCTGCTCCAGCCATTCTCTGGTCCACATGCGACGCTTTCGTTTGGAGCGCCTCTCTTCCACCCGTGCCTCTTCTTGTCGATCTCCCTCCATCAGTAATGCAACTGCCACAATCACATGCTCCGTAGTGGTCAGGTTCATTATGTGCAACCTGTACGGTAACGAAGAGAAAAGTTAATTACTAATTAATTACTATTACTAAAGTGTTTAAAAAAATAAAATAAATCACGGCAACATGTCTGTATATATATTGGAGGTAAGCAGACAAAAAGAAAAGGTGTAACCAAAAAAACGCATCACACAACATCACAAACAATATGTACCTTGCAAGTTAAATCCAAATATCCAGAAGATACAAATGGCAAAGATGAAGCGCTGTAGCGACTCTGATAGGATCACAAAACCCACACACGATACTATCCTCGCAACAATGCACAAAGGACAGAATGTTGGAGTCACCCACAAGGCGCTCTGGAACAATGGATGGGGGCGCAGTTATTATTGCTGAGGTGATGTTGTGGCCACCAATCGGAGCTGAAGGGCGTTACTAAAGAAAACCCAGTCCCGCCTGCGCCACTGACTAATGCGTCATCAACGAGGTCGCACATCGTTCATAAAAGGTGTCAAACACAGCGATTCAGGCTCACCAGCGGGACGCCAACAATCAAAATACGGCCCAACCGTTCGTGCACGATCAGCGACATCGCAGCGGGGGCTACATCGCCGCTACATGTCACACACAGCGACGTCGCTAACGATGTCGCTACTGCGTCATAAAATCGTTGTCGCTTGCGCGATCTCTCTAGCGATCTCGCTTAGTGTGACATACCCTTAAGACGTGGCTAATTGTGTTTGGGTGCAAGTCTCAAACAGGCAGATACAAAAGATACATTTGTCTGAAAAAGCACACAGTGAATCTGCCTGCATCATTGAAGTCAATGGTCATGTCAGTGTGTGTAGCCCTGGTGGTAGGCACACGCAGTACCCTGGGGAGTGTATGGCGAGACGGCGGCTTAAAGCTCAATATGCATTCATTCTACACACACTAGACACACCCTTGGGGTAGTGAAGTATACTCTAGGGAGTGGTCAAGAAGGTATGTGTAGGCGTGATTTTAGTGAGTCTAGTTCCTGTCTTCGGGCAGTAAGGACGTGGAGAGTCTGCGTCTGGACTACATTGAGAGAGTCTGCATCTGGAGGGAGGAAGGAGTCTAGATTGCTATCTCTTCAGCTTTGAAAGTGGAGTCTGGTATAGGTGTTGATATACACCTTAGTCTGGTCAGAGCTGTGTCATCTCCTCAGCATACAAAGAAGGAAAGAACAAGTTGTAACCCAGAAAGTCTTCAGCATTCCTGTCTAAAGGACAGTATCAGGTACAGAGACGTGCTCCTGCCTGTGATAACTGAGCATCTGTGGTTGGCTTGATTGAAAGGAAAAAGATTGGAAGTGACTGCTCGACCCCTGGCTAGTAAGAGTGTTTATGTTACCAGCGTGGACAAGGCGAAAGGCAAGTGGATTAGAGAATTTGGTGCTACAGGATTGCAGAAGTCCAGCGCCCTGTTACCGGTCACTGGGGACCGAAGAGTCGCTGTTGCTTCAGGCACAGAGACAGGAAAACCAGGAATCTACCGGACCCTAGGTCGCGGCAGACAAGCCCCTTATAGTCGGTACGTAGCTGGGGTCAGAGGGAGTGAACACTTTGGAGTTCTGCAGGACAAACATAAGTATTCAGCTCCTTCACAGGAAGATCCCTAACACTAAGCTGACTGGGCAAGAACAGCTAAGATTTGCTGGAATCATAGAGGGAACTACGCTTCAGGCTGGTTGTACTCGTTTATTGGAGTTAAAGGAGGCCCCTAACTTGTCCAGCTGCCGTCTCAATATACACTCCCCTTGGATCAGCCTCCCTGGGACCTGCCTTATCTTTCTGCAAGTAAAGGTATGGAAAGACTTTGACTGTGTGAGACTGTGTTATTTACCGGCACCCGACTTCACCATCTTAACAGCCTTTGAGGAAGAGTCCCACCTGTAGGGGACCTGACATCTAGCTGCCTCACCATCCCCTCAGAGATCTACAGCAGCGCTGGTACTAATTACCAGAACACTACAGGTGGCGTCACGAACTGTATATAGTTATCCCCTGTAAATATCCCCCAACAACATACGCCAGACCGCCAGGGCCACAGACCGAGCCACAGCTACCTGTGACAAAATCCCCATAGACTTCTACGGGCTCGGCTCTGAGTACCCCATTGCCCTGGTAACCCACAATTGTGGTGGCGGGTCGACACAACTTTGGCGTCACGAACAGGATACCAAACTCGCGAAATTGCGAGCCCTGCGTGCCTAAGGACTTGTTTTTGTAAAAAGGACTGTTTGCACTTTTGGCGCCAAAATCGCCATTTTTGTCGCCATATTCGCGCCCTCAGGCGCTGGAGAAGAAGGTGGGCGTACCTTCGTGGGCGTCTACCCCCCTGTGGCGCGAAGAAAATGCCTGTCCTCTCAAAGTGCTACTATAACATGCGGTCCTGCCCAACGGCAAAGGAGGTCCGCCTCCTCTTCACCTTCCCTGCGAGGAGGAGGAGACGAAAACCCCACCTCCACGGAAGAGACCGGATGTCTCCAGAAAAAGAAAGAAAAATGATGGAGGCCGGACGTGTGGAGCCGAGCGGAGCAGCGGAGGAAGGCAGGCCCCGGGGTCCCGCCAAGCTGCCATCGGCATCCGAGGCCTATGCGATTCTGCACCTGCAACAGGCGTTGTTAGAGGTCCAGGAGGAGAACTCACGCCTAAAGCAGTTGTTCCAACCTGGACTGGAGGAGATTGAGAGGCGCCGCTGTAATCTGCAGAAATGGCGGATGACGAACACGGCGTCCCCTCCCCTCAACGAACTCCCACGATTCAAAGTACCGAAAAGTCTGCTGCCCAAGGCGAAGGAGCAACCGGAGGCTGCCCCCGAAATTACCGTTCCCGATCCCACTGGTGAAGCGGTGGATGCGGAGGAGGTTGAGGAGGTACAGCCAATCCCGGAACGCCCGCCCGGCCAGGAGGCCGCAGCAGATTATCGGTCCCCGGCAGGGACACCGGAGGGGTCCTGTCCGTCACTACCAGACATCGACTGGGACGACTGGGACGAGATGGCGCGCCTGGATGACGTCGCCTACACCGCCCAGTGGGAGCAAGAATGGCGGAGTCGTGAGGAGACAAAGAGGCGCCAGCAGGAGGAAGCGCGGGAAATCAAGAAGAACCGCCAGCGACAGTTTGCTGAGCTGATTGCCGACAAGGAGACTGTCCGTCGCGACAAAGGTACCTTACGGGAACCGCGGCGGCAGGGGTGTGTGACTGAGTTCCAGCTCCGGAAGGGCTGGGGCTTTATTCGTGAACCGGGCCTCTACCCAGCGGTCTTCGTCAGCAGGCGTGACGTGGAATCTCACCTGCCACAAGGCCATCCCGGGAGGGACTTAGTAAACGGCGACATAGTCACCTATACGCGGCATTGGGGAATGAAGGGGTGGTTTATGCCCTGAACGTCGCCATCGTCCGCGACCCCGTCCCAGACGCCGGTACCGTCACCATTACCGCAGCGTCCCCGTACTCAGCTTCAGCAGCATCCGGCCGTGCCCCAGCATCGCCCCCTTCAAAGTCATCGCAACATGCGACCAAGGTTCATCGCAAGTGAAAGTCACTTCCACATCGCCAAATGCGACCCAGTCTAGATCGCAAACCCTGACGCGTCTATATCGTTGACTGTAATTGAGACGCAATCGGTGTCATGCGAAGAAAGTATACCCGTTGCGCCCCTGGAGGTTCAAACCAGAACTGTCGCAACCCAGACCCTGATCGCAGCACATGATTTGCTGGTCCTGGGATCAAGGGCCCATTGCGTTGTTCCAGCCCCCGGCGTGGAAGATGTGGTGGAAAATGTCTTAGTAGCTGATGAATAAATAGTAAGAGTTGGTGAGATCCCTATCGGATCTACCACAAGTAGAAAGTAGAAAGTTTACAATGTTTTTGAAAAAGAGTTTTGCACAAGTTATATATAATGAATATATATTTCTAGTTATAGAATGCCCGGCTGGGTAATGGGTAATTGATAATAGATAATTGGTAATTGATAATTAATATATGATAAACATTTTGCACTTTTACAATGTGATTTATTATGTCTTCTTTTATAAATGGACTTTTTGAGGTAAAGGACTATGCTTACCCAGAACTCTTTTGTACATAGTTGCGCTTCAGCGCCCTATCTTGGTTTTACATAAACCATCCATATCTACCTCTGAAAAACAAAACCCGTGTGGTGTGGCACTGAGTGAGGTCTGCACTTGGATGTCCTGCAGCCCACCCAGGACCCACGTTGAAGGTTTGGTGCGGGTCCTTCACAAGTATCTTGTATATCTATTTATTGAAAATGCTATTTGGTACTATTTGTATTAAAGTTTGTAACGTTCAAAGTATTCTTACCTCCCGGATGGGAAGATGTTATTGTTATTGTTATTGCATAAACAAAATTTTCTGTCTTTTGTATTTCACAGCCCGGGAGTGCTGTCGTTTACCATGGGGGAATGTGTAGCCCTGGTGGTAGGCACACGCAGTACCCTGGGGAGTGTATGGCGAGACGGCGGCTTAAAGCTCAATATGCATTCATTCTACACACACTAGACACACCCTTGGGGTAGTGAAGTATACTCTAGGGAGTGGTCAAGAAGGTATGTGTAGGCGTGATTTTAGTGAGTCTAGTTCCTGTCTTCGGGCAGTAAGGACGTGGAGAGTCTGCGTCTGGACTACATTGAGAGAGTCTGCATCTGGAGGGAGGAAGGAGTCTAGATTGCTATCTCTTCAGCTTTGAAAGTGGAGTCTGGTATAGGTGTTGATATACACCTTAGTCTGGTCAGAGCTGTGTCATCTCCTCAGCATACAAAGAAGGAAAGAACAAGTTGTAACCCAGAAAGTCTTCAGCATTCCTGTCTAAAGGACAGTATCAGGTACAGAGACGTGCTCCTGCCTGTGATAACTGAGCATCTGTGGTTGGCTTGATTGAAAGGAAAAAGATTGGAAGTGACTGCTCGACCCCTGGCTAGTAAGAGTGTTTATGTTACCAGCGTGGACAAGGCGAAAGGCAAGTGGATTAGAGAATTTGGTGCTACAGGATTGCAGAAGTCCAGCGCCCTGTTACCGGTCACTGGGGACCGAAGAGTCGCTGTTGCTTCAGGCACAGAGACAGGAAAACCAGGAATCTACCGGACCCTAGGTCGCGGCAGACAAGCCCCTTATAGTCGGTACGTAGCTGGGGTCAGAGGGAGTGAACACTTTGGAGTTCTGCAGGACAAACATAAGTTTCAGCTCCTTCACAGGAAGATCCCTAACACTAAGCTGACTGGGCAAGAACAGCTAAGATTTTGCTGGAATCATAGAGGGAACTACGCTTCAGGCTGGTTGTACTCGTTTATTGGAGTTAAAGGAGGCCCCTAACTTGTCCAGCTGCCGTCTCAATATACACTCCCCTTGGATCAGCCTCCCTGGGACCTGCCTTATCTTTCTGCAAGTAAAGGTATGGAAAGACTTTGACTGTGTGAGACTGTGTTATTTACCGGCACCCGACTTCACCATCTTAACAGCCTTTGAGGGAAGAGTCCCACCTGTAGGGGACCTGACATCTAGCTGCCTCACCATCCCCTCAGAGATCTACAGCAGCGCTGGTACTAATTACCAGAACACTACAGGTGGCGTCACGAACTGTATATAGTTATCCCCTGTAAATATCCCCCAACAACATACGCCAGACCGCCAGGGCCACAGACCGAGCCACAGCTACCTGTGACAAAATCCCCATAGACTTCTACGGGCTCGGCTCTGAGTACCCCATTGCCCTGGTAACCCACAATTGTGGTGGCGGGTCGACACAACTTCACGTCCAAATCAGGTTTTCCGGCCTTCAGACGTAAGATCCGACTGAGCCACTGAGGTGTGGTTCCAATGCAACGTGAATCCAACCTGAGCCTTTTGCATGCTTAAATGTAGACAAGTGAAACCATTGTGAAATGTATCTATGGTTTGTATATAAAAAGTACTGGAAAGTTGCACTGCATTTGGGGAATGAATACTTTCATTACGTACCACTAAGTGCTTTATCAGAGCTATCCTGATAATTTTCACACCAAATAAAAGAATGCACGATATTTCATGAAGTTTAGTCAGACACCAGAATCCCATGTATTTCATAGGGATGGACATTTCATACATCAAAGAAACTTCCTCTGTTTGTTTTGTAGTTTGTAAAGAAACCAATTTATTCCAAACCACACAAGGCTTACACAACTAACACTGCTATGTTCAAAGGCAGGGATGAAAAGTCCAATCCCGTGAACGGTAGAGACAAATAATTCTGTGAAAGCAGAGGAATACTAACGAGAAGATTATGTATTCACCACTGAGGTATGCTATTACT
>JARQOD010000004.1:220510157-220576355 GCA_033576555.1 Oophaga sylvatica
CAGGATTAGTTTAAAAGGCCCCAATGGTTATACAGTCATAGAGAGGCTGCTTTGAGGATTGACACAGCATGTATCCACTGTCTGCAGTAGGAAACCAGTCCAGAAATGTCCTAAGAGCGGCAACATTAACAGGAATTAGGAAAATTCTGTACAGCTTTTTTGGGCGAGGCCTGGTCAGATGTCGCGCCCCGATGTAATGCAATGTCCAAAAAGATAATGAAGATTTACAAAATTGCAGTTTATCCTTTGAAGCTTTACAACCAGCTTGGTACAGAAACAACATGAGTAATATTGTTGCAGTGCGACACTGTTTCCTGGAGGGGGCTCAAATCAGTAAGTCATCAACATATTATAAAAATAACATTGGCAAAATCAATAACTGTGAACCAAGCAGCATCCTGAGATATCTGGAACAAAAGTGTATATATATATATATAATATATATATATATTATTGTACCAGCCAATACATAGAGAGTTAAATCTCGTAGTTGAAGGGGGAAGCTGAAGTTGGAGTTTTTACTGTCAAGGCCACTGATAAGAAACCTAGCTGCAGAGATGCCGAAGGTGGGGGCTAGGTTTTAACTAAAACACCACTTGCTACCAGTTTCTGCAATCTCTCTGAAATGTCCTGGTTTCCTGCACTCGTGGAAAACTTCTGTCCACCTCCTGGCACCGTCTCCCCTCCCTGTTGTTTGCAGGACGAGTACCTACAGCATGTATTCCTTGCTCCTCTCTTTGCCTGCGCTAAATCATGTTGGGGCCCCCTGTGCTATTTGGCTAGATCCTCTGCTTTTATGACCCCCAATCTGGTCTACTTACTTTCAGCTTTTCTGTCACTTCCTTTTTTAACCCATTCATGTATGCACTTGCTAGTACCCTCTCACTAGTCTTGTTTTGGGACAAAACCCATTTTACCAAGCTTTTCTTAGGGCCCAGAAATAATCTTTCTTTCCCTGATCTCTGTCTTCTAGTGTAATTTCCTTCTCTGCCTGTCTATCTTTACATGCTTTTTTTCAACACTTCTGTAAACATACCCCCCGCTTCTGCGTCATTGACTTCTGCATTATCAGGTCGGTCCTACCAACATAGCACTTGTATGTCTCATCTATCGTCTATCGTATCTAGCTTCATCTGCCAATTTCCCTTTTATAAGCGCTTGCAAATCCTGTCTAGTTGCTTTATTAGAGCCAACTGCTCTGTAGGGCTCCATGGTCTGTACATTTCTGCTGTCCGGGGGGGGGGGAGGCAGACAGGAGGGTAAATCGTATCCCTGTTTTTGTCTGTCCGTTTAAAGTCCGTCTCCTAATTCCTCAGTTTTCCTCTAAGTTTAATCACACGAACTCATCCACAGGTTCACTGTTTTCAACAGACCTTTGTCTCTCAACCATCCATGATGTGAGTTAAAGAACCTTTTCCATTTATCACTGTTCAATTCTCCGTTTTCATTCATGCCTGCTCTACACAATTACTTTGTCAATGCCTATCAAAGCTTGCTTTCACTCTCTGCGCACAACTAAATCTTTAGTAGTAACACCTTCCTTGGTGTTTTGGTTCCCCATTTTTGTATCTCTCACCTAGAAAAGATTCTTTTGTCACCAAGACAATTTTGTCACCAAGACTCTGTCACCAAGACAATGGGCCACAAACGTTTCTGAACCATTCCACTGCTCGCTTTCCAAGATTTGTACGCCAACCAAATAAACAATCCAATCACACCAACACCAAGACAAAACCACAACACAATCATTGGATCCATACTGTCATTTTTCAAAGAAGGAAAGGCAGGACTGACAATTAATCTGAAGGTCTACTGGCTCAAAGGGACCTGAGCCAGGAACCCCTGTGAATTACCTGGAAAGCCGACCGCTCGGGGAGGAGGGAGTCCACTATACAGTGATATTAGATTTTGGGTAGAATATAATAAGTATTCTTACCTCAGCGCTGTATGTATATCACCAACAGAAGGCTCCGCTCATCCCACGTCTCTGGACCGGTCGGGCTTCCTAGAGTAAAATAACTCAGGCCCCTGGTCGGGCGCCAGTTGTCGTCGCTGTTATCTCGTTAACCCTTTCCTCCTCGGAATGTGGTACCAGAGAGAATAAGACACATACCAAAGGATGCGTCAATAAGCTCTGCGGTTTATTGCTAACAAAGGGATTTATATACACCCCTGAAGCAGGAAGCGGAATTACCATATATGGCAGTTAATACAACATAAACATAAAATGCTAGTTTCACTTTAAAAACTCCATTCTTGGCTTTTGGCCTGTTTAGCTCCTAGCACAGAGTGTCTCTTCTCAGGCGGGGGGGTTTATTGTATTGACTAAAATGAGGAACATCTTATCTTGTCTCCTGGTACACGTCAGCCTGTCGGTTAAAAAGAAAACAAGGCCTCTGAACTTTAGAAAAATGCTAGCTCTAAGAAAAAATGCTGGTTCAGCTATCACACCTACAACATAGAACACAGCAGGGATCATAAAATGGTGGTGGTGGGAGCCGCAGGAGAAAACAATGGCAGACCTATATAAAAGTCATAGATGGACAACTACGGTAAAAACAGCAGGGATCATAAAATGGTGGTGGTGGGCGCGGCAGGAGAAAACAATGGCAGACCTAAATAAAAGTCATAGATGGACAACTACGGTTAAAAACAGCAGGGATCAGAAAATGGTGGTGGTGGTGGGCGTGGCAGGAGAAAACAATGGCAGACCAAAATTAAAATCATAGATGGACAACTACGGTAAAAACAGCAGGGATCATAAAATGGTGGTGGTGGGCGCGCCAGGACAAAACAATGGCAGACAAAAAAAAAAAAAATTGATGGACGACAACGGTTAACAACAGCTGGGATCTGAAAAATTAAATGTGACAAAAAAACAGTACCTACCTTACAAGACATGTTTGTGATCCTGAAAAGTAAATCCATGGGAAACGCAATAGCGGCACAGACTGGATCTCAGCAAAACGCAATACCGGCACAGACTGGATCGCAGCAAACGCAATAGTGGCACAGACTGTATCGCAGTAGCAGCAAAGGCTAGCAGGACGCAGTATGGAACGATGCTGGAGATTCGAATGAACCGCTTCCGCTCGAGAGCAATGGAAAGGAGCGCTAATACATCGTCTTTTTATGATGCGGTTGTCTAATCACAAAGCAAGAGAGCTGTGACAAACAGTCATGACATATATAGTGACCACCAATCTGTGCTGAGGGGCATGGAAAAGGTTGCGCTCAATCATGCCTATCGAGGTTGTGATCTTTAACAATACATGCTGTGTGACACGTCCCAACGACCGCCGAGGTCGTTATACAGATCGCTGATCGCTGATGTGTCGTTGATGAGATCTTCCTGTTTGGAAGCTACTAGCGACCTTATAGCGATTACACCAACAATCTCGTTAGCTTGTGTCGTTGTCGTGATCGCTGGTGCGATCGCTTAGTGTGACAGTACCTTTAGAGCCCACCTCAAATTGGCAGATATAGCTGTAAATGATGTCTGACATAGCACACAGTGACTCCATCAGCACACAAGTCTGAATCCAGTCTTCCAGGGCTTCAGACGTAAGCCGCAATGGAGCCACGACATGTTGCTAAAACGTGATGTGAACATAGCCAAACTCAAACTGCATCATAAAAATTCTATACTCTTTACTAATTGTATTTCAAAGAAAACATAGACAGAAGCCATATCTTGTCACCTCGTGTCTTAGCTTTAGAACACAACTTTTTACCATTAGCAATAGTCTTATATCTTACATGGGCAAGCAATATAACAGTATGTCTAATGCTTGTATACATGGCACAGATGTTGGCGAATCAGCTTTCTCATCCTACTCTTTCATAAACATGCACACTTGGACAGAACAAGCATTCATGTTTATATTAGTGGGGAATTAGCTAATCGAATATCTTCTTTGGAAGGAGGGTGTAACACAACTTTTATCAGCCCTTCTCCTAAGTGAGGCTGCCACTTAATTTATAGGATTAGCATAGTACCTCACACCTCGATCTGTGACCTTAAAGCCAAAATGACTTCATCACATTCAGTGATTTCTGCTTGGCACTATAGGAACTGTACAAATCAGTGATGAGGCAATTATGTTGTTGCTCATGTGACACAACTATAGTGACATCTTCATGACCAAAAAAATCACAAAAGAGGTGCTATATTTTTAGCCTCATTCTGTTTCCAGTGATCTATCTATAGTCCACAACAGCAGGGAAAATTCATTGTGGAGTTTTACAGAGTACTTCACAATTTTTTAGCAAAACCTGCATGTTTTGTAAGAATTGGTGAGATCTGTGATGACAATCCTCAACAAATCTTCAACATAGTTGACATGATGTGGATATGAAAATCTGCAGCATGCTTGTTTTTTTGCATTACATGCAAATCAGGTTTTTATACCCTCCATACTTGTGTATTGTACTATAATTTGCAGTGGATTTATAGTGCAGTGTCTGCACTGCAAATCTGCATCAGTATTTCTAAATTTAAATCATAAGTGGATTCTATAGAGAGGGAAGAGAACTTCCGAGATCAGCATCCATAAAAACTTCAGACTTGTTTTAGGAATTGCACATGAGTCCAGCCGGAGGCGTATGTAGGGGGGAAGGCAAGCTGGGCATTTGCCTCGAGCACAATCGACAGGAGGGCGCAGTTGGCCCTCCTGATTCAGCATTCCAACTTGTGTACCTGGTGGCTGCATTATGCCACCCCCTGGCTTGGGAGTCAGCCACTCTCTCTGCCGACTGCTTTTCTGAGCTGCCAGCTTGACAAACAATTGTGCTTGCATCTCTCAGTCGCGATTATAATTGAAGTCCTAAATGCCAGCACTTCCCAATTAGGGCAACGTCAATAGCCCGACCAGGTTATCTGATCATGCTACTGAGGTCCCTCACCAGAGGCGCGGTAAATGTCTGTCTGGTAAGCGCTGCCCTGGTGCTGAATAGACCAAAGATTTATTGTTATTGGGGGGGAGAAATTTAAGAAGACATGAGGAACAAGAAAGGCACAATATATAGTGTGGGGATTTGTGGGGACACAGTAAGAGGAATTAGGGGATGATTTGTGCAGACACATTATAAAGAGCTGTGTGTGGCACATTAAGGAGGTGGTTCACAGGATTGGTGTGAACATTGAGGATTAGGGGGGAATAGTGTGGACACAGTATGAGGAGTCGGGAGATTTGTGGGGACACAGTATGATGAACTAAGGGGATTGTGCAGACACAGTATAAGGAGCGCGAGGAGTTGGTGCAGACACAGTATGAGGCGTAAGGGAGGGGATGGGCGTGGACACAGTATGAGGAGTAGGGGGAATTTCTGTTGACAGAATGAGTAGCCGGAGAGGGATTGGTGAGGACACAGTATGAAGAGGGTGGGTGTGGGGGTTGGTGCGGACACAGTATGAGAAATGAGGGGGGAAGTGGCGTGGACACAGTATGAGTTACAGGAATTGGTGCAGACACAGTATGAATCGGGAAAGTGGTGTGGACACAGTATGAAAAGTGGGGGGACTGGTGCGCCGATTGGTGCCAGTATGAGGAGACAGAATGGCAGTATGTGGAGCAGAGTGGACCTGTAATGAGACCGAATGGTAGTTTAGGAAGCAAGGGAGTTTCTGTTAGGATACAGTATGGGCAGTGTGGAATACATGAGAAAACAGTATGAGAAGCAGGGAGAATGGGTGAAGAAGCAAGGGAGTGGGGATGTGTGAGGAGACAGTATGCAGAGGGGGGCAAATGTGTGAGTAGACACTATGAAGAGGGAGGGGGTATTTATGTACTGATGGTGGTTCTGATGATGTGTTTCTGTACTAATGTTAGTTATGGTGGTTTATTCTTGTGCTGATATTGGTTCTGATCCTGTACACATGTAGCAATCCATAACTTATAAGATTACGTGATACATGGCTATGCTAATAAAGTATTGTGCTGTCTGACAAGTTAAGAATTACTAGATTTTTGTTGTGCTGGTGTTTCTGAACTCTGCCTAAATTCCCTGGCAAAGACGTCGACTCACTTACTGCCACTGTCCCGTACTTCTTCCCTCCTCTCCTGCTGTTGATCTCCGGGACACACGCCCCGCTTGCAGATCCCAGGACACTTCTTTAGGGCGCTTGCGTGCTCCCTCATTCTTAAAAAGGGGCCGCGCGCACTGTCCTAAAGTGTCCCCAGCCAATGGCTAGAAGCAAGTATAATTTAAGGCATGTCCACCTGCATGGAAGTGCCTGTAGGTCTCAGGTCCCAGTGCTTGTATACCAGTATACAGCCCACTTGCTTGCCTGTCTATCAGCTGTTTCTGCCTGTCTGTATATCATCTGTGCCCACCTACCAGGATGCCAGTTGTGTTCATCAGTAACTGCCTTCTTGTGTGCTAGTCACTATACCAGCCGTGCCATCCAGTATTTGCTAAAGCTACCATTCCTGGCCGAGATCGGACTTGGTGAGGTACCTATTCACACCCTCCAGGCTCTCCTCTGAACACGGCACAGTGGTTCTACCATACAGTCAGTTACAGTTTGCACAGGCCATGGAATCTGCTGGCTCTCTGGCTTCCTCTATCTCTGACTTGTACCTGGAGGTCTCCCGCTAAAAATACCAACAGTACAAGATCCTATCCTACCTGGACCCGCATCTACACTATCTGAAACAGCGTCGGATGTGACCCAACAATCTGCCAGCTATGTACCTGGCTTCGGACCCAGTCTCTCTGCTCCTCCATGCTATGGTGGTGAACCTGCTCTAAATCGAGGGTTCATTAATCAGTGCACACTACACTTCGAACTCTAGGCTCATCAGTTCGTCTCGGACTGGACCAAGGTGGCCTTTATTATGTCCAACCTAACGGTTGAGGTTTTGGCGTGTTTTAACCCCCTATGGGATAGGAGATCCTCTAGTGTCAAACCTTCAGTCACGAATCCGGTGTCCTCAGCAGCATTTTCTCTCCTCCGACTGCGTCAAGGAAACCTCTCAGTGGGCCAGTACGCTGTAGGTTTACGGACCCTGTCATCTGATCTTGCCTGGAATAATGAGGCTCTGGTAGCCAACTTCTGAGAACGCTTGTTGGGTGAATCAAGGACTAGCTGGCCGGTCATGATTTACATAACTCACTGGATGACCTGGTGTCTGTAGCAACATGGATAAACATCAGGTTTCGGGAGCGTTCAAGGAAGGCAAACTGCGAGAGAAAACATATACGCCTGGTTCCTACCTTTTAAAGACCGTTCATGCTGCAAACTGTCATGGTTTACTGGGTTCTTGGATCAGGTAGTCGCGGGGTTAACTTGGTTGGCCTCTTTCTGGGTCCTGGGAGGCTTTTTATAGCCTCACTGTGAAGCCAGTCTTTGTCGTTTATACTCTGACCTTTGGCTGAGTGTGTCTGACCCTGTGCTTGTGCCAGTGCGTTGTGCCTGTGCTAAGTTTTGTCTGTCTGGTTCTGATTTGGCTGTGTCCCTGTTACGAGTTTTGCCTGTCCCTTTTGTACTGCGTTGCTCCCTCTGTGTATGATCCCTTGGCTGTGTTCTGGTTATTCTCTGCCTGCTCCTTTTGTACTGCGTTGCTCCCTCTGTGTATGACCTGGCTATCCTGACTATCCATTCTGTCTATGCCCATTGGTAACTTTATTTCGTAGTTACCCTTCTAGGAGTTTTCCTTTACCTCATAGCTCTCTGGAGCTTAGGCCACGCCCCTAGGCAGTCACGTGCCTGCAGGTCCTCCGGCCTGAAGCATTCTCTATCTGCTACTGCTGCCTCTGAGAGACGTGTGGCCGGCTCCGCCCCTTGGCATTCACATGCTGCGGAAGGTCCTGTTCCACAGAAACACACGTCTTCCCTGCTGCGGCTCTGCTATACAGGTATCTTTGGGCACAGTTTGTTCACTCAGGACACACACACTGGCTCAGTGAGCAAGTGCAGTGTGGTGTCCCTGACATTATAAACGACCGTTAAATTTTTTCTGAGGGGAGATTTAGGAGTGTTACCCCATGGATCCCATGCAGGTGTTAGCAGGTCAGGTGAAACATCTGACGCAAAGGTTCCAGGAGTTGAATGTTGAGCAGCGCATGATGGCTCAGACCCAGCAGCAGCTGGTAGATACCGTACAGGGGGCTGTCGCTGCGGGGTCTCTGGGTTCTGGCGGTAGGGATGTGTCATTGGTATCTCCTGAATCTCCAGTTAAACTGCCCGACTACTTCGGGGATAAAAATGAGTTCAGAGCCTTCAGGGAGGGGTGTAAACTTTTTTTCTCCCTGAGGCCTCGCTCTTCTAGGGATGAGTTCCAGAGGGTGGGGGTCATTATGTCCCTACTTCGGGGGGCCCCACAAGCCTGGGCTTTTTCTCTCTCTCCTTCTGCTCCTGAGAGGAGGACTGTTGATATGTTTTTTCATGCCCTGGGCCTCATCTATGATGAGCCTGACAGGGTCCGTATGGCTAAGGACATGGTAATGAGTGTTCGTCAGGTTAAACATTCAGCCGAGTGGTTCTGTTCGGAGTTCCGACGTTGGGCAGCGGAGGTCTCCTGGAATGATGCCGCCCTTCGAGGGCTATTCCGCAGAGGCCTGTCTGAACGTCTCCAGGACGCCCTGGCCCTTCATCCTCCACCTGATACTTTGGAGGACGCCATAACCCAGGCCGTACGAATGGACCGCAGGCTACGCGTCAGGAGTATCATGCAGTGTGAAACCTCACTGTTTGCTGGCAGCAAAGAGACTGGAGCCACTACTGAGGTCATGGACATTGGCACCACCTCGCTAAAAGAGGAGAGAAGACATCGCCGGGAGAAACAACTCTGTTTCTATTGTGGAGAGTCCGGACATTGGAGAAAAGATTGCCCCACCTGTCCGTCATCTAAGACGGTGGAAAACTACTAGGTCTGGGTAGCGGTCGAGGAGGCTGCACAGACCTTCAGGTACTATGTTCCTCATGTTCTAAAGTCGTGTTAAAGGTGGAACTATTGGTAGACAACTATCGTTTTTTCTCGACAGCATTGGTGGACAGTGGTTCATCTCTCAATCTGATCAGTTCCTGTGTCGTCTCCCAACATAAGATAGGGACAGTCAGGCTGGAGACACCTCTTAAAATTGTTGCTATCGACTCTTCCCCTCTTACCCGAACAGGAATTCTTTATGCTTCCAAAAGGTTTTCTTTTCAGGTCGGTTCTTCCCACAAGGAAGACATGGAATGTTTTGTCATGGACAAATTGCCCACAGGGCTAGTGCTGGGTATGCCATGGCTTCAACGCCACAACCCGGTGATTGACTGGGAATCAGGGGAGATTGTTAAATGGGGATCCCAATGTGTCGACTGTTGCCATAAACCTGTTTATTGTATGAAACTTGCAAAACCTGTCTCAGTATCTTCTGTTGGTCTGGAGGGTATTTCCGGAGTACCTGAAAGACTTTGAGGACGTGTTCTCTGAAAGTGAGGCTGAGGCTCTGCCCCCGCATAGATCATTTGACTGTGCTATTGATCTTGTCCCGGGAGCCAAATTGCCCAAGGCCCGTCTGTTTAATTTGTCAGGCCCGGAGCGCCTGGCTATGAAGCAATACATCGCTTAAAGTCTTCGCAAAGGGCATATAAGGCCCTCAATGTCCCCAGTAGCTGCGGGGTTCTTCTTTGTTAAAAATAAGGATGGCGGTCTACGTCCCTGCCTCGACTTTCGAGAACTTAATAAAATCACAGTCAGTAATACATACCCCCTGCCTCTGATTCCTGATCTCTGTAACCAGCTCTCTGGGGCCAAGTGGTTTTCAAAATTGGACCTCAGGGGGGCTTATAATTTGATAAGAGTACGGGAAGGGGATGAGTGGAAAACTGCTTTTCTTACTACTGAAGGGTTATTTGAGAATCTCGTCATGCCTTTCGGTCTCACCAATGCTCCAGCTGTGTTTCAAAATTTCATTAATGTATTTTTTTCGGACCTCAGTGGCCGTTTTGTTGTGATCTACTTGGATGATATACTGATATATTCCTCTGACAGACATTCTCATTTATCACATGTTAAAACTGTGTTTCAAAGACTCAGGGAAAATCAATTATTTGTTAAGCTGGAGAAATGTTCTTTCTTTGTTCAGGAGCTATCATTTTTGGGTCTCATAATCTCTCCACAGGGGTTTCGTATGGATACCAAGAAGGTGCAAGCCATTATGGAGTGGGTCCAGCCTCGGGACCTTAGAGGACTCCAGCGCTTCTTGGGATTCGCGAATTACTATCGCAGGTTTATCAAGGGTATTTCTCAGATTTTGAAACCCCTCACGGATCTCACACGTAAAGGGGCAGATGTTAGGAACTGGTCCGCGTCGGCCAAACAATCTTTTTTAACTTTGAAAAATTGTTTCACATCCGCTCCTGTTCTGGTTCAACCTGACTCATCCAAGCCGTTTGTGGTTGAAGTTGATGCTTCGGAGGTTGGGGTGGGGCAGTGTTGTCACAGGGACCTACTTCTCTGACTAACCTCAAACCTTGTGCCTATTTCTCGAAAAAATTTTCTCAGGCTGAGAGAAATTATGACGTTGGTAATAGAGAACTCTTAGCAATCAAGTTGGCGTTCGAGGAATGGAGGCATTTTTTGGAGGGGGCGGCTCACCCCATCACAGTCATCACCGACCACAAAAACCTAGAGTATATCAAATCTGCTAAAAGACTGACTCCTAGGCAGGCCCATTGGTCACTTTTTTTTTCCAGATTTCAATTTTCTATAACTTTTCGCCCAGGGTCTAAAAACGTGAAAGCTGATGCTTTATCACGTAGTTTTGAGCCACTTTCCGCCCCTGACCCGCCGTCCCCCATTCTTCAACCCAATGTCGTTATAGCTGAAGTGTCGTCGGAATTGGAGCGGGAGATTGTGGGGGCTCAATCTTTAGCTCCAAGGTCCAAACCCGAAAACAAATTGTTTGTTCCTCAGCAGTTACGCACCAGGCTCCTGCGGGAGTTCCATGATTCTAAACTGAGTGCTCACCCAGGCATTTCTGCCACACGAGAGGCAGTGGCTAGAGTTTTTTGGTGGCCTTTGATGGCTTCAGATATTAAGAAGCATGTCGCTGCGTGTGGGGGTATGCGCTCGTTCTAAGAGCTCTCATTGCCGGCCGGCCGGGGAATTGGTGCCTTTGCCAATTCCAGGAAGGCCATGGACCCACTTGTCCATGGACTTCATTACCAACCTTCCTTCTTCTCGGGGTAACACGGTTATCTGGGTAGTTGTGGACAGGTTTTCTAAGTTAGCGCATTTTGTACCTATGGCAAGTCTACCTTCTGCAGAGACTCTCGCTAAGCATTTCCTCGCACAGATTGTACGGTTACATGGGGTACCTATGAATAATGTATCTGACAGAGGGGCACAATTTGTGGCCAAGTTTTGGCGGGCTTTTTGCAAAGGTTGGGGATATCTTTGTCCTTTTCCTCAGCCTACCACCCAGAGAGTAACGGGCAGACGGAGCGCATCAACCAGTCGCTTGAACAAATTCTTCGATGTTTGATTTCTACTCTGCAAAGCGACTGGTGTGATGCCCTACCGTTAGCGGAGTTCGCCTTCAACAACCGTACCAATCAATCTACCGGTAGGTCACCGTTTTTTTATTAATTATGGTTTGAACCCTCATTTTGGTGAATTCTCACGTTTAGATTCGGGCTGTCCAGGAGCTGAGGACTGTGTTAACCGAATCAGGGATCTGTGGTCAAAAGTTCGGTTAAATATGTTCAGGGCTCAGGAGACTTATAAGCGTTTTGCAGATAAAAAAAAGGAACCCTGCTCAGGTGTTGCAGTGTGGGTTACAAGATGTGGCTCTCCACGCGAAACATAAGTCTTCGTCTGCCCTCCGCCAAACTGGGGCCCAAGTTCATAGGTCCCTATGAGATCATTGAGGTAATTAACCCTGTGGTGTATCGTCTTCGCCTCCCCCGCTTTGAAACTCCATAACGTATTCCATAGATCCTTGCTAAAACCCTTGGGATCGGTAGTAGAAGAACCAGCTGCTGTTCCCTCCCCAGTCTTGGTTAATGGGCACATGGAATTTGAGGTACAACATATTGTAGACTCTCGGCGGTCTCGGGGGTCCTTACAGTACCTGGTGCATTGGAGGGGGTACGGTCCAGAGGACCGGTCTTGGGTGCCGGCCAGATCGGTACACGCTGACCGTCTGGTTCGGGCATTCCATGCTCGGAATCCTGGGAAACCTGGGGTACCAGAGGCCCCCCCATTAAGAAGGGGGTACTGTCATGGTTTACTGGGTTCTTGGTTCTTGGTAGTCGCGGGGTTAACTTGGTTGGCCTCTTTCTGGGTCCTGGGAGGCTTTTTATAGCTTCACTGTGAAGCCAGTCTTTGTCGTTTATACTCTGACCTTTGGCTGAGTGTGTCTGACCCTGTGCTTGTGCCAGTGCGTTGTGCCTGTGCTACGTTTTGTCTGTCTGGTTCTGATTTGGCTGTGTCCCTGTTACGAGTTTTGCCTGTCCCTTTTGTACTGCGTTGCTCCCTTTGTGTATGATCCCTTGGCTGTGTTCTGGTTATTCTCTGCCTGCTCCTTTTGTACTGCGTTGCTCCCTCTGTGTATGACCTGGCTATCCTGACTATCCATTCTGTCTATGCCCCTTGGTAACTTTATTTCGTAGTTACCCTTCTAGGAGTTTTCCTTTACCTCATAGCTCTCTGGAGCTTAGGCCACGCCCCTAGGCAGTCACGTGCCTGCAGGTCCTCCAGCCTGAAGCATTCTCTATCTGCTACTGCTGCCTCAGAGACGTGTGGCCGGCTCCGCCCCTTGGCATTCACATGCTGCGGAAGGTCCTGTTCCACAGAAACACACGTCTTCCCTGCTGCGGCTCTGCTATACAGGTATCTTTGGGCACAGTTTGTTCACTCAGGACACACGCACTGGCTCAGTGAGCAAGTGCAGTGCGGTGTCCCTGACACAAACCTCAGCTGCAGCACCCTCTCCTTAGTCCATGCAGATAGACCAGGTGAAGATGACCAAGCATCGACAGGAGGTCCACCGGTCCTAGGGAAAGTGCTTCTATTACGGCAGTCCTGAGCATGTAATTCGCTCCTGCCCAGAGACACTGGGAAACTCTTGAGCCTAGGATTTGTTGGAGAGGTCACCCTGGGCGAAAATCACTCCTCTGCATCACTGATACTGTCAGTATCCATGTCCTTTGGCAGCATCCATTTTGTCGAGTTGGCCTACCTTGACTCCAGTTCCGCCAGTAACCTCATTCAACAGGCCATAGTGGAACGATATCAGATTCTGATCTGTTGGTGGTTGCTTCCGTGGATGGAAACCACCCAATTCGAGATCAAGCCTGTAGAACTCTGAGTAGGAATGCTTCACTTGAAGAAGGTTAATTTCTATCGAGCCGGTCTCACCCTCTGCTCCTAGGTCAGCCATGGCTGCAAAAACATGAACTCTTGAAGTCTTGGATTGAAGATCTGGAGAAGTTCTTCATTGGGGCCAGAGTGCCACAAGAGATGTTTAGTGCCCTTTAAATCCTGCTCGACTTCTGGCTTCTCCATCTGCCTGCTGCATACTAGACGTATGCTGACGTCTTTGATAAAAAGCAGGATGAGACTCTACCACCTCATAGTACATATGACTGTACTATTGACCTCCTGCCAGGTACTTCTCACCCAAGTGGCCAAATCTATGCCCTTTCGCAGACTGAGACCCGTGCCATGTCCGAGTATATTGCAGAGAACCTTGCCAGGGGATTTATCTGGAAAATTTTGTTATACCTGTGCCCGCTCGGGGTCCCCGTCCTCATGCTCTGGCACCCGTACCTACGTGGGACCCTCAGCGGAGTTCCCGCTCTCACTCCGTTGCTTGCTGCCCTGCTCCTGCCTCTGCTTCCTGGCGAGCGGCCAGCACATCCCCGGGTATGAGATTAAGGTCGTGCGTGCGCCCTCTCGGCCTCTTAAAGAGACAGAGCGCATTTTTCAAAAAAGTGATTAACCAATGATTTCTTTGTGTGCACTACTTCTTGCCCCTCTGCCGTAGAGAGGGTGCCTGAGCAACAAGTGTTTCCTGTTGTTAGTTTCTGGTTCTGTGTTCTGTTGTGCCCTGTGTTCTTTTGTGCACCATCAGCATTCTGCCAGCACCCAGCTAATACTGTTTGTCTTCTCAGACTACATGCGGACCATTACTCTGTACCCGGGACGTTTCCGGTGCTGCCAGCGCAAGTTCCATCCTGCTCAGCTGTCCGTCACTTCGTTACCTACGACGACGTCTGTACTGCCTGTGCCAGCTCTGTCTCATCCAGCCGCATCCTGCCAGTCAAGTTCTACTCTATCTGTTATCCCTGCCTGATCACCTGTTTCGCTGGGCCAGCTTCCAGGGTCTAACTGGAGGTAGCACCTGAGTCCCCTGGGAATTCCATTCTGGCCCTGTTCAAGGAGTCTTATTACGGGTGTCTGGAGCTCGCATAGTCACGCCCCTCTGGAGCTCCCAGTCCGTGGTCCTGTGGTTCCACAAAAATAGCAATAAACGAATGTGCACTGCAACACTTGTGTGTTGTGAACGCTCTGGATCTGAATTCTGAGCTTTGGCTCCCCTGGTGACTGCTGATAGTAATGAAGCTGCTTTGGCTAACAGAGGTCTATCAGCTGGGGTGATGATTGGCACTCAGGTGTTACTGACTGGGGAGATATAAGTTAGCAACCTTCCCATGATCCTTGCCGGTGATTTGTTTCTTCCTGGTCCCTTTTGGAAGTCAGCTTGCTTCCTGCTTTGTCCTGCAACTTTCAGATAAGTTATTTGCTGTTTATTTCTGTGGCATTTGTTTTTGTCTGTCTCAGTTTTCTGCCCTTCTGGAGTTTGTACAGCCAGGTTCCCCTGCGGGGGCCTGCGCTGGACTCTGTTTCTCATTTGCCACTTTATGTATTTTCAGTTCACTGTTATTTCAGTATCTGCTGATTTGCTACCAGTTCACACCAGAGACAGTATATGTATTTTCAGTTCCCTGCTATTTAAGTATCTGCTGATTTGCTACCAGTTCACACCAGAGTTCTGTGTTGTGAATATGCTGGAGGCAGCTTCTGAGCTGGGGCTCACTCCGGTGATTGCTGAGGGTAATGAACTGATCACTGAATGGCCTTCAGCTGGCGCTAAATGGTAGGATATAAGTGGCCTGAGTTCCCAGCAGCCTTGCCGGTTATCAATTGTTCCTTCTGGTCTTGCTTGAAGCACTGCTAGTTTCCTGCTCTCCCTCAGATAAGTGTTTGCTGTTTTTTTTTCCCTCTGTTTGATTTTCTCTGCTGGTTTGCTGCTTGCAGTGGACTGCAGCCTGTCCCCTTTTGGGGGTCTGGCGCTGTAATTGTGCTCCGTTTGTGTCTGCACTTTTGCTTTGCTCCTTTGTTACTTTTTATTTGCTGAATAGCGTTTTTTTGCACCAGAGATCTGATTTAGGTGGATGAAATCGTGTGATCTCAGGTTTTTTTTGGCAATCAGAAGTGTTGGTATTTTTGTTAGGGTTTTTGTTGGATTGCAGTCAGAATTCTTTCCTGTACTTTTCTGTCTAGACAGATTGGGCCCCAGCGTTTGCTCATTCTATTTTCTGTCTGTGTCCGTGCTTTCTTGTTGTCTAACCGCCATTACATGTTTGGGGGCTTCCTATTTTCTTTGGGGATCTGCTCTGGGCAGATAGCTTTCATCTTTCTGCCTTTAGGGGTAGTTATCTCTTAGGCTGTGACGAGGCGTCTAGGATCACCATAGGAACGCTCCACGGCTACTTCTAGTTGTGTGGTTAGTTCAGGTTACTGCAATCCAATAGGTTCCAGCCTTTCTGGTGTATTACCGCTTTTGCTATTTTTTGCTATTTCTCCTCAGTTACTGAAACATAACAGTTCTGATCTAACAGGGGAGAGATCGTGTGGTCTCAGTATTTTTGCATATCAGACGTGATGGAGTTTTTCTTAGAGTTTTTGCTGGATTGCAGACAGTATTCTTTCCAGTCCTGTTCTATCTAGACAGTTTGGGCCCCAGCATTTGCTTGGTCTATTTTCTGCCTGTTTGTATTTCATCTTGTCTCACCGCCAATATATGTTTGGGGGCTACCTGTTTCTTTGGGGGCTCTACTCCGGGGCAGTTAGCTTTCCCCTTTCTTTAGGCTTAGTTATCTCTCCGGCTGTGTCGAGGCGTCTAGGGCACTGTAGGCACGTCCCACGGCTGCTTCTAGTTGTGCTGTCAGTTTAGGGGTCTGCAATCCGCTAGTTACCAACCTCTCTGGGTGTCTGGTTGCCTAAGCTATTTTGGCTACTGTCCTGCTCGGCTACCATATCATAACAGAATCACCGGCCTGACTGTAAATTCTAGGGTACTCAAAAGAAGGAAAGAATAGTAAAACAAAAAAAAGGTTTCAGAATTTTTTATATATTTTTTCCTCTTTTTGTCTGGGGGCCATAGGAGGATTTTTTCTTCAATGGAGATTAGACAGTTGTCTGATCGTGTTGAGCAGGTCGCTGCTGAAGTTCGGGGAATTTCGGTCTATCTCACTCAGTTGTCTGCTGTGGAACCTAGGATTCCTATTCCTGATTTATTTTCTGGGGATCGGTCTAAATTTTCGAACTTTAAGAATAATTGTAAATTGTTTTTTGCCTTGAAACCTAAGTCCTCGGGGAACACGGTGCAGCAGGTTAAAATTATCATCTCCCTGTTGCGCGGTGACCCTCAGGACTGGGCCTTTTCCCCGACACCTGGGGATTCTGTTTTGCCTAATGTTGATGTGTTTTTTCATGCTCTGGGGTTGTTGTATGATGAACCTAATGTAGAGTTATATTGTCATAAATTCCGAAAGTGAGCAGTCCTTACTAAATGGAACGATCATGCCCTAGCAGCTCTTTTTCGGAAGGGTCTGGCAGAAACCGTAAAAGATGTTATGGTGGGATTTCCTGTCCCCTCTGGTCTCAGTGACTCTATGTCATTAGCCATTCAAATTGACAGACGTTTATGTGAACGTAGAAATATGCGAGAGGTGGTGATACCTTTCGAACAAACCTTTGAGCCCATGCAGTGTGATGGGGTTGTTTCTGGGGCTCAGCGTCGAGAATATCGAAAGCGTAATAAGTTGTGCTTCTATTGTGGGGACGCTTCTCATACTATTTCCGTCTGCCTTAGGCGGGCAAGACGTTTTGCGCGCTCATTTGTTTTGGGCAATGTACAGTCTAAATTTCTCTTGACTGTTACCTTGATCTGCTCCTTATCCTCATTTCACTTTGCCAAACGTTGTGGTTTTTCCATGGTACCCCTGCGGAATCCTATTCTTTTGCTGGGTATTGATGCTACCCCTTTGGCGGAGAATAAACCCCAGTTTTGGACCCAGGTGATAATGCGGGTAGCCCGGACCTCCAAGAGAATTGTAAATTTTTGGTGTTGCATAATTTACATGACACGATTGTACTGGGTTTTCCTTGGTTGTAGACCCATAATCCTGTTTTGGATTGGAAGTGTGTCTGTGGTCAGTTGGGGTTATCAATGTGTTCATGGTGATAACCCTGTTTTTTCTACCTCTCCCCAGTCTCAGGATGTCCCTGTCACGGGTGTGTCGCTGCGAAGATCGTCGCAATTGCACACCCTGACTTCGCACAGCTGAGTTTCTGGTGCTGGGTGTTTTTCGGCACTGAGGGAGTTAATTCTTTCTCTCTCGGTGCTGGGCTGACCAGCCTCGCCCAGCTGCGATTGATGTTTTGTTAATTAGCTTCCTTCATATACCTGCTGGTCTGCTGGGGAAGTTGCCGGTGAAAGCATTCATTCAGACCAGCAGAGCGGATCGTTTCTGAGAAGACTTAAGCTAAGAGTGCCTGTTGTGGTTTTACCTCTCCTCGCTTATTGTTTATCTCCTTAACCTTTTGTGTTCCTCTGTAGTGGAAGTGTTGTATGCAAGGCTGTGTTTTCTTTACCCCTTGTCTGTCTCATTTGTCTTAGACTGTGTGTAAGCTGTGACCTGCCCATTCCCTGTGGTGGTAATCAGGGTCCTTCTCAGGACTAGATTACAGTGGTCAGGGATCTACAGGAGACAGGGTTACGCTGGCGGCCTGGACCTCTGTACCATTAACAGTACCTCCAGGTAGAGGGACTAGTCAGGACCCAGTTCAGGGTCAGCATAGACCCCGGTCCACCTCTATCCAGAGACAGCGTGACACGTACACAGAATTGACCCACAATACATAGGATATTATGTCAGGTAAGACATTGCTGGCAGATACTATGTATACATGTTGATTTTCTCTATTATATGAAATTTAGAATGATGTCACATTAGATATAGGTTGCTATCTTTGAATATATCTGTTATACATCGTGACAGTCCCTGACTATTCGGCTGATTTTTCTCATGCGTTTAGTGAGAGTAAGTCTGCGTCCTTGCCTCCTCACAGGAGCTATGATTGCGCAATTGAGTTAGTGCCCGGTTGTAAATTTCCCAAGGGTCGGCTCTTCAATTTGTCTGTACCTGAGCATGATGCTATGCGATCTTATATCAAAGAGTCAATGGAGAAGGGTCATATTAGACCGTCCTCTTCACCTTTAGGTGCCGGCTTTTTTTGTGGCCAAGAATGATGGTTCATTGAGGCCATGTATTGACTATCGTCTCCTTAATAAAATTACTGTTAAATACCAGTATCCATTACCCTGATTTCCGATTTTTTTCTCCAGAGTGAAAGGTGCCAGTTGGTTTACCAAGCTTGACCTCAGGGGGGCGTATAGTCTTATTCGCATTAAGCACGGTGATGAATGGAAGACGACATTTAATACTCCTGAGGGGCATTTTGAGTACAGAGTGATGCCTTTTGGGCTCACTAATGCCCCTTCCGTCTTCCAATCTTTCATGAACGATATTTTCCGGAATTTTGTGGATAAGTTTCTGATCGTTTATTTGGACGATATTTTGATTTTCTTCAATGACAGGGATTCTCATGTGGAACATGTTCGGATGGTATTCCGGATTTTGAGAGAACATGCTTTGTATGTTAAGGGATCAAAATGTCTCTTTGGCGTACAGAAGGTTTCGTTTTTGGGATTCATTTTGTCTCCGTCCACTATTGAAATGGACCCGGTCAAGGTTCAGGCCATTTGTGATTGGGTTCAGCCCACTTCCTCGAAGGCTCTTCAGAGATTTTTGGGTTTTGCTATTTTTTACCGTAAATTTATAAGTAACTTCTCTGGTATTGTGAAACCATTGACGTATTTGACCAAAAAGGGTTCTGATGTAGTGAATTGGTCTCCAGAGGCAGTTTCGGCGTTTCAGGAGCTTAAGCGGAGATTCACTTCTGCTCCTGTTCTACCGCAACCTGATGTTTCTCTACCATTTCAGGTGGAGATAGATGCTTCTGAGATTGGTGCAGGAGCCATTTTGTCCCAAAGGGATCCTGTAACCTCTAAGAGTAACCCTTGTGCCTTCTTCTCTCGAAAATTTTCCCCAGCTGAACGTAATTATGATGTGGGGAATCAGGAATTATTGACTATGAAGTGGGCTTTTGAAGAGTGGAGACATTGGTTGGAGGGAGCCAAACATCAAGTTGTGGTCCTCACTGACCACAAGAACTTGATCTATCTCGAATCAGCCAAGCGATTAAATCCTAGACAGGCCTGGAGGGCTTGTTTTTCACGCGTTTTAATTTTGTGGCCTCCTTTCTTCCGGACACTAAGAATGTTAAGGCGGATGCCCTCTCTAGGAGTTTCTTGCGGATTCTCTTGATGTGACTGATCCTACTGCCATTCTGAAGGAGGGTGTGGTTCTTTCAGCTATCTCACCCGAATTAAGACTGGCACTGGAGGAATTTCAGGGGGATAAACCTGAACGATGCCATGTGGGGAAATTATATGTCCTCGACCAATGGAGGAAGAAAGTAATGTCTGAAATTCATTGCTCCACTTTGGCGGGTCATCCCGGTATTTTTGGTACCAGAGATTTGGTGAGTCGGTCTTTTTGGTGGCCTACTTTATCTCGTGATGTCAGGAATTTTGTGCAGTCCTGTGGGACTTGTTCTCGGTTCAAACCCTGCTCTCGCTCTAGTGGATTGTTAATGCCACTGCCTGTGCCCAGGAGGCCATGGACCCATATCTCTATGGATTTTATTTCCGACCTCCATGTCTCTCAGAGAATGACTGTTATCTGGGTGATCTGTGATAGATTTTCCAAGATGGTCCATCTTGTGCCACTGCCGAAGTTGCCATCCTCTTCCGAGTTGGTGCCCTTGTTTTTTCAGCAGGTGGTTTGTGTGAACGTCATCCCAGAGAACATTGTGTCTGACAGAGGAGTCCAATTTGTTTCCAGATTTTGGAGAGCCTTTTGTTCTAGACTGGGAATTCAGTTGTCTTTCTCCTCTGAGTTTCACCCTCAGACCAATGGGCAGACTGAGAGAGCAAACCAGACTTTGGAAACTTATTTGAGATGTTTTGTTTCTGCTGATCAAGATGACTGAGTCTCTTTTTTGCCTTTGCTCTAAATAATAGGGCTAGTTCTGCCACTTTGATGTTCCCTTTTTTCTGCAATTTCGGGTTTCATCCTCGGTTCTCTTCAGGGCAGGTGGAGGCTTTTGCCTGTCCGGATGTTGACTCTATGGTAGAGAGAATGCAGCAGATTTGGAATCAAGTAATGGATAAGTTGTCTCTCTCTCAGGAGAGGGCCCAACGGTTTACCAACCGGCATAGGACTGATGGTCCCCGGTTTAAAGTAGGTGACATGGTTTGATTGTCCTCAAAAAATATCCCTATGAAGGTTATGTCTCCAAAATTTAAGCCAAGGCTCATTGGACCTTATAAGATTTTGGAAATCCTTAATCTCGTTTCTTTCCGTTTGGCTCTTCCAGGGACGTTTAAGATTCACAACGTCTTCCATAAATCTTTATTGAAAAGGTTTGTTGAGCCAGTAGTTCCTATGGCTGCGCCCCCTGAGCCTGTTTTGGTTGAGGGCAATCTGAAGTATGAAGTGGAGAAGGTATTGGATTCTCATCTGGCTAGACGGAGACTCCAGTACTTGGTCAAGTGGAAAGGTTATGGTCAGGAGGACAATTTTTGGGTGTTTGCTTCTGACATTCATGCTGAGAGATTGGTTCGCGCCTTTCACCGGGCTCATCCTGATCGGCCTGGTGGTGCAAGTGGGGGTTCGGTGACCCCTCCTCAACGGGGGGGTACTGTTGTGAGCGCTCTGGATCTGACTTCTGAGTTTAGGCTCCCCCTGGTGGCTGCTGATAGTAATAAAGCTGCTTTGGCTAGCAGAGGTCTATCAGCTGGGGGCAATGATTGGCAATCAGGTGTTACTGACTGGGGAGATATAAGTGAGCAACCTTACCATGATCCTTGCTGGTGATTTGTTTCTTCCTGGTCCCTTTTGGAAGTCAGCTTGCTTCCTGCTTTGTCCTGCAACTTTCAGATAAGTTATTTGCTGTTTATTTCTGTGGCATTTGTTTTTGTCTATCTCAGTTTTCTGCCCTTCTGGAGTTTGTACAGCCAGGTTCCCCTGCGGGGGCCTGTGCTGGACTCTATTTATCATTTGCCACTGTTTATGTATTTTCAGTTCACTGTTATTTCAGTATCTGCTGATTTGCTACCAGTTCACACCAGAGACAGTTTATGTATTTTCAGTTCCCTGTTATTTCAGTATCTGCTGATTTGCTACCAGTTCACACCAGAGTTCTGATCTAGCGGGGAGAGATCGTGTGGTCTCAGTATTTTTGCATATCAGACGTGTTGGAGTTTTTCTTAGAGTTTTTGATGGATTGCAGACAGTATTCTGTCCTGTTCTATCTAGACAGTTTGGGACCCAGCATTTGCTTGCTCTATTTTCTGCCTGTGTTATTTCATCTTGTTTCACCGCCAATATATGTTTGGGGGCTACCTATTCCTTTGAGGGCTCTAGTCCGGGGCAGTTAGCTTCCCCCTTTCTCTCTTTAGGTTTAGTTATCTCTCCGGCTGTGTCGAGGCATCTAGGGCACCGTAGGCACGTCCCACAGCTGCTTCTAGTTGAGCTGTCAGTTTAGGGGTCTGCTATCCACTAGTTACCAACCTCTCTGGCTGTCTGGTTGCCTAGGCTATTTTGGCTACTGTCCTGCTCGGCTAGCAAATCATAACACTTGTGCCTCCGATTCCATTCGTTACAGATTGCTCCGGCCATGGAACCCGCTGGGTCTCACGCATCTCCAGCTGCAGAGTTGTGTCAAGAGGTTATTCGCCTGAAAGATCAGCATGACAAGATCACGACCTATTTGCGCAGCTTGTCTTCACGTATGGACTCAGTGATATCCTCGGCTACTCCCGTCTCGACCACCGGCTTCCAGGTTCCCATTTGTACGGCAGGTAAAGGTCTTCGTCTGGCAGCTCCCCTTCGGTTTATCGGTGATTCTGCACAGTGTTGGGGGTTCACAAATCAATGCACACTGCACTTTGAACCCTGGGGCATGTGTTTGCTTCTGAACGGGCCGAAGTGGGCTTCATTATGTCACACCTTACTGGAGAAGCTCTCGCCAGGCTAAATCCGTTGTGTATAGCACAGGAGAAAAACGAGTCATTAGGTGATATATATCAACACTATTTTTTATTAAAGATCAGTATCAAAAAAATGGCATAATAGTAATACTACGCAACAAACATGTACATAAAAAGACAAGTTGCAAGGAAAAAACCTCAGGATACCCAGGGTACAACAATTCCCCAAAAAGATATCACAATATAAGAATATATATATCACAAGAACATGTGTTCAAGACATATAAAGTACATAAAGTGAATATCTGATCAAAATCAGAAATGGCAAGCTATGCGGTTAAAAATGACCAATATCTGTATAGTGTTGGCGATCCGAATTAGATCGCAAAGGAGATCTTAGTTGCTATATAGTTGATCAATACATATTCTGCGATTCAACATGAGCCACAACAGGCATACATAGAAAATAGCGTATCGTGTCTGTGATCTCAAATGGATAGCACTGGGTACATTCAACATGAAAATATTGGATCGCTACTGAGTAGAAATCAGGGAGACAGATGTTTTGCGCTCCCGGGCGAATCACAATAAGTGGCCACTCCAGTATACAGATTGCAAGTGTAATCACAATAAGTGGCCACTCCAGTATACAAATTGCAAATGTAATCACAATTGGAACTAAAGTGCATGATGCACCCAGTGCTATCCATTTGAGATCACAGACACGATACGCTATTTTCTATGTATGCCTGTTGTGGCTCATGTTGAATCGCAGAATATGTATTGATCAACTATATAGCAACTAAGATCTCCTTTGCGATCTAATTCGGATCGCCAACACTATACAGATATTGGTCATTTTTAACCGCATAGCTTGCCATTTCTGATTTTGATCAGATATTCACTTTATGTACTTTATATGTCTTGAACACATGTTCTTGTGATATATATATTCTTATATTGTGATATCTTTTTGGGGAATTGTTGTACCCTGGGTATCCTGAGGTATCCTTGCAACTTGTCTTTTTATGTACATGTTTGTTGCGTAGTATTACTATTATGCCATTTTTTTGATACTGATCTTTAATAATAAAAGTGTTGATATATATCACCTAATGACTCGTTTTTCTCCTGTGCTATACATTTATCTCGAGTGGGTGCATTGGTGTGGACATGTTGGTCCACAAACTAGGCATTATTTTAATGTCATTATGGGATTTTCTTGTGTTCAGTAAATCCGTTGTGTGAGAGAGGGGATTACCTGGTTAATAACCTCCAGTCTTTTTGCTAGAGGCCTTCCGCAGGACTTTCGACGAGCCTGGCCGTACTACCTCGACAGCTTCTTCGCTTCTCCGGTTACGCCGGGAGGGTCTCACAGTGGCTCAGTTTGCAGTTCATTTCCGAACCCTCTCCTCAAAGTTATCCTGAAATGATGAGGCCTTGGTGGCTACTTTCTGGGAGGGTTTATCAGGGAGAATAAAGGACGAGCTGGCAGGTCGGGATACTCCTCCAACTCTGAATGACCTGATATCCTTGGCAACACGGATTGATCTTCAGTTTCAAGAACGTTCTAGGGAATCCAAGCGGGAGAGGAAACCTTATCGTATGGATCCTAGTTTCGCGAAACCGTCTGTGTCTCCGTCTCCAGACTCTCTTCCTGAACCGATGCAAGTGGATTAAGTAAGCTTGGCCAGGCAGCGACAGAAGGCGCGCCGCATGGTAGAGAAATGTTTCTACTGTGGCAGTTCTGAGCAGCGGATCCGCTTCTGTCCAGGGAGGTCAGAAAACTCCAGAGCCTAGGGTCAGTAGGAGAGGCAACTCTGGGTAAGGATCATCTCTCCATCTCTGCAAATGACTGTCTCCGTGTCCTTCGGCACAGTTAAATTTTCAGAACTTTGACAATTGGATTCCGGAGCCGCCAGGAATCTCATCCAGCAAACGGTGGTGGACCGTTATAAGATTCCGGTTCAGCACCTTCCAAATCCACTGCGAGTGACTTCCGTCGATGGCAAACCCTTGACCGAGCCCGTACGGTTCCAAACTGTGCCAGTGGAACTTCGGGTAGGTCTAACGCATTCTGAAAGAATCTGTTTTTATGTTTTGCCCAGTTTGTCTCAACCCTTGCTTCTAGGTTTACCCTGGTTCCGAACCATGAACCCGTTCTAAATTGGAGGACTGGAGAGATTCTGCGCTGGGGAGATTCCTGCTCCCTTCGATGCATCTCTTCCATCCGTTTAGTTGCTCCTTCAGTTCAGCCAGCCGCCCTACCAGGGTTACCATCTTCGTACTGGGCCTTCTCTGATGCCTTCGGGAAAAAGGAAGTTGAGAGACTACCACCACACAGGTCGTATGACTGTTCCATTGATCTGCTTCCCGGAACATCTCCCCCTCGAGGGCGAATCTATCCTCTTTCCCATGCAGAGACCCAGTCCATGTCGGATTACATCCAGGAGAACCTGACCAGAGGATTTAGCTGAAAATCATCTCCGGCAGGGGCAGGATTCTTCTTTGTTAAGAAAAAGGACGGATCATTACGGCCCTGTATCGATTACAGGGGGTTAAACCAGATCATGGTAAAAAATAGATAACCGTTACCGCTTATTTCAGAGCTGTTTGATCATCTCCCTGGGGTCAAGATCTTCACCAAACTTGACCTCCGAGGGGCCTACAACCTAATTTCGATACATGAAGGAGATGAATGGAAAACAGTCTTCAACGCTCGAGATGGTCATTATGAATACCTGGTAATGCCATTTGGCCTCAGTAATGCACCCGCGGTCTTCCAAGAATTTGTAAATTACATTTTTAGAGATCTCCTCTATTCATGTGTTGTTGTCTACTTGGATGACATCCTGATTTATTCAGTAGACCGAGCTACTCATCGGAAGCATGTCTGTCAGGTCCTACAAAGGCTCAGGGAGAACAGACTATATGCTAATTTTGAAAAAGGCGTCTTCGAGCAATCTTCCCTCCCTTTTCTCGGTTACATAGTCTCGTCCACAGGTCTAAAGATAGATCCGGAGAAGTTATCCACTTTCCTCAAGTGGCCTTGCCCGTCCGGGCTTAAAGCAATACAACGGTTCCTGGGACTCGCCAACTATTACCGCCAATTAATTCCACCTTTCTCTACCCGAGTGGCACCCATCTCAGCTTTAACTTGGAAAGGTGTTAATCCCAAGGATTGGACTCCAGAGACGGAGGAGGCCTGTACATTATTGAAGAAAGCCTTCTCTTCCGCGCCCGTTCCCCATAGACTGGACTCCGATAAACAATTTTTCCTTGAGGTGGATGCTTCTTCCATAGGCGCTGGAGTGGTGCTCTCTCAAAAATCGTCTACCGGTCGTATGGTCTCTTGGGGTTTTTTCTCGAAAGTTTTTTCCACTTCTGAAAGAAACTATTCCCTTGGAGATCAGGAACTGTTGGCAATCAAGTTGGCTCTGCAAGAGTGGCGGCACCTCCTCGAGGGAGCAATTCATCAGGTTGTCATATTCACCGATCATAAAAACCTCACTTATCTCCAGTCTGCACAGAGACTGAATCCCGCGAGGTCAGGTGGGCCTTGTTTTTTGCTCAATTTAATTTTGTGCTTCATTTTCGTCCAGCTGACAAGAATGTCAAGGCCGACGCACTTTCCAGAGCTTTCCTGTCCCCCGACTCGGAGGAAGAACCTCAACATATCATCGAGCCATCCAGGTTAGTGCCAATAGACTCTGTCAATCTTTCTAGGCTTTCCCCTGGAAAAACTCTTGTGAACGCCTCGGACAGAAGTCGTGTTCTTCGGTGGGGTCACTCTTCCAAGTTGGGCAGTCATGCCGGTCAGAAAAATACTTTGCAACTCATCTCCCATTATTACTGGTGGCCTACCATGGGCAAAGATATCCTGGAGTATGTCACAGCCTGTCCTTCGTGTGCCCGCAACAAAACCGCAAAACGCCTGCTGTCTGGGCAGCTTCTGCCACTTGCAATTCCATCCGCTCCCAGGCAGCACATTGCGATGGACTTTATTACAGATCTTCCCATCTCTTCTGGCTGCTCTGTTGTTTGGGTTGTGATAGATCGTTTTTCAAAGATGGCTCACTTCATTCCTGTTTCAGGTCTTCCGTCTGCTCCTGAGCGTGCTGACTACTTCATACAGCATATCTTCCGTCTTCATAGGTTTCCTCTCCACATTGTGTCTGACAGAGGCATCCAGTTCACTTCGAAGTTCTGGAGAGCGGTCTGCAAACTAATGAAGGTAGAACTGGACTTTTTGTCTGCTTACCATCCTCAATCCAATGGGCAAGTGGAGAGAACCAATCAGATCCTGTCCGTTTTCCTGCGTCACTTCGTCAATGCGCATCATGATGACTGGGTCAAGTTACTGCCCTGGGCCGAATTTTCGTATAATAATCAAGTAAGTGAATCCTCTGGCAGGTCTCCTTTCCAGATTGTATTTGGACTGCAACTCGGAATTCCTCTTTAAGTCTCTGGGCCTTCAGGCGTCCCAGCAGCCGACACTTTTGCAGAGGAATTTTCTAAAGTATGGAGTGATACCAAGTCCGCACTGGAAAAAGCGTCACAACGTATGAAGAGACACGTGGACAAAAGACTCCTGGATGCTCCAATCTTTCGGCCCGGAGATAAGGTGTGGCTCTCCTCTAAGTACAGTATATCCGTCTGAAGATGCCCTCCTACAAATTGGGTCCCCGCTTCATCGGTCCCTTTGAAGTCTTGAAACAAATTAATGCAGGCTCATATAAATTGAAATTGCCTGCTCCGTTACATATGCCTAACTCTTTCAATGTTTCCCTCCTCAAACCAGTCATCTTGAGCTCCTTCTTTAAGGATCCGGGTACCACTCCCGATCCCATCAGTGAGGAGGATGTCTTTGAGGTAAAAAATATCTTGGCCACAAAGAGAGTAAGGGGTAAGACCTACTTCTTGGTGGATTGGAAGGGCTTTGGTCCTGAGGAGATGTCTTAGGGTCCCAAAGAGAACATCCAGGCTCCTCTCCTATTGGAGAGATTTTACGCAGGCTTGAAAAACAGGGGGCATAAGGAGGTGGATACTGTTATTCCTGTGCCCACGTGGGGTCCCCGTTGGGGTCCCCGTCCTCATGCTGTGGTGCCCGTACCTCTGCGGGACCCCCGGCAGGGTTCCCGCTCTCACTCCGTTGCTTGCCCTGCTCCTGCCTCTGCTGCCTGGCACGCGGCCAGCAGATCCCTGGGTATGAGATTAAGGTCACGCGTGCGCGCTTTCCCTGTCTCTTAAAGAGACAGCGCTCATTTTTCAAAAGTGATTAACCAATGATTTCTTGTGTGCACTACTTCTGTCCCCTCTGTCATAGAGAGGGTGACGGAGCAACAAGTGTTTCCTGTTGCTAGTTTCCGGTTCTGTTGTGCCCTGTGTTCTGTTGTGCACCACCAGCATTCTACCAGCACCCAGCTAATACTGTTTGTCTTCTCAGGCTACCTGCAGACCTTTACTCTGTACCTGGGATGTTTACGGTGCTGCCAGCGCAAGTTCCATCCTGCTCAGCTGTCCGTCACTACGTTACCTACGACGACGTCTGCACTGCCTGTGCCAGCTCCGTCCCGTCCAACTGCATCCTGCCAGTCAAGTTGTACTCTATGTTATCCCTGCCTGATCACGTGTTCCGCTGGGCCTGCTTCTACGTGTCCGAGGTCTAACTGGAGGTAGCACCTGCGTCCCCTGGGCATTCCATTCTGACCCTGTTCGAGGGGTCTTACTACGGGTGTCTGGGGCTCGCATAGTCACACCCCCTCTTTAGAACCCCCCGGTCCGTGGTTTCACAAAAATAGCAATAAACGAATGTGCACTGCAACACCTGTGTCTCAGCTTCCATTCATTACAATTTTCCTCCCCGGCTGGAGCAGGTTTATTTTTTGTGAAGAAAATGGACGGTTCTCTATGACCCTGTATCGATTACAGGGGTCTCAGCCATGTTACTATCAAGAATACGTACCCTCTGCCTCTCATCTCCAAGTTGTTTGATCGACTTAAGGGTTCCTGAGTTTTCACGAAGCTCGACCTTCGCGGGGCATATAACCTGATCCGTATTCGTCAGGGAGCTGAATGGAAGGCGGCCTTCAATACCCAAAATGGCTATTATGTGTATCCAATAATTCTCTTTAGACTTTCTAATGCCCCTGCCATATTCGAAGTACTGGTGAATGACATCTTCCGGGACCTTCTCTACATGTATGTGCTAGTATACGTAGACGACATCTTGGTGTTCTCTCACAATTTTCCTTCACACCAAAAGGGATGTGTGAGGACCTGCAGAGGTTAAGGAAGAACCATCTGTACGCCAAATATGAAAAGTGCGTCTTTAAGCAGACCTCTTTTCCGTTTCTTGGGTACATCTTCTCGGAGACCAGCTTGAAAATGGATCCCGAGAAGGTTTCCGCCACCTTAAGGTGGCCCCGTCCAGACAATCTGAAAGCCATCCAGCAGTTTCTTGGAATCGCAAACTATTACTGCCTGTTTATTTCACATCTCTCCTTTCGGATTGCTCCTATCTCTGCCCTGACCCGCAATGGGGCCTCATAAGATATGGACTCCAGAGGCAGAGAACTGTTTTGTGTCTTTAAAACAGGCCTTCTCCTCAGCTCCTGTGCTGTATCATCCAGATATAACAAGCAGTTCTTTCTGGAAGTGGATGCTTCTATTTCATGGTCCAGAGCCGTTCTTACTCAGAAGTCATCTCCCGGTCGCATGTTGACCTGCGGCTTATTTTCCAAGATCTTCTCTGCTCTGGAACACAATTACTTTATAGAAGATCAAGAACTATTGGTGATTAAACTGTCTCTGGAGGACTGGCGATTCTTGCTGGAAGGGGCTATACATCCAGTCGTTATAGGCATGGACCACAAGAATGTTCCCACGTGTGTCGTGTAACCCACGACAAGCCAGGTGGTCTCTCTTCTTCGGCCGTTTCAACTTCATACTCCATTTTCGTCCGGAAGATAAGAAAGTCAAGGTGAACGCTCTCTCTAGATCAGTGTTTCTCAACTCCGGTCCTCAAGACCCACCAACAGGTCATGTTTTCAGGATATCCTTAGTATTGCACAGGTGATAATTTCATTACCTGCTCAAGCATTAATTCCATCACCTATGCAATACTAAGGAAATCCTGAAAACATGATCTGTTGGGGTCTTGAGGACTGGAGTTGAGAAACACTGCTCTAGATCCATCCAGTCTTCCGACCAGAAGGAGGAGCCCCAACACATCTTTGAGCCCTACAAAATTTTTACAGTCACTCCATTGGATTTGTTTCGTCTCCCCTCTGCAAAGACTTATGTTGCTGAACCTGATAGGAAGCCGGTCTTTCTCTGGGTCGCTTGTCTAAGTTGGCTGGTCATGCCGGACAGAAGAAGACTGCTCTTCTCATCTCCCAACACTATTGGTGGCCGTCCTTGCTCAAGGATATTGCGGATTTTGTCTCTGCTTGTCCCTCGTGTGCCCAGAACAAAACCCCGAGACAACTTATCGGTCGGTTACTTCCTTTGTCCATACCATCTGCTCCTTGACAACATATTGCAATGGATTTTGTAACTAATTTTCCAGTATCGGCCAGGTGTACGGTCATCTGGGTGTTGTGGACGGCTTCTCCAAGATGGCCCATTTCACGCCACTGTCCATTTCTCCCATCTGCTCCAGTGCTTTTAGAGAAATTCATTCTACATATTTTCCACCTCCATGGTCTTTCGTTCCATATTGTCTCGGATAGAGGCATCCAGTTTACTTCTGGAGGACCAGATGCAAATTAATTAGTGTCACTCTGGATTTCTCTTCGGTCTACCACCCTCAATTCAATGGCCAGGTAGAGCTAGTCAATCAGATCCTGACCAACTTCCTATGGCACTTCATCAATGTCCACCACAGTGACTGGTCCAAACTCATGCCGTTGGCCGAATTCTCGGACAACAACCATGTGAGTGAATATTTGCTGAACCTCAATTCTTTGCAGTCTATGGTAAACATTTCAATATTCTGTTCCCTGTCTCTGATATTCCGGTTGCTGAGTCACTCGTCAACGGTTTTTCTAAAATCTGGGAGGACACCAAGTCCACATTATTGAAGTCCTCGAAACTGATGAAAAGACATGCAGACAAGAGACATCTGGATCCATCTCTGTATCATCCTGGGGACAAGGTCTCACTGCCCTCTAAGTATGTCCTCCTCAAGATACCATCCCATAAACTGGGTCCTCGCTTCATCGGACCGTTTGAGGTTCTAAAACAGATCAATCCAGTAGCTTGTAAGCTCAGATTTCCGGCCTCTTTACTATTCCCCAATTCTTTTCATGTGTCTCTCCTCAGCCCTTTTTTAAATATCTTGGTACGACTACTGCACTTAAAACGTTTTTAAGGTAGAGAACATTCTGGCCATCAAGGTAAGAGGAAAGACGTTTTTCTTGTGGATTGAGAAAAGGTATTGAGAGCCTAAGGAGAACATCCATGCTCCCTCTTCTTTGAGAGATTCCTTGCGGGCTTGGAAAAAGAGGGGGTGTAAAGGAGGGGTACTGTAGTGCCGGCGTTTCTACCCTCTGCCTCCATTCCCTGTCAGAGACGCCGACTCACTCACCAGCGCGGGCCCACACTTACTCCTTCCTCTCCTGCTGCCTATGTACGAGGTGCGCACACAGCGCACAGATCCCCAGGCTCTCAGACACTGTGCTTAGGGCACGCACGCTCCCTCAGTCTTAATGGGGCCACGCACCCACTGTCCTAGAGGGTCCCCAGCCAGTAGCTGGGAGATAAGTACTATTTAAGGCACCTCGACCTGCATGGAGGTGTTTGTGCAACATTGAAGTTTGTTTCTAACACGCTTGTTAGTTATCAGGTCCCAGTGCTCATATCCCAGTACACCTGTCCTGTATTTAAGCTCGCCTGCCTATCAGCCGTGCCCGCTTGCCTGTCTATCAGCCATGCCCGCCTGCCTATCAGCCGTGCCCGCCTTCCTGTCTACAAGCCATGCCCGCCTTCCTGTCTACAAGCCGTGCCCGCCTTGGCTAACTGTATTTCAGCCGTGTACGCCTTAACTCGCTTCCCAGGATACCAGTCAATCCCGTCAGTACCTGGCTGCCTGTGTGGCCATCGTACCAGTCACTATACCAGCCGTCCCAGCCAGTACTACCATTCCTGGATGTTCCTGCCTTCTGTCCCTTGGGGATCAGCTGCCATCTACCCAAGGTAAGTCCTGGTCTGGCACCTGGTTCCGTCTCACTCTTCCCTCCTTGGATCGCGGTATCGCCAGCCACCATGCATCCGAGGTTGGACTTGGTGAGGCACCTAGTCATGCCCCTCCAGGCTCTCCTCAGTTCCTGTACCCCATCTGTTACAGTTTTTATTCCTTGTTAGGAGCATTAAAGGGGTTGTCCAAGTCTGTGATGAAAGTCTGCAGTCACTCCATGTGACTGCAGACTTCTGAATCCTTACAGCGAACGCATTGTACGCTGTAAGGATCCTTTGGTGCCGGAGTTGAGAACAAGAAGTCTTGCAACCGCAAGTACTGTATGTGCAGTTATGTGTCAACTAGACATGCATGGCTTCACTCAATACAACTGAATTGAGTGAGGCCTGACACGTCCAGTTGTACTGTGACCGGACGTATACATACTTGCCACACATGACCATCCTCTCTTGCCGGCAGCACCAGATGGTCCTGACAGTGTGTGGTGTGTGTGTTGTGAGAATTAAAAATTACTTAGACTTCAGAGTCCTCAGTGGTTGATACCTTTTAATGGCTAACTGAAAAGATAGTAACAAATTGCAAGCTTTCGAGACTACTCAGGTCTCTTCATCAGGCAGAGACTAATACAACATCTGAAGAATCACATCTTTATACACAAGAGGACACAGGAATAATGCAATAGGTAAGACAAGTGACGTGAAGCAGAACTGTCATTATGGCAGAGGGATGAACATAAATATTGGAACAGTTCATAGATAAGGAGTGAAAGTTTTATTGCCCTCTGATTGGAGTCTGCTATTGTGTTTTGATGCCCTAGAAGGTCAGAGAAGCAGATTCCTTAATTGATGTACACAGACATGAATCCGTGTGATATATTCATGTCTGTGTACATCAATTAAGGAATCTGCTTCTCTGACCTTCTAGGGGCATCAAAACACAATAGCAGACTCCAATCAGAGGGCAATAAAACTTTCACTCCTTATCTATGAACTGTTCCAATATTTATGTTCATCCCTCTGCCATAATGACAGTTCTGCTTCACGTCACTTGTCTTACCTATTGCATTATTCCTGTGTCCTCTTGTGTATAAAGATGTGATTCTTCAGATGTTCTATTAGTCTCTGCCTGATGAAGAGACCTGAGTAGTCTCGAAAGCTTGCAATTTGTTACCATCTTTTCAGTTAGCCATTAAAAGGTATCAACCACTGAGGACTCTCAAGTCTAAATATTTTTCTATCTACTGGCCAACACGGTACGAAGATACACATCTTTCCTATATTGTGAGAATTAGAAACCTTGACAGTATGCAGACTTTTATCACAAACCTTGACAACCCTTTTAAATGTAACATTAAGCATTGTAGCATGCCCAATCCTAACTGTCAGAACTCAGCTCTGCTTCCTGGTTTCAGATGTCATCACGATCACTCACATGTGATTTTCATACTTAGTCATGTGACAACTAGATTCTCTTCCTGCTTCTCTCAGTGAAGCTGGGTCAGAAGTATTTCACTGAACATTGAGACAATGGGGAAAAGAAGCTCGTGGGCATATAACTGGTCACATGACAACTGCTCGGATAGATAGAATGGAGGGGGAGGAAGGATGGGCGACAAAATGAGCCAAGCAAATACACATCAATAGGGCATACAATTCACAAGCCAATGATTTTAAGACTGCTCGGGGCAAATAATCATAGCATGAAACTACAGAAAGGTGTGAATGTTTCTTTTATAGTTTTTCTTTTCATAGATTCCATTCCTGATTTTGTCTTATAAATACTGAGATGTGAATGAGCAGGGCCGTGGGGTACTCGGCACTGAGCCCGTTGATTTCTATGGGGAATGTCACAGTAGCTGCAGCTCGGTCCGTGGCCCTGGGCGCTCACTATAAATGGGGATGTATTTACAGGGGATTAAATGTTCGTGTAGTTTGTCGTGATGCCACCTGTAGTACCTGGTCAGGGTGACCAGCGCTGCTGTGCAGGTCCTCTGGAAGGGATGGTGTTGTGCAGCTAGATGATAAGTCTTCTACAGGTAAGACTGTGTCCTCCCAGGGCAGGTAGATGAAAGGTAAAGCAATGGTGCAGGAGAGATGTAGCAGAGTGGAGTGTACGTCGCTAGAATAATCAGGAAACAGTTCTGTTGCAGTTTCAAAGGTTTACTCACAGTCTGTTATACGCAGTACAGATTCCAGCCGGGCACTGTGTCCTTCCAGTGAGTAGTCCAGCAACCCTCAGGTAGATCGGTCACACTCCCAAAGACTCCCTTTATGTTCCTTTCCGGCTTCTTGGTGTTACACTCCTTACTCCCTCTGCACCTCCCTACCACAGAGCCCTCGGACGAGGTAGTATTGGATCCTTTCAGTTTACAGGTACGACCCGATGCCCCGGTGCACGGCTCTCCTCTCCACGGAGACCGGGACACGTCGGATGTCTGGACGTACTTGATCCCTAGGCTATCTCCCGGATGGGAATATGGTAGCTAGTGGCCCTTGAAGAGTCCCACTATACTCGGTGTTACTAGTGGCGTTGAACTGACCCACCAGTCTAGGGACCGTTCCCCGGTGTTTGCCTGGTCCTTCCTTCTTCAGGATGGGGGCACAGCAATTGCTGTCTCAGCCCAGGACCCTTTCGCTCTCTCAGCACGGCTCCCTGAGGTGAATTCAGGCGAGCTGCAGGTCAGGCCAGTACCCACTTCACTGCCTGCCTGTCTCCAACTGAAAACTCTAAACTCACACGCAGCACAAGGCTGCCTCAAACCCCTCCCATCCATCTAGCTACACCCTGTTCTAACCAGCCTGAGCTAGACCATCCCATTGGGTCCGCCTACACTCAGCTGGCATAGTGTACTGATGAATGCAGTGGTTGGAGTCAATGGGGTGCTTCCTCCTTACCTGAGAGTCAGGTGTCACACCGCTGGGTGCGATGCAACATCTCTGTGGCGACTGGACCCTCAGGGCGCCACATGAAAAAGACCAAATACTTAATCCTGTTTTGCTAATGATAAACAGTACATTTCAAGTAATGGTTTAAATTTAGTCTACTGTACTAAGAGTAACTCTTTACAGAACTAACAAGTCTTCTTCTTGTCCGGTCTTCTGATAAGTTTACTGACACTCTATGTGACTGCAGACTTCTGAGTCCTTACAGCATGCGCATTGTATGCTATCAGGATCCTCTGGTGTTGCCTAGGAGAGCGGGACATCACATGACCACAGGTATGCAATTGCATACTTCCAGCTTCATTCTGACTAAACGTGTTTGATCTCGCTAATTACAAGTGAATTGAGCAAGGCTGAGCATGTCTAGTCGGAATGTGGCAGGAAATATGCAGATCGCAGGTCTCACAATCGTAACGCCCCATTTAGTGTAAAATAAGCTCTGGAGCCAGATTCTCACACAGATCTATGTCCGACCCATAGATCTTAACAGCTCATTTACCTGTTAAGAAAAACATGTTTTTTCCGGGAATAAAACATCGGATAGCAGATATCAAGATATCATTTTATCAAACTTTCTATGAACTACATGCCCATATGGACTGATTAAGAGAGTTGAACCTACAGACAGATTTCCTTTAAAGCACTTTAATAAATACCATGTCTGTCCTGGTGAGGGAGCCCTTACACAGAAAAAAATATGCTCAATAGTTCTCATTGTTTTTGTACTAAAGTACAAAAGCTAACTCATTGTGTTGCTTTTAGGGTAAATCTGAATTAAAAAAGCTTTAAAGAAGTTGTCTGTTTTAGAAAACATAGTTTTAAAATTCCTATTAGAACATAGAAGATGCATCCCTTCTCCTCAGATCTAAATCAATTAGCTAGAACAGAAAGCAGCTATAAAATGTGCTTCATGCTCTGAAGAACTCAGAACATTACATTACATGGTCAGTCAAACAAATTGAAAGAGAACAGTGTAATGCTACTTTTCCAACACTTACTTCTAGGTTCCTCCACAGAGTAAAAGGATTGTAAAAAGTGGACAACCATTTTAAATTGATCTCCTTCAGCCTCACCCACAGTGTTTTTCCTGTCCCTAGCAGGAAAGGACGTGCAAGAGGAGGGTGATACTTACCGGGGCTTAGCAGGATCAGAGGGGACTGGATCTCTTCCCTTCCTGCTGTCAAGAGGCTTCATCGTCGCTGATACCTCACTGGGCGGGGATCTCTCAGCTTGTCGGTGGAGCAGGAGAGCTCCTGATATTGCCGCTTCCCTCTCCGGAGAGCTCTCGGCTCAACGCCGCCGCCGGTTGCTGACTTCCGGTTGCACAAGCGCATTTCCAGCCAGGATGCACACTTTCAGTTTAGAGGGGCACTGCCGATTGGGGTGGCGCAGCGTGTGTTCCAACCAGGAATGCATGAAAGCACTATGGGGGTAATCTGAAGGCCACCTGAACAAGGTAACACCCTTTAAAAAGGTACTCACAGAATGGTGGTGTGCACAGTCTGAACCATGGAGGTTAATCCACCCCGCTCAGAAGCACCAGCCGAGCAGTCTTTGGCCAGTGATAAAGGGACTTCCTTAAGATCCAGCTCCTCTTCCCGAAAAAGAATGACGAGATGCCCGAAATGCAACACTAAGTTAGCAGATTCATACACAAAGCAGTTATATGCGGAGTGTGTGGCAAAATTCCTGAAAGAACAAGCGTCCTTCTTAACGGATATGCGGGCCATAATCAGGGGAGAGGTCCAGAGTACTGTGGCCAGTCTCATTCCGCCGCTGCCAAATCCAAGCACCTCCCGTCACAAGAGAGCCAGATGGGAGATGGAGGAGTCCTCGGAGGAAGCGTACCCATACTCGTAGTACTCAGAGGAAGATGCTGACGATGGAGAAGAAAATTTTTCCTAGAGGCCGTCATAGGAGAGGAAGAAGTATTTTTTCTCATCCGAAAATACGGACGACCTATTGAAGGCTGTAAAAGCGACTATGAAAATTGAAGAGACGGAGGTCCCTCACACAATTCAGGATGAGATGTTTGGGGGACGAAGAATGAAAAAGAAATAGAGTGTTCCTGGTCAACCAGCACATTAGAGCTATGTTCTTGGAAGAATGGGAAGATACAGAAAAGTGCCTGATCATCCCTCGGGACTTTAAGGCCCGTCTCCCCTTTGACCCGTTGGAGATCAAGGAGTGGGAGAAAATCCCCAAAGTGGACATTCCTTTTGCCAAAATGGCAAAGAAGACCTCTATACCGTTTGAAAACTTCCTGCCAGCAGGATACCATGGATAGGAAAGCAGAAGGGCTGTTGAAGAGAAGTTGGGAATCTTCGGTGGCGGTTATTAAGACCAATATAGCCGCCACATCGGTAGCTATATTGGACCAGACGAAGACTTGGAGAAATGCACATATGAGCGGCAGGCTGGGGCTTACCCACTTTACTTTTATGTAAGTATAGGTCGAATTTGGCTTTTTGCCACTCCATTCCTTTTTTTGCACAGCAGGCACTTTTCTGCCTACACAGCAGTTTATTTTTGACACTGCTTTATATGTTCCAACCTATATTAATTATACAAAGGTGGACCTATATGTGTTGAATTGTTTTTTTTCTAGTCACTGACTTTACACTTTATCTAGTGATCACTGGATCACCTTTTATAATGTGCCTTTGTTAGGGTTCGATTTCCCGCTGCTGCACAAGGGGAGTCTCGAACCCGTCCCGCTGCGGTCTCCCATTCATCTCCGGCCGCAGTGCAGCCTGCTCAGCAGAGGCGTCGGTCCAGGCGTCTTGCCCACTCCACTACTGGGCAGTGACTTGTTGCTGCCTTTCCTGGATCTGCTATTATAGCCAATGCTGGAGCAGACGTCTTTGGGACAAAGTACTGCATTTTCCCTTCTGAGCATGCCCAGAGTGAGATCTCTCATTGGAGATCAGGGGTCACATGCTCAGGTACTGCAGCAGCTCCTATTGGTCCGCCAGGAAGGCCCTGTTACTACGAGTCTTCTGGAACAGGTTTCTCATTGGTCCTTGTTCCTGGAAGGTCCTGTAGCTGTTGCTATAAAAGGGTAGCATGGCTGGGCCGCCATGCGCTAATATCAACCATTGTATGCTATGCGCCAGTGTGGTCATGCGTGTGTGTGGTTAGGGACCCGGCTGAAATAAGCCACTAGAATACCGACTTAATCGGTGAGGAGTTTGGTGTGCTAGCTGGTCAGGGTCGGTGTCCTAGATGCCCTAGATTACCGGCATAACCGGTGAGGAGTTTGATTGCCGTATTCATGGTCTGGCGTTCAGACGCCATAGATTGCGGGTGACTCCCGCGAGGACATTAGCGCATGACCACGTATTATGCTCGCTTAGCAATTATCCGTGTACCTGAGAGCCTGACAGGACACGGTACTTTTTCTCAGCGGCTCTGTGACGTAACAGGGTTCGCTTTTGACGCTAGACAGCGCCCTAGCGTTTTACTTTGCGGCTCACTGAAGTTAAGTGAGTTCGCACCTATCGCCATATAGCGCTGTGGCATCCCGTTAGCGGCTCTGGGATTAACAGAGTTCGCACTTACTGCCACAACGCGCTACGGCGTATATTTTTGCGACTGCGGGATAACAGAGTTCGCTACTTTCGCCATCTTATTAGCAGCAGGCTTCGCCTGCACGGTGGACCCCGGGCTGCGAACGCACCTCTCTATTATATCTATTAGGTGCGTTCCGCAGACCCTAACATAATATTAGCGCCAGGGTCTGGCTAGTAAAATGGCGGATGACCAGCGTCTAAGGCAGTATATCGAGCAGCTGGAGGGAAGGTTGGCGGCTCTTGAGCGCACAACCTCAGCTGTGGATATTACCGCAGTCGCTGTTCAAGCTGCTAGCGTGGCTGCAGCCAGTTTGTCCTACCTCTGTCCCTACATTATCCCACCTCCCGCTTCCTGACAAGTTTGCCGGTGACAGCAAGCAATGTCGGGGATTCGTGAGTCAGTGCTCTATACAGCTCGAGCTTATGGCTGCACGTTTCCCACGGATCGGGCACAAGTGGGTTTTGTACTGTCTCTACTCTCGGGCAGAGCGTTGGAGTGGGCAACACCGCTGTGGGAGCGTGACGATCGTGTGGTGCGGAGTGCTCCTCGGTTTTTGGAGGCTCTGAAAAAGGTCTTTTTAGGACCTCAGGTCACGCACGATACGGCACTCCAACTGCTGACAATGTCACAGGGCTTGTCCATGGTCAGCCAGTTCTCAGTCCAATTTCGGACTTTGGCCTCTGAATTAGAGTGGCCAGATAAAGTTCTTATTCCAGTGTTCTGGAGAGGACTGGCAGACCATGTAAAGGACGCTTTGGCTACCAGGGAGATTCCTGCCACACTGGAGAAACTCATTTCTATATCTACCCGCATCGACCTCCGTTTTCACGAGCGGAGGTTAGAGCGGACCCAGTGTAGGCAGAGGTTTCGGCTGGCTCCCACCTTTGCCAAACCTCTGGAATTTCCCGTTCAGGCGTCTGACTCCCCAGAGACCGTGGAGAATACTCGAGTGGGATCTAAGTCTCGGACCACTCGAGTATCCGTGGTCTGTAGAGTGTGTCAGCAGTCAGGACATTATGCCAACCGATGTCCCCAGCGAATAAGTAAACGGTCATGTTCCGTGACCATGGGTGCAGGGTCATTAGACGCGAGGGATTTTGCTCCGAAGATGCTCCTTAAAGGGTTAATCTCTCTAGGTTCATCCACCCTTCCCGCCAAGCTTTGTGTGGACTCTGGGGCAGAGGGGAATTTTATGTCCTCCTCCTTTGCCTCTCGCCATTCCATACCGCTGGTGACGCTCGCCGAGCCAATATCGGTGAGAGTGTTGAATGGAGCAATCCTGCCCTCACAAATCAGTCACCAGACTGTCACTCTACCTCTGTCTATGCCTCCTTCACATCAGGAGAATATATCCCTTTTTGTTCTTCCTGAGGGAATAGATGAGGTTTTGTTGGGATTACCCTGGCTTCGCCACCACTCTCCCCATATTGAGTGGTCCTCTGGGAGAATACTGGGTTGGGGTGATCATTGCAGAGACAAATGTCTCAGAGAGGACGTTCAGGTTTCCACAACGGAGATACCCATAGATCTTGATTCCCTTCCAAGGTTTATCGGTCATATGCAGACGTATTCTCCAAAAAGGCAGCGGAGACTCTGCCGCCTCATCGCCCTTATGACTGTCCTATAGACCTCTTGCCTGGAACGGAGCCCCCTCAGGGAAGAGTGTATCCTCTCTCTCTTCCTGAGACGGAGGCCATGTCACAATACATCCAGGAAAATCTGGCCAGAGGGTTTATTAGGAAGTCAGTGTCACCAGCAGGGGCAGGATTTTTCTTTGTGCAGAAGAAGAATGGAGAATTACGACCGTGTATAGACTATAGGGGTCTTAACGCCATTACCGTTAAGAACAAATTTCCTTTGCCCCTAATATCTGAGCTCTTTGATAGGCTCCGGGGAGCAAGGGTATTTACTAAGCTGGATCTTCGTGGTGCCTATAACCTGATCCGCATCCGTGAGGGGGACGAATGGAAGACGGCGTTCAATACCAGAGATGGACATTACAAATATCTTGTGATGCCCTTCGGGCTCTGTAATGCTCCAGCTGTCTTCCAAGATTTCGTAAATGACATCTTCCGGGACATGCTTGCCACCTCTGTGGTAGTCTATCTGGATGACATTCTCATCTTTTCTCCAGATATGGACACCCACCGGAGAGATGTTTGCAGGGTCTTCGACCTCTTGCGGGCAAATTCCTTATATGCGAAGTTGGAGAAGTGTGTGTTTGAGCAGGAGTCGTTGCCATTCCTGGGCTATATCATCTCCACTCAGGGATTGGCTATGGATCCTGCCAAACTACAGGCTGTAATGGATTGGCAAGAACCTCACTCTCTTAAAGCGGTGCAGCGCTTTATGGGTTCATTAATTACTATCGCCAATTCATTCCCCACTTCTCTACTTTGGTTGCTCCCTTGGTAGCCCTCACCAAGAAAGGAGCCAATCCCAAATTGTGGTCAGAGGAGGTCTCCAAGGCCTTTACTTCAATCAAGTCCCATTTTGCTAGCGCTCCTATCCTACATCGTCCCGAGGTTGATAAGCCTTTTATATTGGAGGTAGATGCCTCGTCCGTTGGTGCTGGAGCAGTCCTTTTTCAAAAGGATGCTCAAGGTCGTAAACATCCTTGCTTCTTCTTCTCCAAGACCTTCACACCTGCGGAGAGGAATTATTCCATTGGGATAGGGAGTTGCTAGCCATGAAGTTGGCCTTTTCTGAGTGGAGACATCTCCTGGAGGGGGCTCGCTTTCCCTTCCAAGTGTTCACTGACCACAAAAATTTGGTCTATTTACAGACCGCCCAGCGGCTAAATTCCCGTCAGGCCAGATGGTCCCTGTTCTTCTCCCGATTCCATTTCACCCTCCATTTTCTCTCAGGGGAGAAGAACATTCGTGCTGATGCTCTGTCTCGCTCCGTGGTGTCCTCTGAGGAGGTGGAGGAGGAGCCTCGGCTGATTGTCCCCACAGAGAGCCTAAGAACTGTGGCCCCGGTTTCGCTTGAGTCTGTGCCTCCGGGCAAGACTTTTGTGCCCATCAATTTGCGACCGGAAGTTCTCTCTTGGGCACACTCGTCCAGGGTGGGTGGACATTTTGGGGCAAAGAGGACATCTGAGTTGCTGGCGAGGACATACTGGTGGCCACATATGGTCCGTGACGTCAGGGAATACGTTCAGGCATGCGTCTCCTGCGCCAAGAATAAGTCCCCTCGACAACGGCCAGCTGGGTTACTCTTTCCTTTACCGGTGGCAGACAGGCCCTGGGAGATGGTCGGGATGGATTTTGTGGTTGGCTTACCCAAGTCTCGGGGCTGCACCATCATCTGGGTGATAACCGACCACTTCTCCAAAATGGTGCACTTGGTGCCGTTACCACGGTTACCATCTGCACGGGCCTTGGCAGCATTATTCATTAGGCATATTTTCCGCCTACACGGTATGCCAGACAAAATTGTTAGTGATCGAGGTCCCCAGTTTGCGTCTCGGTTCTGGAGAGAGCTGTGTCGTTTACTCAGCATTGAGTTGAATCTCTCCTCTGCATACCATCCCGAGACGAATGGGTTGGTAGAGAGGGCCAACCAGACCTTGGTCACATACTTGCGACATTTTGTCTCTGCCAGGCAGGATGACTGGGCATCCTTGCTACCGTGGGCTGAGTTTGCTCTAAATAATGCTGTGGCTGACTCCACCGGACAGACCCCATTCCTCCTGAACTACGGTCAGCATCCGCGGGTACCAGTGCCTATGCTCGTGTCTTCCGCCGATTCCAGGGTGGCAGACTGGGCTATGGAGGCACGGGACATTTGGGACCGCACTCAGGATGCCATTCAGGCCTCCAAAGAGAGGATGAGGTCTTCGGCCGATGCCCATCGGCGCCCCGCTCCTACGTTTGCTCCGGGTGACCTAGTGTGGCTTTCTGCCCGAAACATCAGGCTACGGGTAGAGTCCACCAAGTTGGCACCTCGCTTTTTGGGCCCCTTTAAAGTTCTTGAGCAGGTGAACCCGGTAGTTTACCGCCTAGCCCTTCCGCCTCGCCTTGGTATCACTGACACCTTTCACGTGTCCCTCTTGAAACCCGTGGCCATTTCCCGGTTTTCCGAGTCACCTGCTGGGACGTCGGGTTCATCTACCGACGATCATGAGGTGAACGCCATTGTTGGGTGCAAGGTGGTACGAGGCAAAAAATTTTATTTGGTGGATTGGAGGGGTTATGGGCCTGAGGATAGATCCTGGGAGCCTGCCGAGCATGTTCACGCTCCGCAGCTCATCGCTGCCTTTGAGCGCAGCAGGCCCAGAGAAGGGGGGGTAATGTTAGGGTTCGATTTCCCGCTGCTGCACAAGGGGAGTCTCGAACCCGTCCCGCTGCGGTCTCCCATTCATCTCCGGCCGCAGTGGAGCCTGCTCAGCAGAGGCATCGGTCCAGGCGTCTTGCCCACTCCACTACTGGGCAGTGACTTGTTGCTGCCTTTCCTGGATCTGCTATTATAGCCAATGCTGGAGCAGACGTCTTTGGGACAAAGTACTGCATTTTCCCTTCTGAGCATGCCCAGAGTGAGATCTCTCATTGGAGATCAGGGGTCACATGCTCAGGTACTGCAGCAGCTCCTATTGGTCCGCCAGGAAGGCCCTGTTACTACGAGTCTTCTGGAACAGGTTTCTCATTGGTCCTTGTTCCTGGAAGGTCCTGTAGCTGTTGCTATAAAAGGGTAGCATGGCTGGGCCGCCATGCGCTAATATCAACCATTGTATGCTATGCGCCAGTGTGGTCATGCGTGTGTGTGGTTAGGGACCCGGCTGAAATAAGCCACTAGAATACCGACTTAAATCGGTGAGGAGTTTGGTGTGCTAGCTGGTCAGGGTCGGTGTCCTAGATGCCCTAGATTACCGGCATAACCGGTGAGGAGTTTGATTGCCGTATTCAGGGTCTGGCATTCAGACGCCATAGATTGCGGGTGACTCCCGCGAGGACATTAGCGCATGACCATGTATTATGCTCGCTTAGCAATTATCCGTGTACCTGAGAGCCTGTCAGGACACGGTACTTTTTCTCAGCGGCTCTGTGACGTAACAGGGTTTGCTTTTGACGCTAGACAGCGCCCTAGCGTTTTACTTTGGCGCTCACTGAAGTTAAGTGAGTTCGCACCTATCGCCGTATAGCGCTGTGGCATCCCGTTAGCGGCTCTGGGATTAACAGAGTTCGCACTTACTGCCACAACGCGCTACGGCGTTTATTTTTGCGACTCTGCGGGATAACAGAGTTCGCTACTTTCGCCATCTTATTAGCAGCAGGCTTCGCCTGCACGGTGGACCCTCGGGCTGCGAACGTGTTTTGACCCGCACCACAATTGTGGTTTACCAGAGCAATGGGGTACTCAGAGCCGAGCCCATGGAAGTCTATGGGGTTGTCACAGGTATCGCTGGCTCGGTCTGTGGCCCTGGCGGTCAGGCGTATGTTGGGGGGAATATTTACAGGGGATAGGTATATATACAGTTCGTGACGCCACCTGTAGTTCTCTGATCACTAAGACCAGCGCTGCTGTAGATCTCTGAGGGGATGGTGTGGCAGCTAGTTGTCGGGTCCCCTACAGGTGGGACTCTTCCCTCAGGTCGATAGTTATGGTGGGGTTGTGCAGGGATGCAATCAAATAACTCAGTCTCACACATAGAAGCTTCTTTCCATACCTTTTACTTCAAGTTGTTCAGGCAGGTCCCAGGGAGGCTGTTCGGGGTGGATGAATGCACGTAGCGGTAACAGTTGAGCAGGTTACAGGCCTCCTTCTCTTTCCAAATGATGAGTGAGTCCAAGCTTGCCTGTAGCTAAGTTAACTCTATAGTTTTCAGCTTTTCCCACTAGCTGTACTGCCCGGCCGGTTTTGTGATAGAGCCTTATAAGTGGTGAACTAAGTACTTTCTTTTGCCGCGCGCCGGACTCAGAAGTCTTGTTCTCCTGACTCGGTTACGTACTGGCACTCTAAGGGCGGCTTTCTGCAACCTAAGGTCCAGTAAGACTCTGGCTTTTCTATCACTATGCCTGGAGCTATAGTGACGCTTCGGTCCCCAGTGACCGGTGACAATGTGCAGGATAATCCGATCCTTAAGGCACTTCTGAATCCTTCCCACTATGCCCTTCGCCCTGCTTCTGCTTTCAATGTAGCACTGAAGCGTGAAGATAGAAAGTCAGTTTTCTTCCTTGGTCTCACTGAGTAACTCTCAGTTTCCTCAAAGTTCAGACTGAGTAAAAGGTAACTCTGACTAGACTCGGGATGATAACTAGTCATCCGTTACTAGACTCCACTTCGTTGAATTGGCAGGAACTAATCTTCTGCTCACCCAGAGCTCTGACAGGAATCCTCACTGTCTGAGAAGAACTAGCCCTGACTGCTCTGTACGATGACAGGAAGCTAGACTCACTCTCTCCTGTGCTACACGTCACTCCCCTATACACCCCTGTGGGTGTGTCTGAAATGTAAGTGAGTGTCAAGCTTTAACTGTTACCTTACTGTGCATTCTCCAGATCCTGTGTGCCTTACATACCAGGGCTACACAAACGCACCTCTCTATTATATCTATTAGGTGCGTTCCGCAGACCCTAACAGCCTTTTCTGATTCCTGTTGGATATGGTACATAGGTGTCTTTCTCTGCTGAATATTATATTTGCAATATATTTTTGTGGCTATGAAATATTATATTCAATTGTGCTATACTTGTAATATGATAACCCCTTAATTGACCTGCTTTGGCAGCAATACTCTGTTGACACAATTTTAATTTTTTGTATTAATAAATTTTCATATGGTTAAATATTCTCTTTAGCCTATCTTGCTTTAATTATGCTGAGCTAGGGTGTGTGTTCATATCAGCCTTTTGAGTTTGTACCTATTGATTTTGATGTTTGATCTTGGAAAACTCTTGATTTAATCACTCTGGCCTGGACAGAAAGATGAGAATCCCAGCCAGTCTAAGGAATTCCCTGTCATGGTGGACATCCAGGAACAATCTCAGAAGAGGAGTGCCATGGATACTTTCTCCCTGCGTCCGTATTACCACTGACGCAAGTTTGAAAGGATGGGGCGCAGAGGTGAAGGGTCTTTTCCTGCAGGGTACATGGTCCTTGGAAGACCAGAAAAGATCCTCCAATTACAGAGAGCTAAAGGCCTGTATGGGAGACTCTGCAACATTGTCGGGAGATGTTCAGAGATCGTCATGTGAAAGTGCTGTCGGACAACATCACAGCAGTTTCCTTTCTGCGGCGCCAAAGAATTCCAAGGGACCAGCTCCTACAGACCTTAGCAGAAAATATATTTGGCTGGGCAGAAAGGAACGTTCGGTCCATCTCCGCAATGCACTTGAAGGGCTCAGAAAACATAACTGGATTTTCTCAGCAGAGAAAAGCTATGGTCCTCCGAGTGGGAATTGAAATTGGAAGTATTCCACCAGTTGACCCGGAGATATGGAAAACCACGTATAGACCTATTTGCGTCCCGAAAGAACGTGACGGTGGCAAGATTCTTCTCCATGAATCCAGGGGACAACCCAGAAGGCATAGATGCAGTATCTCAGAGTTGGGAAGAAGCCGCTGATCTCCCGACGGTAGCCGCGGGTCATCTCCTGCCGCATGGAGAATAGAATACCCGATGCGTTAGAATCGGGCCACCATCTAGTCTACTATATAATCGTGTAATTCTGTTTGTCTGTAATGGAAATTCCACGTCGCTGATTAGTTGCGCCCGGCCGGACGCGACCAATCAGCGACAGGCGCAGTCCGGCCGCGAATTGGCGCAGGATTTGAACCACACACGTCACCGCTATAGTCGGGAGATCAGCGGCGCTGATGTGAGTCATCTCCTGCTGCATGGAGGTCAGCGGCGACGCTGCTGTAAACTTGTTAACCCCTTGTGATGGATTGCAGCGTGGGACCTGACTGAATGGCGGAGAGGTATGGATATTGTTGCTTTTTTATTTTATTTTTATTACAGGTGAACAATGGATTCAGAAGGATTACCAGTGTAATAAAAATTGGTCAAAAACTATGTGTCATTTCATTAAAATAATTTTTAATTAATGCGTGTGTGTTTTTTTTAACCATTTACTACAATAGGATTAACAATGGAGAGTTGTCTAATTGACAACTCTCCATTATTAACCCGGATTAATGTCATCTTTCAAGGTGACATTAACCCATAATTAACCCATTAGCCACCACTAAAGGCAATGGGAATAGACAGGCTAAGTGTCAGAAAAGGCGCATCTAATAATAGATGTGCCTTTTCTGGGGTGGCTGGGGCCAGATGTTAGTAGCCAGGGGGGGCCCAAAAACAATGGTCCCTCTCAAGGCTAGTAATATCTGTCCTCACTCACTGGCTTTCCCTGTCTGGCGGAGAAAATACCGCTGGAGCCCATGCATTTTTTTACAACGAATTTACATATTAAATTAACACCTACACGTCCAAAATTTTACACACATACACTAATCTAATTATTAATCAAAACCATATATCAAACTACATGAAATTAAATGGTTTACTGTATGTAAACCATGTGTCATTTCATGTCGGGTTCTGTAATGATTTTACAGAAGCAGGCAATTGAATTAGTGGCTATTATGCTATGTAGAACTGTATAAACTATAAATATATATATATGTGTCAAAATGACGTATATATAAATATATATACTGTATATGTATTCTATGTGTATATTTCTATTCGTTCATTTTTTATTTAAAACCTGTCATTGGGATCCATTATATGTCGGTTTTGCAAGCTGGCGAGAAAATCTCGCCATATGGATGCTTACATGCGCAAAATACGCAGCCACACCTTGACAACGGATGACATATGGATCACTGTTTAGGGAACATTTCTGCGTATTATGTCCGTACAATACGGTCCGTATTTTTATACGTTGTGTCTGACGCCGGCCTTAGGAGAAATCACACAATAAATTTTGGGGTCCATTTTTTCCTATTACCCTTGCCAAATTAAAATAAAATTTGATCTGAAGCAATTTTTTTGTGAAAAAAAGTTAAATGTTATTTTTTTTTTCCACATTCCAAAAATTCCTGTGAGTGATCTAAAGGGTTAATAAACTTCTTGAATGTAGCTTGAGGGGAGCAGTTTTTGGGATGGTGCCAATTTTGGGTATTTTCTATCATATAGACCCCTTAAAGTCACTTCAAATGTGATGTGGTCCCTAAAAAAATGGTTTTGTAAATTTCGTTGGAAAAATGAAAAATAGCTGGTCAACTTTTAACCCTTATAACTTTCTAACAAAAAAATGTTGTTTCCAAAATTGTGCTGATGTAAAGTAGACATGTGGGAAATGTTATTTATTAACTATTTTGTGTGACATATCTCTGTGATTTAAGGGCATAAAAATTAAAATTTTCAAAATTGAGAAATTTTTGCCAAATTTCCATTTTTTCCACAAATAAAAGCAAGTCATATCGAAGAAATTTTACAGCTATCATGAAGTACAATATGTCACGAACAAACAGTTTCAGAATCAGCGGGATCCGTTGAAGCATTCCAGAGTTATTACCTCATAAAGTGACAGTGGTCAGAATTTTAAAAATTGGCCTGGTCATTAATGTGCAAACCACCTTCGGGTGTAAAGGGGTTAATGTCATTTACTCTTATGAAGATTGTTAGTAATTGTAATAACTAGTAATGTATTTATTAGTCTAGGAGTGGTAGAGCGGATTACTGAGTGATTATACCCCCAATAATAAAATAAAATATTAAGAAAATGTGCAGACAAATCCAATTAAAAAGCAGATGACATTAACCAGCTACACAGGCAACACGTTAGTTCCGGTAATTAGCACCATGCTCCATTTTCTAGCCGCTCTGATTACCATAAATGCATATTGCAACCTAATAATTACTGTGAAATGTGTAATTGTTCAGAACTAACATTGTTTCCAACATCAAAGATAAAAGTAAGCAGTTACAGACAGAACCAAAACATCTTATTTGTGGTAAAAGAGATGGCAACTTCTATGAAGCACTACAAGACAGTTTTAGCACAAAAAATTAAATGAGTACTTTTATTGTTTATAGAATAATATTAACATAGAACATAGAACTCTCCTGTTAGGTTTTTTCTATCTTGCTGGTCACATGACCTTTTTTACCTATTTAATCCTGCTCCGCCCTTCTGGCTTTGCTGGACTTCATTATAATTTCTACTCTTAAGCTAGCCAGATGCTTTGTTACCTTACTCAATTAGTTTTGCTTGGACTTCGGACCTCTATGTTCTATGTTGTTTGTTTGTCTTTTACTGCTACAACTTCTGTTAGGAGGTGTCCATCTTTCTCCCAGTCCCTAGTTCTTGTAGGGATCCTTTCCTCGCATCTATAGGTCTTCGTACAGACTAGCTGAGGACTTTAGCGGGTCTGATCACAGGATCAGGTTCCCCGTTACATCGTAGGGATCTAACTTAGTTCTGTCGTAGGGACAGATATCCCTTCTTTCCTTAGTGCTTGTAGCAGAACATAACAGTAAGACCAGCCCAAAAAAAATCTCTAAGGAAAGATTTCCAGTTCCCATCATGGTGTCGGTTCAGGACTTGGCTCAACGCCTGCAGGGACTCTCTCTGGAGGTGGCCGAGCTCCAGCAACACGTGAGTAGTTGTTCTGGAGCACATTTTGTGGAGCCAAAGGTACGTTTGCCTGATTTATTTTTTGGTGAACAAGATTTTTTTTCTTTTAAAAATGCTTGCTTGTTGTATTTTTGTTTGAGACCCAGATCCTCTGGTGATGAATCGCAGCGCATAGGGTTCATAATGTCACTTTTGCGCAAAGAACCTCAGGAATGGGCCTTTTCTCTGCAACCTAGTGATCCATGCTTTAGATCAGTGGATAGTTTTTTTTCTGCTTTGGGGTTATTGTATGATGATCCTGATCGTGTCTCATCAGCTGAGACAGAATTGAGACGTTTGAGGCAGGGATCAGGTAATGTGGAAAAATATTGTACTCACTTCCGTCGGTGGTCTACTCAGGTGGGGTGGAACGATTCAGCTTTGAAAAATTTGTTTCTTGCAGGGCTAGGTGAAAGGGTTAAAGATTTGCTGATTGCTTATCCCACACCTGGTAACTTGCAGGAGGCTATGCAATTAGCTATACGGGTGGATAGACTGCGTGCAAGGGTTAATGAGAGTAAATCCTCTGCCATGTCAGCTCCAAGTCTTGAGAGGGTCTGTACTGACATTGTAGAGCCGATGGAGATTGGAGCGATGGCACCCCGCTCTCAGGAAAAAGACCGCAGGTTTTCTGAAGGTTTGTGTTTTTATTGTGGCAAATCTGACCATTTCATTAAGAACTGTGTGCTTCGTATGAACAAAGAAAAAAAAAAAAAAAAAAAGGTCAGTTCCGCCTGTATAGCCTGTTTAAACACTAAGGGTGTCTTTCTTTCTGCCTCTACTGCTGCTCAGGAAGAATTAATGGAATTTCGGGTATTTGTCAATTGTGTTTCTACTCTGAATGTGATTGATGGGGGATTCTTGGAAAAACTTAAATTAAAATCCAAACCTTTGTCATCCCCTATTGCCGTGGTTTCTGTTGATGGCTCTCCCTTGAAGAATGTTACTCACAAGGTCTGTGAATTTCCCCTCACTATTAATGGTGTTCACCAAGAGAATTTGGATTTGGTAGTATTGAATAATTTGCCTTCTCCGGTGGTTTTGGGGTTACCCTGGTTAAAATTGCACAATCCTGTACTGGATTGTTCTACCAATGAAATTAAGTCCTGGAGCCCTAAGTGTTATGACAAGTGTTGTAACGGGCGTATTGCTGCTGTGGATAAAGGGGAATTACCTGTACCTATTCAGGATTTTTGGAAAGTTTTTTCTGAGAAGGAATCGCAGATTTTACCTCCCCATAGAGACTATGATTGTACTATTGAATTTGTCCCTGGAGCGACTCTTGCTAAAAGTCGATTATTTAATCTTCCTATTCCTGAGAGAAAGGCTTTGGAGGAATACATACAGACAAGCTTGGCCGCCGGTCACATTAGGCCTTCCAAGTCTCCTGTGGCTGTTGGATTTTTTTTGTTAAAAAAAAGGACGGCGGTTTACGTCCTTGTCTGGACTTTCGTGAGATTAATAAAATTACTGTATGCAATCCTTACCCACTGCCATTGATTCCTGATTTGTTTAACCAGTTAGCGGGGGCCAAGTGGTTCTCTAAAATTGATCTTCGGGGGGCATACAATTTGTTGCGCATGAAGGAGGGTGACGAATGGAAGACTGCTTTTAACACTCCTGTGGGTCATTTTCAGAATCTGGTTATGCCATTTGGTCTTACTAATGCTCCTGCATTTTTTCAGAATCTTATTAATGACATCCTTAGACCTTTGATCGGCAAAAATGTGGTTGTGTATTTGGATGACATTTTGATTTATTTGCCAGATCTGGAGTCTCATTGGCGGAGCGTTCGTGAGGTATTACAGTTATTAATTGACAATTCGCTTTTTGCTAAGCTAGAGAAATGTGAGTTCGCTGTACAGAGAATTAGTTTTTTGGGCTACATTATCTCCAGCGAAGGTTTTGAGATGGACCCGGTGAAAGTTCAAGCTGTGCAGGAATGGCCTAGGCATATTGGTTTGAAATCGTTACAGAGGTTTTTGGGTTTCGCCAATTATTATAGAAAATTCATTAAAAAATTTTCTATTATTGTCAAACCACTGACCGATCTCACCAGGAAAGGTGCTAATGCGGTTCAGTGGACTACTGAGGCCATTGAAGCTTTTGTGTTTCTAAAGGAGAGGTTCAGCTCTGCTCCCATCCTTATGCAGCCTGATGTGACTAAATCGTTTTTGGTTGAGGTTGGTGCTTCTTCTGTGGGGGTCGGCGCAGTGTTGTCTCAGGAAAACAGGGATGGAGTACATCCCTGTGCCTTTTTTTCAAAAAAATTTTCTGAGACTGAACTGAATTACGATATTGGTAATCGGGAATTGTAGGCTATTAAACTCGCATTTGAACACTGGCGTCATCTCTTGGAAGGTGCTGAATTTCCCGTTCAGGTTTTCACTGATCATAAAAATCTGATCTATCTTGATGCTGCCGAATGCTTGAATGCCCGTCAGGCTAGGTGGGCACTGTTTTTCTCGTGGTTTAATTTTTCCGTTACTTACATCCCAGGTACTAAGAATGTTAAAGCCGATGCTTTGTCTTGCAGCTTTTCTCCCATGGTCGGTGCTGAGGAGGAGGAGAACATTTTACAAGAAGGGGTTGTGATTGCTGCTTTGGACTCTGTGTTGGAAGATGAGATTCTTAAAGCACAGGAGAATGCCCCATCTAACACTCCCCATGGGAGGTTGTTTGTGCCTGGGACCTTTAGGAGAGATTTGTTTGTTGAGTGTCATGAGTCTCGGTTGTCAGGTCATCCTGGAATCTCTGAGACCAAGAGACTTGTGGGTCACAGTTTTTTGTGGCCTGGATGGCAGAAGGAAGTCATTAAGTGGGTGCGTCAATGCACTGTGTGTGCTAGATCTAAGTCTTCACATACTCCTGCTGCGGGGTTGCTTTGCCCTCTGGAGATCCCTAGTGCACCTTGGACACATTTGGCTATGGACTTTATTACTGACCTTCCCCCCTCTGAGGGTTTCACTGTTATCTGGGTGGTCGTGGACCGTTTTAGCAATATGTGTCACTTGGTTCCTTTCATCAAACTGCCCTGCGCTAAGACTCTCGCTAAGGCCTTTGTCAAGGAAATTGTCAGACTACATGGCATTCCTACTGACATTGTTTCTGATAGGGGACCTCAGTTCGTGGTTCGTTTTTGGCGCGCCTTTTGTGACAGGTTGGGAGTTCATTTGTCATTTTTATCCGGATATCATCCTGAGTCTAATGGCCAGACAGAAAGGAAAAACCAAGATGTTGAGCAGTTCTTGCGTAGTTTTGTGGCAGACAATCAAGAGGGGTGGTCTGAGTTTCTGCCACTTGCTGAATTTGCTCTTAACAACCATACATCCTCTTCTGCTGGTTATTCGCCTTTTTTTTGTTGTACTGGGAGACATCCGTCGTTTGGGCCATTCTCCAAATTGGTATCGGCCGTGCCTGAAGAGGAGAATTTTTCCGGTGATTTGGAGAGAGTTTGGACGGATGTGCGTGGTAATCTTCAGGAGGCTAACAGAAAATCTAAAAGGTACTTTGATAGGAAACGGCAAGAGGTTTTGTTTGCTATTGGTGACATGGTTTGGTTGTCCTCTAAGAATCTGCGGTTGAGGATTCCTTCTAAAAAATTGGGTCCCAAGTTTGTAGGGCCCTTTAAGGTGCTTCAGGTTGTTAACCAATCGGATGTTAGGTTGGAGGTTCCTACCTCCTGGAAGATTAATCCGGTGTTTCATGTTTCTCTGTTGAAAAGAGCTGATGTGTCGGATGGAGACGCCTCTACCACTGTTTCCCCGGTGGTGGAGGACGGGGAATATGAAATTTCCTGCATCCTAAATTCTAGACGGTATAGAGGGAGTTTGCAGTATCTCGTCGCTTGGAAGGGTTTCGGACCCGAGGATAACTCATGGGTGAGGGCGGATGATGTTTCTGCGTCCAGACTTGTCAGAGCGTTTCACAAGAGGTTTCCGGGTAAGCCTGGGCCTAGGGATCCGGAGGATCCTCTTAGAAGGGGGGGTACTGTTAGAACTTTCCTGTTATGTTTTTTCTAGCTTGCTGGTCACATTACCTTTTTTGCCTATTTAATCCTGCTCCTCCCTTCTGGCTTTGCTGGACTTCATTGTAATTTCTACTCTTAAGCAAGCCAGGTGCTTGTTACCTTACTCAATTAGTTTTGCTTGGTCTTCGGACCTCTATGTTCTATGTTGTTTGTTTGTCTTTTACTGCTAAAACTTCTGTTAGGAGGTGTCCATCTTCTCCCTGTCCCTAGTTCTTGTAGGGATCCCTTCCTCGCATCTATAGGTCTTCGTACAGACTAGCTGAGGACTTTAGCGGGTCTGATCGCAGGATCAGGTTCCCCGTTACATCATAGTGATCTAGCTTAGTTCTATCGTAGGGACAGATATCCCTTCTTTCCTTAGTGCTTGTAGCAGAACATAACAGTAACATAGTTAGCAAGGCCGAAAAAAGACATTTGTCCTTCCAGTTCAACTTATATTCTGTCAGAATAAATCCTCAGATCTACGTCTTTCTAAAGAACCTAATAACTGTAAGATACAATATTCTTACACTCCATGAAGACATCCAGACCTCTCTTGAACCCCTCGACTCAGTTCCCCATCACCACATCCTCAGGCAAGGAATTCCAGATTCTCACTGCCCTAACAGTAAAGAATCCTCTTCTATGTTGGTGGAAAAACCTTCTTTCCTCCAGATGCAGAGAATGCCCCCTTGTGACCGTCACCTTCCTTGGTATAAACAGATCCTTGGAGAGATATTTGTATTGTCCCCTTATATATTTATACATGGTTATTAGATCGCCCCTCAGTTGTCTTTTTTCTAGACTAAATAATCCTAATTTTGCTAATCTCTCTGGGTATTGTAGTTCCCCCATTCCCTAAATTCATTTTGTTGCCCTACTTTGTACTCATGTACTCACTCTGGTTCCATTATATCCTTCCTGAGCATCGGTGCCCAAAACTGTACACAGTACTCCATGTGCGGTGTAACCAGAGATTTGTACAGACGCAGTATAATGCTCTCATCATGTGTATCTAGACCTTTTTTAATGCACCCCATGATGCTCTTTGGCTTGGTAGCCGCTGCCTGGCACTGGCTACTCCAGGTAAGTTTATCATTAACTAAGATCCCCAAGTCCTTCTCGATGTCAGATTTACCCAGTGGTTTCACTTTCAGTGTGTAATGGTGATATTGACTCCTTCTTCCCATGTGTATAACCTTACATTTATCATTGTTAAACCGCATCTGCCACTTTTCCGCCCAAGTTTCCAACTTATCCAGATCCATGTTAAGAATAACATTTTTTTCCTGATATCCTAACTTCCTTACATACTACAATACCGATTGTTTAAAAGTAGATATTATGCATTTCATGTTTGTTAGTTATTTTAGATAAACTAGTGTTATTTTTTGTTGTAGTTTTTTTACTCTTTTTAAATAAATATAATATTATATATCTCAATGGGCAACCATTGATGCTCCACAGACCCTTCATCTTGACCTTTAGCAGTATACTGGGGTCCAGTACTAGGGTCCTGGGTTCAAATCCCACCAAGGACAACATCTGCAAGGAGTTTGTATGTTCTCCCCGTGTTTGCGTGGGTTTTCTCTGGTTTCTTCCCATACTCCAAAGACATATTGATAATGGAATTTAGATGACCCTAGTGGGACAGCAATGCTGATGTCTGTAAAGTGGTGTGGAATTAATGGAGCTATACAAGAGAGAAAATAAATAATATAACTCTCATTAATACCTTGGTCTTCTGCTAACATATTTCTAGTCACATGACAAAAAAATACTATATAATAATATTTGTGTCACGCTGTTCTGTCGGTACTTGGTTGTCAGCGTGACAATGCATGTCTGTGCTTTAACCCTTTGCTCCTTTTCCCCTTAATTGAGCTGGAATACTGTTATCCGTTACCTGTATGGATGATGCTCAGTTCCCAGCTCTGCTGCGTAGCCGTGCATGCGTGGGTGTCTCCGCTGTGCTGCATGACCACCCGCATGTGCGGTCCCTGGCTATTGCTGTGGAAGCTAACCGTAGGTGAAGGTCCTCTGCAATGGTGCATGACTTACTACATGTGTTTAGGCTGCCGCCATTTCTAGGTGCCTGTTGTGAATAGGCTGGAAATGAGTTCTGAGCTGAAGCTCCCTCTGGTGGTTACAAACGGTACTGGACTGTCCAGTGAAGATTGTGAGGATTGGGAATCAGGTGTTACTGACTGGTCTTATATAAGGGAGTCGCCTTCCCATCAGGGTTGCCGGTGATCAATTGTTCTGGTCTCAATCCTTGATTCCTGTTTCCTTGGTAGCCTGCTGTGTCGTGTCTGAATCTCCTGCTAACAGATAAGACATTTTCTTCTTTTGTTTTTTGTGCTTGATTTTTGCATTTTGTCCTGCACTTCTGTGGGGGCCTTCAGGGTCCCCTCGGGGGCTTTTGCCCTCTCAGTTCAGTTCAGCCACTAATGTTTGTACATTTGCTTTTTCCAGTTTTTTCAGTGGCTGCTGTTTTGTTTTTGGTTACACCAGAGAACTAATTTAGGTGGTAGAGGTCGTGTGATCTCAGGTGTTTTTGAAATTAGTAGAGTTGGTGCTTTTCAGGGTTTTTTGAGAATGCAGTAAGTGCCCTTCCTATCCTTTTCTATTTAGTAAGTTTGGGCCCCAACGTTTGCTCATACTATTTTCTGTCTGGGCCAGTATTTCTTCTTGTCTAACCGCCATTACATGTTTGGGGGCTTTCTATGTTCTTTGGGGATCTGCTCCGGGGCAGATAGCTTTCCTCTTTCTATCTTTAGGTGTAGTTAGTTTCTCAGGCTGTGACGAGGCGTCTAGGACCAACGTAGGAACGCTCCACGGCTGCCTCTAGTTGTGGTGGTTAGTCAGGGTACTGCAATCTCATAGTTTCCAACTGCTCTGGTGTATTTCCTTTTTTGCCTGCTCTCCTCAGCTACCAAATCATAACAGTATCACCGGCCTAAACTAAAAATTATATGGTACTCACAGAAGGGAAAAATATTGTGGAAAGAAAAAAGTTGTCAGAGTTGTCAGATTTTTTTTTTCTGTTTGTTGCATTTTTTTTTTCCCTCTGTATCTCTGGGTGCTGAGGAGGATTTTTTTTTCTCTCTCAATGGAGTTTGCACAGTTGTCTGGCCGTGTGGATCAGCTTGCCACTGAGGTTCGGAGTATTGCTACCTATCTTGCTAGGTTGCCTGTTGTGGAACCTAGGATTCCCATGCCAGATTTGTTTTTAGGGGATCGAGCTAAGTTTCTGAATTTCAAAAATAACTGTAAATTGTTTTTTGCCTTAAAATCTAAGTCCTCAGGGAACGCAGCGCAGCAGGTTCAAATTGTCATCTCTCTCCTGCGCGGCGACCCTCAGGATTGAGCTTTTTCCCTGACACCTGGGGATCCTGTTTTGAGTGATGTTGATGTGTTTTTTCGGGCTTTGGGGTTATTGTACGATGAGCCTAATGTCACTGATCAAGCTGAAAAAACTTTGTTGGCATTAAGTCAGGGGCTTGAGGACGCTGAGTTATACTGTCAGAGATTCCGTAGGTGGGCAGTCCTGACCAAATGGAATGACGACGCTTTGGCAGCTCTTTTTCGGAAGGGACTGTCAGATAATGTAAAGGATGTTATGGTGGGATTCCCTGTTCCCTCTGGTCTCAATGATGCTATGTCATTAGCGATTTAAATTGACAGACGTTTGCGTGAGCGGAAAGGTATGCGTGGAATAATGTTGCCTTGTGAGCCTGCTTCTGAATCCATGCAGTGTGATAGAGTGGTTTCTGGGGCACAGCGTCATGAATTTCGAAAGCGCAATGGGTTATGTTTCTACTGTGGTGATGCTCTCATGCTATTTCAGTCTACCCTATGCGGGGAAGACGTTTTGCACGCTCAGTTGTCTTGGGTAGTGTTCAGACTAAGTTTTTATTAACTGTTACTCTGATATGCTCTCTGTCCTCATTTTCTGCTCAGGCTTTTTGTTGATTCTGGAGCAGCTATTAACCTGATGGATTTTGATTTTGCTAAACGTTGTGGGTTTCCCTTGATACCCCTACGGAAGTCTATTCCCATACTGGGGATCGATTCTACCCCTTTGGCTGAGAATAAACCTCAGTTCTCTACTCAGGTGATAATGAGGGTAGAACCTGATCATCAGGAGAGTTGCAAATTTTTGGTTCTGTATAATCTGCATGACATTATCGTACTGGGTTTCCCTTGGTTACAGTCTCATAATCCTGTTTTGGATTGGAAATCTGTGTCTGTTACCAGTTGGGGCTGCCAATGTGTTAATACCAACACTCCTGTTTTTTCTGCCTCCCCCCAGGCTCAGGATGTTCCTGACTTTTTGATTGATTTTTCTGATGTGTTTAGCGAAAGTAAATCTGCATCCTTACCTCCCCATAGGAGCTATGACTGCGCTATTGAATTAGTGCCTGGTAGTAAATTCCCTAAAGGTCGCCTTTTTAACTTGTCTGTACCTGAACATGACGCTATGCGGTCTTATATCAAGGAGTCATTGGAGAAGGGTCATATCAGACCATCCTCTTCACCCTTAGGTGCCGGTTTTTTCTTTGTGGCCAAAAAGGATGGTTCATTAAGGCCGTGTATTGATTATCGTCTCTTGAACAATATTACTGTGAAATATCAATATCCTTTACCCTTGATCTCTGATCTGTTTTCCAGGGTGAAAAACGCTACTTGGTTTACCAAGCTTGACCTCAGGGGGGCATATAACCTTATTCGCATTAAGCATGGGGATGAATGGAAGACGGCATTTAATACCCCTGAAGGGCATTTTGAGTACCTTGTGATGCCCTTTGGGCTCACTAATGCTCCTTCTGTCTTCCAGTCCTTCATGAATGACATTTTCAGGGATTTTGTGGATAAATTTCTGAACGTTTATTTGGATGATATCTTGATTTTTTCCAATGACTGGGACTCTCATGTAAAACATGTTCGGACTGTGTTCCAGATTTTGAGAGAGAATGCTCTGTATGTGAAGGGATCAAAGTGTCTTTTTGGCGTTCAGAGGATCTCATTTCTGGGATTCATTTTGTCCCCATCTGTTATTGAAATGGACCCGGTCAAAGTTCAGGCCATCTGTGATTGGGTCCAACCTACTTCATTAAAGGCTCTTCAAAGATTCTTGGGTTTTGCCAATTTTTATCGTAAATTTATTGGTAATTTCTCTGTTATTGTTAAACCATTAACTGATTTGATCAAGAAGGGTTCTGATGTGGTGAATTGGCCTCCTGAGGCAGTCTCTGCATTTCAGGAACTTAAGCAGAGATTCACTTCTGCTCCTGTTCTACGGCAGCCTGATGTTTCTCTACCATTTCAGGTGGAGGTTGATGCCTATGAAATTGGGGCAGGTGCCGTTTTGTCCCAAAGAGATCGAGAGACCTCTAAAAGTAACCCTTGTGCCTTTTTCTCTCGAAAATTTTCTCCCACTGAACGTAATTATGATGTGGGTAATCGGGAGTTATTAGCCATGAAGTGGGCTTTTGAAGAGTGGAGACATTGGCTGGAGGGAGCCAAACATCAGTGGTGGTCCTTACGGACCATAAGAATCTAGTTTATCTGGAATCTGCCAAGCGACTTAATCCTAGACAGGCCAGGTGGGCCTTGTTTTTCACACGTTTTAATTTTGTGGTTTCATTTCTTCCTGGCACTAAAAATGTTAAGGCGGATGCCCTCTCGAGGAGTTTCCTGGCGGACTCTCCTGAGTTATCTGATCCTTCTGTTATTTTGAAAGAGGGTGTAGTTCTTTCCGCCATCTCGCCCAATTTGAGACTGGCTCTGGAGGGGTGTCAGGAGGATAAGCCCAGCGCTGCCCTGTTGGGAAATTGTTTGTCCCGGACCAGTGGAAAAAGAGTGTAATGTCTGAGATTCATTGTTCCGCGTTGGCCGGTCATCCCGGAATTTTTGGTACCAGAGACTTGGTTAGTCGGTCCTTTTGGTGGTCTACCTTGTCTCGTGATGTCAGGGAGTTTGTGCAGTCCTGCGGGACTTGCTCTCGCTCCAAGCCTTGCTCTCGTTCTAGTGGTTTGTTGATGCCATTACCTGTGCCCAAGAGACCATGAACCCATATCTCTATGGATTTCATTTCCGACCTCCCTGTTTCTCAGAGAATGACCGTCATCTGGGTGATTTGCGATAGGTTTTCCAAGATGATACATCTTGTGCCATTACCTAAGTTGCCTTCCTCCTCTGAATTGGTGCCTTTGTTCCTTCAGCACGTGGTTCGTTTACACGGCATTCCTGAGAACATTGTGTCTGACAGAGGAGTCCAGTTTGTTTCCAGATTTTGGAGGACCTTTTGTTCTAAAATTGGTGTTCAATTGTCTTTCTCCTCGGCGTTTCATCCTCAGACCAATGGTCAAACTGAGAGAACAAACCAGACATTGGAGACTTATCTAAGATGCTTTGTGTCTGCTGATCAGGATGACTGGGTCTCTTTTTTGCCTTTGGCTGAGTTTGCTCTTAATAATAGGGCTAGCTCTGCCACTTTGATGTCTCCATTTTTCTGTAATTCTGGGTTTCACCCTCGATTTTCTTCAGGACAGACGGAGGCTTCTGTCTGTCCAGGTGTTGACTCTGTTGTGGAGCGTATGCAACAGATTTGGGACCAGGTAGTGGAGAGGTTGTCCCTCTCTCAGGAGAGGGCCCAGCGGTTTACTAACCGGCATAGGACTGATGGTCCTCGGTTTAAAGTGGGGGACTTGGTCTGGTTGTCCTCAAGAAATATTCCTATGAGAGTGGCATCTCCTAAATTTAAGCCTAGGTTCATTGGACCTTATAAGATCATGGAGATTCTAATCCTGTTTCTTTTCGTTTGCTTCTTCCAGGGACATTTAAGATCCATAACGTGTTCCACAAGTCCTTGTTGAAGAGGTTTGTTGAGCCAGTGGTTCCTACTACTGTGCCCCCTGACCCTGTTTTGGTTGAGGGCAATCTGGAGTATGTGGTTGAGAAAATATTGAATTCTCGTTTTTCTAGACGGAAACTCCAGTATTTGGTTAAATGGAGAGGTTATGGTCAGGAAGACAATTCTTGGGTGTTTGCTTCGGACATCCATGCTAGGAGACTCATCCGTGCGTATCATAGAACTCATCCTGACCGACCTGGTTGCTCAAATGAGGGTTCGGTGACCCCTCCTCAAGGGGGGGGTACTGTTGTGAATAGACTGGAAATGAGTTCTGAGCAGAAGCTCCCTCTGGTGGTTACAAACGGTACTGACTGTCCAGTGAAGATTGTGAGGATTGGGAATCAGGTGTTACTGACTGGTCTTATATAAGGGAGTCGCCTTCCATCAGGGTTGCCGGTGATCAATTGTTCTGGTCTCAATCCTTGATTCCTGTTTCCTTGGTAGCCTGCTGTGTCGTGTCTGAATCTCCTGCTAACAGATAAGACATTTTCTTCTTTTTGTTTTTGTGCTTGATTTTTGCATTTTGTCCTGCACTTCTGTGGGGGCCTTCAGGGTCCCCTCGGGGGCTTTTGCCCTCTCAGTTCAGTTCAGCCACTAATGTTTGTACATTTGCTTTTTCCAGTTTTTTCAGTGGCTGCTGTTTTGTTTTTGTTACACCAGAGAACTAATTTAGGTGGTAGAGGTCGTGTGATCTCAGGTGTTTTTGAAATTAGTAGAGTTGGTGCTTTTCAGGGTTTTTGAGATTGCAGTAAGTGCCCTTCCTATCCTTTTCTATTTAGTAAGTTTGGGCCCCAACGTTTGCTCATACTATTTTTGTCTGTGTCAGTATTTCTTCTTGTCTAACCGCCATTACATGTTTTGGGGCTTTCTATGTTCTTTGGGATCTGCTCCGGGGCAGATAGCTTTCCTCTTTCTATCTTTAGGTGTAGTTAGTTTCTCAGGCTGTGACGAGGCGTCTAGGACCAACGTAGGAAACGCTCCACGGCTGCCTCTAGTTGTGGTGGTTAGTCAGGGTACTGCAATCTCATAGTTTCCAACTGCTCTGGTGTATTTCCTTTTTTGCCTGCTCTCCTCAGCTACCAAATCATAACAGGTGCCCTGCTGTGCTGAATTGTGTTTGGCTGCATAGGTGCGCGGGCCACACCTGCCCTGCTTTTATCAGGTTAGTGTGTTTACTTGAAATGCTGTCCCCAGCCAATTGCTGAGGGGCAGCTCATATATAAAGGCTCCCTGCCCTATTGGCGGGACCTTAGCTACCCACATAGCTTCTGAATCTTGCCATGTGTGTTGTGTGTTCCTGTACCTGTCCCTGCGCCTATCCTAGAGGCGGTAATTCTAGGCTTGAATCCCTGATCCTGTACCCTTTCCTGCGCCTATCCTGGAGGCGGTAATTCCAGGCTCGCCTATCCTGGAGGCGGTAATTCCAGGCTTGAATCCTTGATCCTGTAACTGTCCTGTACCTGACTGTCTGAACTGTGTATGCTGTGTTATGTTCCTGAATCCTTCTGTGTCCTGAACCCTGTGCCCAGTGACTGTGATCTTTGCTAACTGACTTCCTTTGATACAACCTGGGTTCATCTTGGAAGGAGGAGTCCGTGTGGGTGTGCTGAGTTTCTGTTACTCTGTGCTCAGCTTGTTTTCGGTGCAATCCCCGGCTGGCTCCAGTTGAGCCTGGCGGGGCTTGCACCAGACCACTTGGTTCCTTTTTGGATCGCTTCCAGATGTCCGGATCCGATCCTTCTCTGCCTGATGTCCGGAGCCTGCCGATCGTTGCCAGATGTCCTGAGCCTGATACTGCGGCCTCAGTCGGAGCCTGATGTCCGCAGGCCGATGTCCGGAACCTGTTGATCGTTGCCAAATGTCCGGAGTCCAATGCCAGTGTTCTGATGTTCCTGAGATCCAGCCCGTGTTCCGGTGTCCGTGGTCCTGATGTCAGTCCGTGTTCCGGTGTCCATGTTCCTGATGTCCAGTCCGTGTTCCTGATTCATGTTCCTGATCCGTGTTCCTGAGATCCAGTCCATGTTCCTGATTCCATGTTCCTGAGATCCAGTCCGTGTTCCTGAGATCCAGGCTGTGTTCCTGATGTCCAGTTTCCTGATGTCCGGTCCGGTTTCCTGAGATCCGGTCCATGTTCCTGAGATCCAGTTCGTGTTCCTGAGTTCGTGATTCTGATGTCCTCATGTGTCCTGTCTATGTTCTGATGACCTCGTGTACCCTGATGTCATGCCTGTGTCCTGATGTCCCACCTATGTGTGCCGCGGTGATCCGTTGGTACCTTGGAGTCCTCTGGTGATACCCTTCTGGAAGGTGTGGAATCGGGAGCCTTGCATAGTCATGTTTGATTTATGTACTGTGTGTCTTCACTTATTTACTTTAGTAAACTTTACTTCCCTATACCTGAAGTTGTGCGGTGTAATCAAGTTCTACGTGTCTCTTCCTTGTCCACATGCTCAGCTCCACAGAACCCCAGTCTCTGCCCTTCCCTAGTCTGGTAGGCCCGGGTCCCCCTCTGCAGTATGGAGGTACCCAAATTGTGTCCCCGGGGGACCCTGCCCCACGCCATGGTGGTCGGTCAGCGTGGAGGCGATTATGGGCTGGGCCGCTTCTCGGCGGCTGCAGCCAAACGTGACAATTTAATTTTCTGGTGGTATAAGGGACAGACACTGTCGGGTGGTCTAGTGGTTAGATCCTATGGATTAGAAATAACTTGTTTATTTGGTTTATAACCCTTTAAAGAGCCTGGCTGATTTTCCTATTCTTTACAATTACAGTATCATACATGAACTAAAATAAATATTTCACACAAACACACAACATAAACATACATACATGCACACATACATACACTCATATACACACAGACACATGCAGCATACACACACATTCGTAAACACATACATACACACATACCTGTATAAACAGATGCAGACATGCACAGACAAACACGCAGGGCCTGCTCCAGGTTTTCGTGGGCCCTGGGCAAAAGAGTCTCAGTGGTCCCCTTAACACATACCACAATTCATGAGGCCCATATATGGCAGAAAAATAGAGGTATATACAATGCCAAAGATTTCACTTACTTCTTACATTACAAGAGTGATATCTATTGTAAATTCTACAATACCATACAAAGGGGATTCAGGTGATCGAGGGTCCACAGGTTTCAGGGTTTCAGTACCTGTAGTATTTGAGGTAAACGGATATTGATAAATGTAACCTACCAGTACCAACCACATAGTCCCCATACAGTATAATGCACACCATATATTGCTCCATACAGAATAATAGACCCCATGTATTGCTCCATACAGTATAATGTGACCCATATAATGCTCCATATAGTATAATGAGCCCCATATAATATTCCATACAGAATACTGGGCCCCATATAAAGTTCCATACAGAATAATGGGCCTCATAAATTACTCCATACAGTGTAATGATCCCCATATATATTGCTCCATACAGTATACTGCCCCATATATTGCTCCATATAGAATAATTGACCCCATATATTACTCCATACAGTACAATGAGCTCCATATAATGGTCCATACAGTATAATGGCCCCAATGCCTCATATAATACTCTATACAGAATGGGCCCCATATACTTTATACAGATTGGGCCCCATATAGTGCTGCATACAGAATAGGCCCCATATAATGCTCCATACAGAATAATAGACCCCATGTATTGCTCCATACAGTATAATGGACCCATATAATGCTCCATATAGTATAATGAGCCACATATAATATTCCATACAGAATACTGGGCCCCATATAAAGTTCCATACAGAATAATGGTCTCATAAATTACTCCATACAGTATAATGATCCCCATATTTATTGCTCCATACAGTATAATGGGCCCCAATGCCTCATATAATACTCATACAGAATGGGCCCCATATACTTTATACAGATTGGGCCCCATATATTGCTGCATACAAAATAGGCCCCATATAATGCTCCATACAGAATAATGGCCCTATATAATGCTCCAGACATATATTGGTCCATACAGTATAATGGCCCCAATGCCTCATATAATACTCTATACAGACTTGGCCTCATAAAATGCTTCATACAGTATGGTTAACATTTAATACCCATACAGAATGGGCCTCATAAAAATGGTTAATAGATAAAAAAATGATCAAATGTTTATCTCTCCCTCTTCCCGCCACAGGCTGGTCTCCTCAGCGACTTCTGTCTCTCTGCAGTGCTCAGGACAGAGGACACACTGTAGTGACATCATCGCACCCTCTGGCCTGAGACTTCGCAGAGTAAGAAGACATGGAAGACAGGACCTACGGAGGAAGAGGGAGAGGTAAGTATTTCAAATAGCTTAAAGAATTGGGGCGTGCTGGTGTCCCCGACAACGAATGGGCCCCGGCACTTGCTGAGTGCATCAGAGGGTGACGCTGGCCCTGCCTGTCTGCAAGGGCGCCACTACACCTTTGGGCCCCAATGCAGATGCATCGGCGCTATATCCGCCCTGAGGCTATGCTCACAACACAATTGCCACTGTTGAGTTGCTCCATCAGCATTTATATCTGAACCCCTGCAAAACAGGTCCATTGACTATAATGATGCAGACAGTCACAGTATGCCCTGTTGTACATAATTTTTAGCTGTGTACACCTATTGGAGGAGGACAGCAAGACATACTAGAATACATTTTGCTGCTATCCTCAAATAGGCATTATGTATAAATCACATCCACTTTTGGAACACTATGACGCTGTGTTTTTTTTGCACAACAAATTTACTCAGGGCCCGTTACATTAAGATCCGTGTTCAAGCCGTCTTAATGAGGAGATGTCTTGGAGTCAGATGCTCCTGATTAACCCCTCATGACATATTACATACCTGTATATCATGGATGGGAAGGAGTTCCTAACCAATTAAGTAAAAGTATGTCATGGCAATCGTGCGGGCACAGGAGCTGTGGCCATGTGATTGCCACCAGCAGATCAGCTTACATGACAGCTGAGACCTGGCTCTCACAGCCAGGAGTGGTGCCCACACCGCCTATGTCTGTTTAACCCCCTAAATGCTGCAATCTATATCGATCGCAACATTTAGGATGCTGGTAGAGGGAGGGGGCTCCCTTTCCCATTCGATCAGCACCCCCGCGACATCATCACAAGGGCCCATCGTTGCCATGGTGACCCGAGGTCATCATAACGACTTCTGGGTCACCAAGCTATGGAAAACCTGTCAGATCATGCTCAGAGCATTGTCTAAGAGGCTTCTATCAGTTGCAGCACTGACAGGTATTAAACATTATAATCACAAAATAGCCCTAAATTATGTGCCCCCCATCAATGAGGGTAAATATACCACTGTTCATACTAAATCATCACTGTTAGGTGACAAAAATACAAAAGAATGGTGTCATGGACACCGCACTGGGACTTGCTCACGTGACTGGCAAGGGGCAGAGCCGCCACAGGTCTCTCAGAGGAAGCAAGAGAAGAGAGAGATTGTTTCAAGTCCAGACAGGACCTGAAGCCCTGACTGCTGGGGCGTGGCCTAAGCTCCAAAAGCTAGGAGCAGAAGGAAAACTCCTAGAAGGGTAACTGTTATGTAAGGTAGCTGAGGAGACAGGAACAACAGCCGGCAGCCGAACACCTGAGATGTTGGTAACTAATGGGTTTGCAGAAACCTGAACTAACCACACAACTAGAGGTAGCCGTGGAGCGTTCCTACGTTGATCCTAGATGCCTCGTCACAGCCTGAGAGCTAGCTATACCTAAAGATAGAAACAGGAAAGCTAACTGCCCCGGAGTAGAGCCCCAAAGGAATAGGCAGCCCCCAAACATGTAATGGCGGTTAGACAAGATGAAAACACAAACGCAGGCAGAAAACAGATTGAGCAAACGCTGGGGCCACAAGCTGACTAAATTAGGAAAGACAGGAGAATTACTTTCTGCAACCCAGAAAACCCTACAAAAAATCCAACAATTCTGATTACAAAAATACTGAGATCACACGATCTCGCACCCACTAAATCAGATCTCAGTGTGAACAAAACCAAGCTGCAGCCGCTGAAAAAGCAGGAAAAAGCAAATGAAAAAACAACAGTGGCTACAGACAAACTGTGAGGAGCACAGGCCCCAGGAGGGGACCTGGCTATCCTCCACAAATGTGCAGAAAACTATGCAAATAGCAAGCACAAAAGAAAAGCAAAAATATCTTATCTGAAAGCAGCAGATGCAGGCAAGACACCAGCAAACTTCCAAATGAACCAGGAACCACAATTGAGACCATAACAATTGATCACCGGCGACCATCATGGGAGGGAACCTCCCTTATATCGGTCCAGTCAGTGATCCTACTGTAGATTGCCATTCCTCTCTGGAAGGTTCAGTACTGTCTGTAACCACCAGAGGGAGCCTCTGCTCATTCACAACAGGTAACTATGGACAAGTTACCAAGGGGCATAGACAGAACGGATAGTCAGAAACGTAGCCAAGAGGTCATACACAGAGAGGGCAGCGCAGTAAACAAACA